>LR750195.1:618185-634667 GCA_902729485.2 Mus minutoides | reverse complement strand
TCTGCAAAGGAACACTCTGCACCAACATCATGGACGGGATGGGACACATTTAAATCAGGAGAGCTATGGGAGGCAGCCTCCTGGGACTCCTGAGGAGTGCCTCTATCAGAGGAGCTGGGGGCATCTCCCTGGACAAGAGCAGGAGATGATGCTTTCCCCTCCCCCTCCACAGTGGACTGAGCACCCTGGAGATTAGTCTTCTCTCCCCTCATCTGCTGCCTTCTGGCCCTGGAGCAGCTCTTGCTCTTGTTGCCTCTACGCATGGTGCACTGGATAAGTGGACAGGAGTGCTAGAAAGGTTCAGGGGGGAGAGAATGACACTATATAAACATCATTAGGTAGAAAGCAACTTCAGTTTATGAACCTCCCACCCCCAGCCGCTTTTCTCTGGGCACCTTTCTGGATTCAAACCTGTTCCTGTTCTCCTGTTCAGTCTGCTTCCTGAGAAATCTGTGGAAAGAATCACAGTTTGTAATCCAAGTAATAGCTAACTAGGGTGAAAGAAGGACTTGTACCAGGGCCCTCTTTTGTTCTCCATGAACATTCATGTTTATTTTTAACTATGTCTTCATGCCCAAATTACCCTGCCTCTCTGAAGCTATCACTATAGTCTTCACTAATAAGGAAAAGCTAGGTGGAAATTGGGGCCAGCTTTACCATTGATGTTTGATAACATTCAGAGTACACGAAATATGCCTATGCTTTTTAATGGCCCCCATTCCATTTCCTTTCCAGAAATGGTATCCATTAACTTCCTACCTCTTCTTTTTCTAAGGACAAAGAATATTTTAGCTTTTAGGCCCATGTGTCTGACCCTTCACATAATATATGGTATGCTAGGGAACAATTTTGTGTATTTAGCCACATACATACCATGGAGTCTTTAATTTTCACAATTCACCTCCTCTTATACTCATAGTATGTAACTTTCTCGTTCTGTGAACTCCGGAACCTCTAATGGAGACCTTTCATCCCTAGGAAGAACGAGGAACATTAATGGCAGTTGGGCCTAACTGCCGCATCCAGGAATTCTGAGGAACAGGGCAGAGAAGTTCCAGGAATTCTGACGAACAGGGCAGAGACGTTCCAGGAATTCTGACGAACAGGGCAGAGACGTGGCCGTTAGTTGCTGGGGCAGGGTGGGTTATGAATCCAGGAATCTATCATGGGTTGTTATAGTTTTTAATCCAGTCATCACCTGGGAAAGATTCTTACCAGAGTAAAGGCCATGCTTCTCTGCTCAAAGCCCAATCTGACAGGTTGATCTGTCCTCAAAGAGGAAGTTAAGATCATCCACTTCCGGTCACCCACTGGTCCTCCCCCCCCCCCCCCCCCCCCCCCCCCCCCCCCCCCCCCCCGCCCGGGAAGCATGCCTCAGGAGCTTTGGTCTTTTAAAGGGCCAATAAATGAGAGTGGGTTGGTAGGGGAGCAGGGCAGGGGATTGGGGAGAGTTTAGGGGACAGTGGGGATAACATGTGAAATGTAAATAAAGAAAATATCTAATAAAAAAAAGGGAACCCCTGGGTGGCAGTCAGGAACTAATCCATCTGGGTTCGTTTTTCTTTGTTTGTTTGTTTGTTTGTTTGTTTGTTTTCTGTTCTGGGGGGGGGAGGATTCCCAGAGAACACACAAAAATTATTTTTCTTGACTTTGAATGGAACTAGGATTTCACCCTTTTAATGTGGACCAAAGAGTGCAAAAGATCAAATTCTTATCAGGGTCATTAGTATGAAGTAGATGGAATGAATCTCAGTAAAGTTAACAGTTCCATGTATGTGTTTGTGAACTTGGTTCATGATTGCATTGCCCTGTCCTCACTTTGCACCTCCTTCCCCACCTCCTCTACATTTCCCTCATTTCTCTTTTCCTTACATTTTTTTTACCTCTTTCATTCTCTTCCTTATTACAGTCTTCTGGCAGTTTCTCTCTATGTAACTCAGACTATCATGGAACTCACTATCTTGGGTCTCCGAGTTGCTAAAAAGTCACTATCCTCTTATCTCTGTGTCCCCATTATAAGTATTATTTGTATATATCACCACCCCTGGCCTCTCTCATTTTTCCGTGTGAAAAATTTGTCATTTTATTTGGAGGTTGGAACCAAGTATTTCTGTACAGTATAGGCTGTCTTGCAAACTCCTATGCAGCCTAAAGAATACTTAAAACGACAAGCCACCTGCCTTTTCATGTCCTGTGATGAGAAGTATAAATTACCACATGAGGATCTCATTAGATTTCTTATATTTAATGCAGTAGCTGGAAATTTTACAATTCCACTTAATGTTGATGAGTGTATTTCTCCTTGCATCCTCACCAAAATTTTCTCTCTTTCTTTCTTTCTTTCTTTCTTTCTTTCTTTCTTTCTTTCTTTCTTTCTTTCTTTCTTTCTAAATCCATAACATAGTAATAAATCATTTATTTTATTGACAATAGAATCTTTTGGATCTTCCCTTCTCTGTACAATGATAGGAAGTCAAAATGCCATGATTTCTTTCCCTAATGAAGGTGTTGTCGGTTTTTCATCCATTTATTAACTATATGTACTTCATTTGAAATGATTCCCTTTATTTGCCAATTTATTGAATATGTTATATATATTTTGTTATGCATTTTTCAATACTTTCTATATTATCTATATTAAATTCTGGGTTATGAATAACTGGCAAAGATTTTATGTACTTTTCCATCTGGAAGTTTGTTCTTTTGCTATGCAGCGCTTTCAATTTCTCTGATTCCCATATGGCAGATTGTGGGAATATGGACATAGCTTTTGAGTCCAAATATTTAGAAATGTATTTACTGTGTATATGCACTTAACTCTTTTCCATAAATTTCCCTCTAGAAGTTTCAAGATTTCATTTCTTTGTTCCATTTTTCACAGGGTGAAATGAAGATGTAGCTTTAGTCTTTTATCTTTTAATTTTTTTTAAATCAATACCCAGATTTCCCAGCAATATTTTAAAAATAGTTTGTATGTTTTTATTATTATTATCTTTGATTTTAGCATAAGCTTGAAAAACAAATGTGGCACAAGCTGTTTATTTAAATGACACTAATAAACTGTTACCACTATTATTGCTTTTCTTTATTCTTTTTTTTTTACAGAAAAGCTAGCTGATATTTATTAAACTTAGTTTCTTCAGCTTTGATTTGCATTATTCAAAGCATCATAATGACACAGTAGAATTAAAAAGAGTTTTACAAATTGAAATGTGATATCCTTGTCTCCAAATATTTTAATTGCCATAAATAAGTTTAAAAATACACATTAAATATGTTTGACAGTCTAAAGTTTCTAAGTATTTATATGTATACATGTGCAATATGTTATGTATAGCATGTGTTCAGCATATTTGAAGAGGCCAGAAAAAGGGTATTGGTGTCTCCAGATGCTAAAGTAACATGTGATTATACTCTTATTTTTTAATTGGTTACTGCTACGTTGCATATGATGTGAATTTGTATATAATATTTTGTCTCTGTAAGAAACTGTCTCAAGTGATATTTGAAAGTTTCTTCTATGGCTTGACAATTATAAATGTGCATGTATGCTTTATGTAGACATAGTTTTCAAGTTACCCATGGAAACATCAAAGAATTTAATTGCTGAAGAATATGAGAATAAGTTTATTAAAGCCTGGTAAACCATTGGCCAAAGAAGCTGTACAATTTTGAATCTCTATAGGTTCTAAATGATGGCATTCTTGTTTGTTTGTTTGTTTGTTTGTTTGTTTTGAGACAGGTTTTCTCTGTGTAGCCCCCTGCTGTCCTGGGACTCACTTTGTAGACTAGGCTGGCCTTGAACTCAGAAATCTGCCTGCCTCTATCTCCAAAGTGCTGGGATTAAAGGCAGGCACCACCACTGCAGGCTGTTTTGTTTTGTTTTGTTTTGTTTTGTTTGTTTTGTTTTTTGAAATGATGGCATTCTTGTTTATATTTTATTTTCTTAGGGTTTTAGAGTTCATTCATTCTAATATGTATTTAGTGGTATCTCATTGTTTTAAGCAATAAGCCTCTAATGATACATGGTAATAAATGTCTCTGTAAACAACAGAGATGAAATATAATGATTCAGACTAAGAACTGCAGAAAATATACCCCAGAGAACCCTATTCATACTTTACGGTGAAGTTACTGGTGTGTGTCCTGCAATGAGAATAATTCCACTCAATACTTAAGACTAACATAAATGAGATCTTTGGTTGGAGACCTACCATCTAACTTCAAGACAGAAACATCGTAGCCATGTACAAAGTCAATGAACACAAGTTCTGCAGATATCCTAGTAATTCCTCTGAACCAGAACAATAGTGAACTAGAATGGTTCTTCCCATGGGGTGTTCTTCAGAGGAGCAGGAACACACACACACACACACACACACACACACACACACACACACACACACACAAAGGCAGAAGAGGGTAAGGTACAAGATCTCAAGATCTCGACTTCCACCTCAAGTCTGGACTTCTACATCACGTGTGTGCCATGAATAGGGCCTTGGACTAGGAAGCAAGCCCAACAAACCATTGAAAGCCAACTCTCTCATGCCTTGAGGAGTACTGTGAGGTAAAACTGGCTGGGCAGTGGTGGCACACGCCTTTAATCCCAGCACTTGGGAGGCAGATTTCTGAGTTCAAGGACAGACTGGTCTACAGAGTGAGTTCCAGGACAGCCAGAGCTATACAGAGAAACCATGTCTCAAAAACCAGAAACCAAACCAAACCAAACCAAAACCAAAACAAACAAACAAACAAACAAACAAACAAACAAGCAAAAACCTGACCACCTGAAAGCCACTGTGAATCACCAAAGCCCACAACCCAGTATTCCATTACAAATCATGGGCATATAGACCCTGATACTGCTTGGTCTCAGAGAGTCCCCCACTAGGCAGTTCAGCCCAGAGTGCTTCCACTTGTCCTGCTCTTCTCAGAAAGAAGGCCTAGGTGAAACTTTGGGGGATAGGAGTTAAGGGGGAAAACATTAGCTGGATAAATATAAAGAGAGACCAAGTATGAGTCTGTATGGGGCAGTAAGCTGGAGGAAGTAAGGAGGTGAACAGAATTTAAGGTGAGGCTATGTGGATGGAGCCTGCCACAGGGAGGTGGGAGTGGGTGGGAGGAGTGGGTGGAGAGCAGTCAAACTAAACTGTGTCCCCTTCTGTGGGGGTCCCTGGAGGGTCAAAATGCTATGTGATTCCTACTGGAAAATAAAGATGTGGGACATTATTTAGAGTATCCCATGATTTTCCCAAAGGGAAACCTCTAGGAAAGTACCAGAGGGGACTTCATTAAATCTCAAGAAACTTGAGAGTATCTTCAATGACACTGCAAAGGGGAAGTATTTATTTCCTCAAGGCTGTTACTATAGAGGATTTTAGTAATAATTTCAAGGCCTGAGTAGAAAGTATAGGTCAGAACATAGGGGAAAAAAGACAATTGTGAATGTAAATTTAGAAGTCCTTGATAGCTTCTGAAAGGTGTGTGGGGGTGGTAGTGACCAAGTGCGATACCTCACTTCTAATTGAAAGACCCAAACTAGACTGTAATATAGAGGCCTAACATACTGTGATTCCCTCTACAGATTTCTCAGGAAGCAGACTGAACAGGAGAACAGGAACAAGTTTGAATACAAAAAGGTGCCTAAAAAAACGTGGCTGGGGGTGGGGGTGGGGGTCCATAAAGTGAACTTGCTTTCTACCTAATGATGTTTATATAGTGTCATTCTCTCCCCCCTGAACCTTTCTAGCACTCCTGTCCACTTATCCAGTGCACCATGCCTAGAGGCAACAAGAGCAAGAGCCGCTCCAGGGCCAGAAGGCAGCAGATGAGGGGAGAGAAGACTAATCTCCAGGGTGCTCAGTCCACTGTGGAGGGGGAGGGGAAAGCAGCATCTCCTGCTCTTGTCCAGGGAGATGCCCCCAGCTCCTCTGATAGAGGCACTCCTCAGGAGTCCCAGGAGGCTGCCTCCCATAGCTCTCCTGATTTAAATGTGTCCCATCCCATCCATGATGTTGGTGCAGAGTGTTCCTTTGCAGGTATGGATGAGAGACGTGCAAATGTCTCCATTATAGCAGATGCCATCCAATCTGCACGCAGAGATCCTCTGACCAGGAAGGCCAGCAAGGTACTTCTCTATCTGCTGGAGAAGTACCAGAAGGATGAGCAGCCTGTAGAGGCAGAGATGCTGAAGCTGATCAGCAGCAAGTACAAGGTTCACTTCCCCCTGATCCTGGAGAAAGCCACTTATCAGCTACAACTTATCTATGGTCTAGAGTTGAAGGTTGACAACCCTTCCACTGACTCCTATGTACTTGTTAGCTAGTTACCTGTACTCCCTGGAGCAAATGTGGCTTTCAGGAGAGACTTGCCTAAGACAGATCTCATCCTGACCCTCCTGGGTATGATCTTCATGAAAGGCAACCATGCCCCTGAGGAAGAGGTCTGGTAGTTCCTCCACATGCAGGGGATATATCCTGGGAGGAGGCACTTAATCTTTAGGGAGCCCGAGATTTTCATCACCACAGAGTTAATTGAGCAAAATTATGTGGAGTACCTCCAGGTCCCTGGCAGTGATCCCCCAATTTGTGAGTTTCTATGGGGTTCCAGAGCTCATGAGAAATCTACTTCCAAGAAAGTTATGGGTGTTTTAGCTAAAATCAAGAGAGTCATTCTTAGTTACTATCCTCAACAGTATGAAGAGGCTCGCAGTAACCCAACTGAGAGAGCAGTAAGGATAGATGAGGCTGGTGGTTTCCATGCTGCCAGGATTCCCTCCCATGCCCAACCTAACAGATCTTCCCATATTTAACTAGCCCTTGGTGATAGCTATCACTGTGCTCAAGACCAGACAGTCTTCTGAGTGGTGGGGCATTTATGAGTAGGTGGGAATACACTAATACAATACCTTTTGTTATGCATGGAGAAAGTATACATACCTTTTTGTTATATTGTTAATATTCCTGTACCTTAAGATTAATTTGTTTTATAAATATGCTTCTTAATCTAATATCTGCTATGTTTACTGCTCTTTGTCAAGGGTAATATATTTGGGGTTTTAAAGTAACTGGAAAATCTTTACAAATGTCTTCTCAGTAAGTGTAAAACGAGACATGGAAAAAGTTTTCACAGAATGTGATGTGCTACAAGTGGTAAAACAAAGTAAAGAGATCAGTTCATCCTTGTCACTCTTGGTTTTATCTTTAGTTCATAATTTTAATACAAATAAACTTGGTTCCAATACCTTAGCAAACTCCTTAAGAAAATAAACTGATAAATTTACCCTCATATCCAGTGTCCCTGTCATTTCATTATTTTTCCCAGTTATCCTTTGAACATCAGCTCTTTTTTTGTTTGTTTTTTCAGCCATTAAATTAAATTAACATTTGAATGTTCCCATTTTCCATTTTTATTGTATATTTTCTTTATTTACATTTCAAATGTTATCCCCTTTCCTGGAGTCCCCTCTGAAAATCCCCTTTCCCCACACCCTCCCGCTGCTCACCAACCCACCCACTCCAGTTTCCTTGCCCTGGCCTTCCCCTACACTGAGGAATAGTGCATGTGTATAGGGAGATGGCCTAGTTGGCCATTATTGGGAAGAACGGCCCTTGGTCTAACAATCTTTATATGCCCCAGTACAGGGGAACGCAAGGGCCAAGTAGTGTGAGTAGGTGGGTAGGGGAGCTGGGTGGGGGGAGGATATAGGGGACTTAAGGGATAACACTTGAAATGTATATGAAGAAATTCTCTAATAATAAATAAATAAATTAATTAATTAATTAATGAAGATAACTCTATATGAGATGTGGAAGGACATTTCATATTCATCATAGGAACATTCCACCAAAGGAAGTCTCAAGTATGAACATCTATTCTCCAAATGCAAGAGCACTCACATTCATAAAAGAAACATTACTAAATTTCAAAGCACACATTGCACCTCACACAATCATAGTGGGAGATTTAAACACTTTACTGTCATCAGTGGACAGGTCATTGAAACAGAAACTAAACAGACAGTGAAACTAACAGAAGTTATGAAACAAATGAATTTAACAGTTATCTATAGAATATTTCGCCCTAAAACAAGAGAATACATGCTATCCTCAGGCCCTCGTGGAACCTTCTCCAAAACTCACCAAATAATTAGATATAAAACAAGCCTTAACATATAAAAGAAAATTAAAATTATCCCATACATTCTATCATATCACCACAGGCTAAGGCTAGAAACAGAAAGCCACAGCAAAGTCCAGATTGGAGGAAAAAAAAAAAAAAAAAAAAAACCTTCACTAGCCCTATATTTGACAGAGGGCTAATATCTAAAGTACATAAAGAACTCAAAAAGTTAACCTCTAATAAACAAATGAACCAATTAAAAATTGTGTTGCAGCAATCATCTATAGGGCAGAACAAAGGGTCACCAATGTAGGAGCTAGAGAGAGTACCCAATAGCTGTAGGGGTCTTCAAACCTATGGATAGAACAACAGTATTAACTAATCCCAACCCCCAGAGCTCATGTCTCTAGCTGCATAAGGATTAGAAGATGGCCTAGTTGGCCATTATTGGGGAGGAAAGGCCCATGGTCTAACAATGTTTAAATGCCCCAGTACAGGGTAACGCCAGGGCCAAGTAGTGGGAGTGGGTGGGTAGGGGAGCAGGGTGGGGGGAGGGTATAGGGGACTTAAGGGATAACATTTGAAATGTAAATGAAGAAATTCTCTAATAATAAATAATTAAATAAGAAAAAAAATAATGAAGAAAACTCTATATTAAAACACATCAGTTACTGGGGCTAGAGAGATGGCTTAACACTCAAGAGTTCTTAAGCCATGAACAAAGGAGTACATATGGCTCCAGCTGCATATGTAGCAGAGGATGGCCTTGTCATGCATCCATGGGAGCAGAGGTCATTGGTCTTCTGAAGGCTTGATAGATGCCCCAGGGTAGGGGAATAGAGGGCTGAGAGGTGGGAGTGGCTGGGTGGGTGGGTTGGTTGGTGGAGCAACACCCTCATAGAAGTAGGAAGAGGGAGGATGTGATAAAGTGTTTCTGGGAGGGAGGGAAACTGGGGAAATGGATAATATTTGAAATATAAATAAAGAAAATAACAAATAAAAATGATATATTAAAAAAATTGTGGTGCAGAACTAAACAGAAATTCAAAAGTGAAGAATCTTCACTGGCCAAGAAGCTCTTAAAGGAATGTTCACCTTCTTGACTTTTGTAGAATGTATCTTGTGTATTAAATACATTTGGGGCTAATATCCACTTACTAGTGAGTAAATACCCTGCATGTCATTTTGGGTCTGAGTTACCTCACTCCAGATGATATTTTCTACTTCTATCCATTTATCTGTAAAACTCATGATGACCTCATTCTTAATAGCTGAATAGTATTCCATTGTGTAAATGAACCACATTTTCTGTATCCATTTTTCTGTCATGGGGCATCAAGGTTGTTTCAAGCTTCTGGCTATGAGACATAAGGCTGCTATGAACATAGTGGAACATGTGCTCCTGTGGCATGGTGGGGCATTTGTTGGGTATATGACCAAGAGTGGTATAGCTGGGTCTTCAGGTAGATCTATTTCCAATTTTCTGAAGAACCTCCAGACCAATTTCCAGAGTGGTTGTACAGGTTTGCGTTCCCACCAGCGATGGAGGAGTGTTCCCCTTTCTACACAACCTCACCAACATGTGCTGTCACCTGAGTTTTTGATCTTCGCCATTCTGGTTGGTGTAAGTTAGAATCTCAGGGTCACTTTGATTTGCATTTACATGATCACTAAGGACTTTGAAAGTTTCCCTTACATTTCTTTTTCTCTTTCAGCTATCAAAAACAATGAATTCATGAAATTCATAGGCAAATGTATGGAATTATAGAATATCATTCTGAGTGAGTTAACCTAATCACAAAAGAGCACACATAATATGCACTCACTGATAAGTGGAAATTAGCCCAGAAACTCAGAATACCAAAGATACAATTCACAGACTACATGAAGATCAAAAAGGAAGACAAAACTGTGGATACTTCAGTCTTTCTTAGAAGAGGGAACAACATACTTATGGGAGGAGCTACAGAGACAAATTGTGGAGTAGAGACTGAAGAAAAGGCCATCCAGGGATTGCACCACCTGAGGATCCATCCCATATAGTTACCAAACCCAGACACTATTGTGGATGACAACATATGCTTGCTGACAGGAGCCTGATATAGCTGTCTCCTGGGAGACTTTTCCAGTGCCTGACAAATACAGAGGCAGTTGCTCACAGCCAACCATTGGACTGATCACAGGGTCCCCAATGGAGGAGCTAGAGAAAAGACTGAAAGAGCTGAAGTGGGTTGCAGCCCCATAGGAGTAACAACAATATGAACTAACCAGTACCCCCAGAGCTCCCAGGGAGTAAACCATCAACCAAAGAGTACATACTGAGGGAACCATGGCTCTAGCCGCCTATGAGGCAGAGGATGTCCTTGCTGGACATGAGAGGCAGGAGAGGCCCTTTGTCCTGTGAAGGCTCAATGCCTAAGTATAGGGGAATGCCAGGATAGAGAAGCAGGAATGGTTGGTTTGGTGATCACAGAGAGGATGAGATAGTGGTTTTTGAGTGGAAACCAGGAAATGGAATAACATTTGAAATGTAAATAAAGAAAATATCTAATAAAGATACTAAAAATACAGAATGCAAATTAATGAGTTTCAATATAGAACATTTATTCAAATTATTGATTTTCATGCTTCATTTTCTTGCCTGTTCCTTTTTTATGTTCATTCTGGTCTCCTTCTTTCAGTCACTAACCTCCCTTCTGATTTATTTTGTTCATTTTCTCTTCTCCCCTTTTAAAAGCTATTCCATTTCAAATATTTTAAAGTTATTGTTTGAAAATTTCATAAATGCGTATGGTGTGTTTTGATTATATCTACCTCTGACATCCTCCTCCAACTTCTCCTGGATTGTCCTCACCATACCCTTCTCTATATTTCATATTCTTGATTATTTATTTATTTATTTATTTATTTATTTATTTATTTACATATTTATTCACTTTCCATCCTGATTGCAGTTCCCCTCTCTCTTCTTCCACTCCTACCCTCATACCCCTACCCATCATTTTCCATGAGAGCCCCCCATGTGTTCTAGCCCACTGTGGCACATCAAGTCTCAGTAGAACTAGGCACATTCTCTCCTACTGAGGACAGAAAGGCAGCCCACCTTGGGAAAAGGCATGTAAAGAGAGGGAAGAGAGATGGCACCCATTCCAATTGTTAATTGCCTTATATAAAACCAAGCTGCACATGTGTTCCAAATTTGTAGGGGCCTAGGTCCAGCTCATGCATGCTCTTGGGTTGGTGGTTCAGTGTCTGTGAGCCCACATGGGGCTACATTAATTGACTCTCTAGGTCTTCCTGTGGTGCCCTTGACACTTCTGGATCATTTAGTTCTATCTCCTCCCTACTCTTTTACAAGTCTCTCCAAGCTCTGCATGATGCTTGGTTGTAAGTTTCTTCCCAGTACTGGATGAAACCTCACAGATATTTTAGGCTCCTGTCTGCAAGCCTAACAGAATATTGTTAACAGTGTCAGACATTGGTGCTTACACATGGAGTGAGTTCAAAGTTCAGGTTGTGCCAGTCATTGGTTGGGCATTCCCTCAATCTCTGCTCCATCTTTATCCCTGCACATCCCCCCCTCCCCCGCTTTGGTTTTCGAGACCGGGTTTCTCTGTATAGCCCTGGCTGTCCTGGAACTCACTTTGTAGACCAGGCTGGCCTTGAACTCAGAAATCCACCTGCCTCTGCCTTCCCAGTGCTGGGATTAAAGGCATGTGCCACCACTGCCAGGCTCTCCCTGCACATCTTATAAGCAGGACAAATTTTCAGTTGAAGTTTTTGTGAGTAGGTTGGTATCCTCCTCACTCCACTAGAAATAGCTCCTGGCTATAGGAAATGGCCACTTCAGGCTCCATATAAACCACTTCTAGGAGTCTCAGCTAAGTTCACCCCCACAGACTCCCATCCCAGGTCTCTCCTGTAACAGAGAAGAGCCTCTATGCCACGACTCCATTCTCTCTCACAGCCCTCTCTCCACTCCTGATCTTCTCTCCACCCCAACTTTCCTCCCCACTCCCTCTCCCACCTAGTTCCTTCCCTCCACCCACCTCTGATGTCTATTTTATTTCCCCTTCAGAATGAAATTCAAGCATTGGAACTTCTTTGTTACTTAGCATCTATGGGTTTGTGGATTGTAACAGGCTTATACTGTACTTTATGGCTAATACCATCATCATCCTTTTCCTTTTTATCATCTACTGAATCAAAACTTAGTGATACTAAGTTGTTCATGGGTAGAAAGCCATACACTTGTCAACTTACTAGGATCCAGTCCCTTCAAAGAGAACAACTTTCCTTCCCCCAGAAGCAATAAACTACCAATAATTCCTCTGCTAAGGGTAGGACTTCATGAGCTGCTCTTCTCTCTATGCTGGAATATTGATGGTCTTGATCCTGTGTGGGCCCTATGCAGGTAGCCATAGCTACTGTGAGATCATATGTGTAATGGCATGTCATGGCCAGAGGACAGAATTTCATAGCACTTCTTCATGACTTTTGGCTTTTTCAATAATATTGGCCCCGCTTTCAATGATTTTTGAAGGCAGAAGAATATTTCATTTATGGCTCAGTATTCCAAACTCATGACTGTTGTCCACAGCACAAAGAAGCTTCTATAATGTGATTTATAATGATGGTTTAATCTATGGATATAGAGACAACTGTTTAAAAAGCAGTTTACTATCATATCAATTTGGTAAAATAATAATACATGTTATCAACTCATTCCTATGAGCTTTCTTCCTAAGTGTTCTTAGGTACATTTAAAGTGCAGGGAAAGAATGCCCTCAGGTTGGTATTCTGATAAAGTATCAAATAAAACATTTAGAAATGAAATATTCTAAAAATAAAATAAAATTTTTGTTACACACTAGCTCTACTTAAGGGTAATATGTAATAAAGTGTCAGATTCTGATAGTTATAATAAGATCAAATTAGGTCTGAAACACACACATATATGCTTTATATATTTTAATATAAAAATATATCTAAAATATAATTGTTTCCAACATAAAGATATTGTGATCATAGTTAAAATAGCAATAATATGAATAATAGTTCTAGAGGAAGCATTAAAGGACGTTAAAAGAATAAGGAACTTTCTGTCAAATAAGAGCAGGAAATTCTTCAACTATTAGGAAATAATATGGGTATAAGGTCACAGAAATCATTAAGAACATCAAATAGGCATGCGTGGAATACTGCATATTAAAGTTCAAATTCCAAAATAATAGAACTATAAAAGATTATTGAAAGTTGAGAAAGAAAATCCAACTCTGAAAGAGAAAAACAAAAAAAAACAAAAAAACAAGACTTATTAGCAGTTTGAAAGCAATGATACATTTCAAGTTGTGAAATAAAATATTTATTTATTCATTTCACTATTTTAACCTAAAGTCCAAAGAGGAAAAGAGATCTCCTAAGTGAAGAATAAAATGACAATAATTCATGAATATCAGGCCAGTGTTATAAAAGATAGTGAAGAGCAAGAAAGAGAAGAATAATACTGAGAGCTCAGTAAAGTTGACCAAATCTTATTAAACAGTGCATAGCAAATGAGAATTAGGTAACATTTGAATGTTAATTTAGGAAAATATCAAACTTGTAATATACACGAAGAAAACAAAGAACATTGTATACTTGAAAACAATAGAGGGAATATATATATATATATATATATATATATATATATATATATATATATATATATATATCTGTGATGGAAGGTCACTGTATATTGAAAAAGTGAACTATCTAGAAAGAAAGTAAAGAAAGTATAAGAATTTTCAGTAAACATCTACTGAGTTCTGATGTATCTAAATTCATGGAAAATTTGTGGAAATAAAGATATATAAATGAGCAAGTACAATAAAAGTTAGCAAAATATTTCACAAAGAAGCATTGGAGTTAAGCTACTATTTATCAAATGATCTTTACAAATTTTATATCCATAGAGTAAATATTGTTCTTAGAGGTTTAGAAAAATTTTCCTACTAGACCAACATATTATAAGGTAAATCAAGATTTAACAAGGAAAGCAAGAATAATTGTTTAGATACCATCACACATAAATGGAATTAATATAGGAATGATTAGCAGGAGAAACTATACAACTACATAGAAGGTGAACACTCAGTTGGTCCTTGGAGAAGTCAGGAAGGATTCTTATTTTCATATTGAAATAGAAATAGAAACAAAGCATGCTAGTGTTTATGGCACTGATAGATGGCCATTACACCAGTGGCTGACTCTACATTTATGAGCACCAATTTAGCTCAGTGGGTTAAAATAATCTATCTATCTATCTATCTATCTATCTATCTATCTATCTATCTATCTATCTATCTAGGAGGAATCTCAGTAATAAACTAATGAGGCACTTTAAAGTAATAAAATGCAAAAATGAGACAAACCCAAAATGAATGGAAGAAACTACAATCAGAGATGACATTACAAAATAGAAGATCAAGAAAATATCACCACTTTCCCGAAATAATAAGATTGATATAGTAGCTAAACTAACAGAGAGACAGAGGTTCAAATTAATAACACTACAGATCTGCCCATCCTATGAGCAAGCACCTAAATCTGACACTATTAATGTTGTTATGCTTGCAGACATATGCATGTTGTCTGATGAGAGGCTCCCCCCAGCATCTAACTCAGAAGGATACAGACACCCATAAGTCAAACAGTGGATAGAGCTTAGAGAATCTTAGGAAGTTTAGAAAAGGCTTGCAGTCCGTAGAGGATAGGAATGCCACAAGAACATACTAACCTAGAATCTTGGGGTTCTCAGAGATTGAAACACCAACCAAAGGGCATACAGGGTTTTGACCAAGCCTGTAACCCCTGCACAAATGAGAATTTAATATGAATGCTAGTTTATATCATATAGTATTTGATTATTAGTTTTGTTTTCACTCAAGCACTCAGTATTTTTGTGTGTGTGTTGAGATCCACTAAGGTCAAAATTATGTAAGTGTGTGTGTGTGTGTGTGTGTGTGTGTGTGTGTGTGTGTGTGTAGCAGGAGCCATGGATCAAGTCATTTATACTCTCTATCCTTCTATTTCATAGTGTCATAATGTCAAATGGGGTTTTATGCCTTCACCATCTATGTATTTTTATACATTTATCCACAACAAAACCCAAAACATTCATAGCAGAGACAGAATTATGACAAATGTTAGCTTTGTATTATCTTTTATAATTCCTGTCCATTACCTGCATTCAGTCTTTCATATCATTTTAATATAAAAATATTTTACCACATGCCATACTGTACTACTTAAATTTAAACAATAAAAACTGTGTTGACAAAATTGTGTTGTTAAAAATTATTAAACACAGTAAGGAATGGATTATTTATAAATCTGCCTGGAAGGTTCTTCCTTCCATCTCAGCTCTGAACTTTGTCTCTGTAACTCCTTCCATAGGTATTTTGTTCCCCATTCTAAGAAGGAACTAACTATACACACTGTAGTGGCTATCTCTGGTTGTCAACTTGACTATATTTGCAATGAACTACAATCCAGAATTGGAAGGCTCACCAGTGACCCTAACCTGGAGGCTTGGAAATAGAAGTCTCTGATCTGGATCTTGGTATGGAGATCTTGATAGCATGCCGGCTATGGATTAAAGGTGTGTGATTAAGAAAGAGAGATTTCCGAGCTCAAGATCATCTGGGATTAAAGGTGTGAGATTAAGACAGAGATCCCCGAGCTCAAGATCATCTGGGATTAAAGGTGTGATGGCACACACCTTTAATCTGGGTTACACCTTCTGTTGGAGACTATATAAGGACACTGGAAGAAAGGAGACTAGCACTCGCTCCTTCACCTGTTCACTGTGTGGGACTGAGTAACTGCTAGATCCTTGGACTTCCATTCACAGCTACTACTGAACCATTGTTGGGAATTGGGCTGCAGACTGTAAATCATCAATAAATTCCTTTACTCCGTAAGTTCTGTGACTCTGGAGAACCCTAACTAATACAGAAATTGGTACCAGGAGTGGTTCTAGAGGAGCAGAAGTATAAGGATGAATCTTTTAAAGTACTGGAATTGGCTTGTTGATCCAACACCACTTTCAACCACTGAAACATCTCCAGATTCTCTTTCTTCTGAAAGCTCAGAGAATTTTGAAGACCCATGGTTGAAACTATATTTCAAACTTAAAGAAGTTAATGCCCTTGATCTTCTTGATGAATTAGGTGATTCAGTGTACAAAGCTTTCCACAAGATGGGGAAAATATCAGAAAATGATTTTACTGGATGGATGCTCTTAGTATCTGGAGAAAAAATGATGAATGAAAGGAAGGAGTTGTGTGATAAAATCAAAGGCTCCAGACACAAGTT
>LR750195.1:587501-618085 GCA_902729485.2 Mus minutoides | reverse complement strand
ATAGAGCTCAAGTTGCAGAAAATCAAACTGAAACCCTCATTGTAAGGTTGGCTGAACTACAGCGAAAATTCAAGTCTCAGCCTCAGAATGTGTCAACAGTTAAGGTAAGGGCACTAATTGGCAAAGAATGGGATCCTATAACTTGGGATGGGGATGTGTGGGAAGACTGTGTTGAGAATTTTGAATCCTCAGATTCTCAGGGGTCTGCCCCTCCCACTGAGCAAGTAGTACCCTCAGCCCCACCCTTTGAAATAATGCCTTCCCCACATGAGGATGTTTCTCAAGGCCCACCAATAGTTTCTTCTAGACCTGTAACCAGACACAAAGCAAAGCAGGCTCCTAAAGGGGAGGTAGAAAGTGTAGTCCATGAAGAAATTCCCTACACTACTAAGGAGCTTAATGAGTTTGCTAATTCATTCAAGCAGAAACCTGGCGAATATGTGTGGGAATGGATTTTAAGGGTGTGGGATAAGGGTGGAAGGAACATAAAACTAGAGCAGGCTGAGTTTATTGAGGTGGGCCCTCTGAGTGGAGATTCTAGGTTTAATAGGGAAGCTTGCACAGTTAAAAAAGGTGTCAAAAGTTTGTTTGAATGGTTGGCTGAAGTGTTTATCAAAAGATGGCCTACTGGAAATGACTTGGAGATGCCTGATATTCCATGGCTTAGTGTTGATGAAGGGATTTTAAGACTTAGGGAAATTGCAATGCTAGAGTGGATATATTGTGTAAAACCTAATCTTCCACAATGGGAACGTCCAGAAGATATGCCCTTTACCAGCTCTATAAGACACAAACTGGTGAGAGGGGCACCAGCACATTTAAAGGCCTTTGTTCTTTCCCTTTTCCTTGTGCCAGACCTTAGCATTGGAGATGCTGCTGCTCAATTAGATGAATTAAATTCAATGGGTTTAATTGGATTCCGAGGTAACAAGGGCCAGGTGGCAGCATTGCATCGCCAGAAACAAGGTGTTCCTAGTTATGATAATGGACAGCGTAGACAAAACAATGTTTATAATAACATACCCAGTAATGGTCAGCACAGGAGAAGTGAAATTTATAATGGCATGACTCGTTTGGACCTTTGGTATTGGCTAATCGATCATGGTGTTTCCAGGAATGAAATACATAAAAAGCCTACTGCATATCTGTTTGATCTGTATAAGCAGAAAAATTCTCAAACAAATGGGAGAAAGGCTACATTAGATTGTGGTAAACAGCAATCTCGGCCAGTGAATCAATTTCCAGATTTGAGCCAGTTTGCAGATCCAGAACCCCTTGAATGAAGGGGTGGCCAGGTTCCCCTGGGGAAGGATCCTGATAAGACACATAAAAGTTTTGCTGTTACCCTTTCTCCAGTTCTTCCCCAGAGGGACCTAAGGCCTTTTACAAGGGTAACTGTACACTGGGGAAAAGGAAATAATCAGACTTTCCGGGGTTTATTGGATACTGGTTCTGAGTTGACACTGATCCCAGGAGATCCCAAGAAACATTGTGGCCCTCCAGTTAAAGTAGGGGCTTATGGAAGGCAGGTAATTAATGGAGTTTTGACTGATGTCCGACTCACAGTAGGTCCAGTAGGTCCCCGAACACATCCTTTGGTCATTTCCCCAGTTCCAGAATGTATAATTGGGATAGATATACTCAGAAATTGGCAGAATTCTCATATTGGTTCCCTGAACTGTAGAGTGAGGGCTATTATGGTTGGAAAGGCTAAATGGAAGCCTTTAGAGGTCCCTCCACCAAAGAAAATAGTGAATCAAAAACAGTATCGTATTCCTGGAGGATTTGCAGAAATTACTGCTACTATCAAGGACCTGAAGGATGCAGGGGTGGTGGTTCCCACCACATCTCCCTTTAACTCTCCTATCTGGCCAGTGCAGAAAACAGATGGATCATGGAGAATGACAGTTGACTATCGGAAACTAAATCAGGTAGTAACTCCAATTGCAGCTGCTGTGCCAGATGTAGTTTCCTTACTTGAGCAAATTAACACATGTCCTGGCACCTGGTATGCGGCTATTGATCTGGCAAATGCCTTCTTCTCAGTACCTGTCCATAAGGACCACCAGAAGCAATGTGCTTTCAGTTGGCAAGGCCAGCAGTATACCTTCACAGTTTTGCCTCAAGGATATATTAACGATTTATTTTATTTTTAATTTTGTATATCTTTGTGTGGCTATATGCATATGGTTGCAGTTACTGACAGAAGCTAGAAGAGGGTGCTAGATACTGTGGCGCTCCAGTTACTGGTGATTATAAGCTACCCTTCTTGGATGCTTAGAATGTGATTTAGGGTTTTCTGTCAGAGTGGTATGGAATCATAAGCACTGAATAATCTCTCATGCTCCACATCTCTCACACTTGAGAAGTCCGGAGGTGAGTAGGCTAGTAAAGATCCATACTCATTTTGCTTCTAAGGTTTCTAGAATTAGACAGTAAATAAAACTAGGGAGCAAAGGCCGTGAAAATCCTATGTTTACAATTGGAAATACAATGAGTTACTGAGGTGGAGATATGAGGTAAAACTGCCTCTATTAAGCAAAAAGAGTATCACAGTCTTTAGGAAATTAAAAGGCAGAATGTTGAATGAGGTTGGAAGGAATCACCCATCCTAGGAGAGTCAAAAAGCTTGAGGCTTATCTCTGCTATCAGTCCTGAGAGTCTCCAAGAAAATCTGTTTTGGCCTGGGAATATGAGGAATTCTATATGGGTAGAAGGCCTTATATCAGCTCAGAGAAGTATCTTTAATATGCCTAGAAATCAAGGTAAGGAAATAGGGAGACCAATGTCAGTTCTCCACTCAAGGCAACCTGGATGACTGGGAAGTTGTGATGAAAGGGACACTGTGTGCCACTGTACTTTGAGATGCTTGGTGGTTATAATAGTAATAGTGACAGAGTTTTTTTGTTGTTGTTGTTTGTTTTGGTTTGGTTTTTTTTTTTTTTTTTGGAAAGGAGTTGAACTAAATCCACACAATGGTGATTTCCAAGTAATTCAAGGAGCTAAGGTGGTCAACAATATTGTGTAAACAGAATTTTTCTTACTAGAATTTTTACAGAAATGGCAGGTTCAGAATTGAAAAAGGAGACCAGCCTAAAGCTTTTCAGTTGGTGAAATGAATTAAGAGGGACTGAAAGTTCCCTGAATCTCAAAACAGATGTCTGTCTCTGCCACACCCCGAGTACAACACAGGCAAGGTAGAGAAATCCCAAGCTGAAAAAAGTATCCAGCTTCTTACCTGGAGGATAAGCTTTTTAGAACACAAGCATGTTGGATTACTAAAGCACTGTGCTCATGGAGACCTGCAGAGGCAGCCTTACTTAAGTTGTATACTATCTCTGTATTCATATCTTTTGTCTTTTGCAGGTGTTTACATCTCTAGCATCATTCCACCACTTCCTCTGCTTCAGCTTAAGCAGAGTCGTCATGCCTCATGGTCAGAAAAGTAAGCTCAATGCCCGGAAGAAACGCCACCAGGCCCGGCATAAGACTCAGGCTTATGATGATGCTCAGAAAACAGCAGAAGGAATATCAGGAACAGCAGAAGAGGCCTCTGCCACCTCCCTGAGCCAGTCGGGGGCTGAGTCTTCCAGCCCTCCCGAAGCACTTCAGAAAGAATCACCAACTACCACACTTCTTCTGAGTAGCTCTTCCTCAGAATCAGGTGAAAGTTACTATGAGGAAAGTGATCCAAGTATGCAAAAGGGGTACCCTTTCATGGCCAGCCCAACCACTACCACTCTGCACCAAGATCTAATAGGAAGGAGGGTGGCATTACTCTTAGGCTACCTGCTGCACAACTACAATTTGAAGCAGCTCACTACCAAGGAAGAAATGCTGAGGGTTATCACCAAGAAGTATGAAGATGACTTTCCTGAGATCCTCCGGAAAGCCTCTGAGAATCTAGAGGATGCCTTTGCAGTGGAAGTGAGAGAAGTCAACTCCAGTCAGCCCTCATACAACCTCATCAGCAAGGTGAAACTCCCCAACAATGGGAGGATCCGTGCTGGCAAAGGCTTACCCAAGACTGTTTTCCTGATGAGTGTCCTGGGTATCATCTTCATTCTGGGCAACTGTGTCAGTGAAGAAGACATGGGAAAATCCTGAAGGAGAAGGGGATCTATCCAGGGAAGAAGCACCGCGTCCTTGGTGAGCCCAGGAAGCTCCTCACCCAGGATTTGGTGAAGCTGAAATACCTGGAGTACCGACAGGAGGCCAAAAGTGATCCTCCACGCTATGAGTTCCTGTGGGGTCCCCAAGCCCATGCTGAAATAAGCAAGATGAAAGTCCTGGAATATTTGGCCAAGATCAACAAAACAACACCTAGTGCCATCTCAGTCCTTTACCAAGAGGCTTTGAGAGAAGAGCAAAAACGATCAGAAGCCAGAGATGAAGATAATACTAATACCACTGACAAGTCTACTAAAGGTTCCCCAGAAAAGTCACCAGCAGCTTCTACCACCCCTGTTGACACTTGAGGTTTTCCTGTCATCAAGAGATTTTCTTGAAAATATAAAATGCTGGGAATTAGTATGCTGGGAATAGCAGGGGATTATCAACATGGTTATGCCTAGTTTCTTTAACTGCTTTCTTTGTTTGGTTTGGTAAAGTTATATGTAATAAAATCAAGGAAATATTTTTTCCTGGCTTGTAAAAATTATAGATAAAAGTCAAATGTTTATGATTTATACTTTGTGTTCATTTACTGGTCTGCAACATATATATATTAAATATATTATGTTTAGAAGTTCATGTAAAAGTGTGGGTTAAATGATGCCCTGCATCCATCCCAGGGCTAGGGCCACTGGGCGCGGCAGGACACAGGATGTTTGATTGTGTGTATCCACACCATCGATGGGCATGTGGCTGTGAGAAGCCACAGGACACTGCTGCTGGGGTGAAGAGGCACAGTCTGAGGTATCTGGAAAACTGCCAGGGGCCAGCTTGTGGGTCCCTGTGCCACGTGGAGGCCTGAGACAGCAGGTTCTAGCTCTTGGACACCACAGATGCCAATAAATAACCCAGAAGAGCTGAGAACTGAGTGACCCCTCCCCTCTCCCTGCCACAGGAAGGCTCTAGTCCAGGTCCAAAGGGAAAAGAGAGGATAAAACAATGCATCACAATTTATTTTCTTGATAATATTTAGTAGGCATACAATTAGAAGGATTAAAAGATGTTCAAACCTAGTTTCTTTCACTAGTTCTACTATGTAGTTTGGTAAAGTTACATGCAATTGAATATTATCCTTGGCTTGTGCACGAAATTTGTAGAAATTAAATGTTATAACTTAAAATTTATTCTTCTTAACTGTTACCAAATATTCACTTAACACTCATTCTGGAGAAGTCATTGGTCAAACTGGGACGCTATGATAAATTATTAGCTTCTGCTTCTATAAATTTTAAGTATATGAACTGCTGCTCAGCCACTATGATATTGAACACCCATTTAATTGTTAAGGCCTTCTGAAAAGAAGGGATGTAGATGAGGGTGTTACTTATGAATGTATTAAGTAGAAATGCATTGAGTAAAGAGCATGGGATATGGGGAGACCACTGAGTAGCATAAGAGGATATATAATTTCCACTGGTCATGTGGGTGGGTATCTAATTAAATTGGTGAGTAAATGCATCACCTCAGAAGATGTGTTTCAGAGTCAAGGGGCAGAATTATGCAAGTCCCTGCTGGCTTCTAATATGTAATGGGTGGTTAATATGCAACACCTTAACTGATTGTAATTTTCTACATCTCAGAGGCCTCGAACTAAAAGATCAGGCTGTCTAAAATTCTACTTTCTGAGGACAGTATATTTCCTGACTTATAGAGAAGGGAGGGAAGATACAAAGGGGGGAAGAGGCAGAGATTGGGAGAAAGACAGGGTGGAATATGGGAGAACATGGAGGGAAGTGGAAAGGCAGACAAGGAGGGAGGAGAGGGAGGGAGGAAAAAGTAAAGAAGAGAGAGAAGAGGGAAATGAGGATAGATTCTATATGTAGGGAAAGTTAGGGGAGGAGAAAGGGGAAAGGAGAGAGGGGGAAAAGGGGAAAGGGGAGAGTCAAGGAGGAAGAAAAAGAAATTATACTTTTTTAAAAATAGGGCCATGAATCCAGGAATGGGAGCTTCCCTTCCAAACATAAACATCATAAAATCATTATTACTTCTGAGGCCCATCATTATAATCCCACCATATTCCATAATAATAGTTTTGGGGGATATTTTAAGGATTATGATCATTTTCCATTAATAAATTTATTTATTCATTTATTCATTTCACTTTTTTTTTTTTTACTTTTTATCTTGGTGACAGTCACCATCTCCAGTCCTATCCTCACAATTCCCTCTCCACATTACCAATCCCCTTCTCCTCAGAGAAAAGGGACTCCCCTTGGGTACCAGTCTGTGACATCAATTTACAGCAGGTCCTCCCTCATTGAGGCCCAACAAGGCAGTCCACCTAGGGGAAGGGAATCCTATGGCAAACAAAAGAGTCAGTGAGAGACCCTGCTCCAGTTGTTAAAGGATCCACATGAAGATCAAGTTCCACAACTGCTGCAAATGTGTAGGGGCCTCTACAGCCTCTGTGAGTACCCATGGACCCAGGCTAGTGGATTTCATAGGTCTTCTTGTGGTGTGCTTGAACCCTCTAGCTCTCGCAAATCCTATCTCCCACTCTTCCACAGGTTTTCCAAGCTTTTTGGCTGTGGCTCTCTGCATCTGTTTCTATACATTGAAACGTCTCAGAAGACATGCTAGGCTTCTGTCGGCAAGCATAGTAGAATGTCATTAATAGTGTCAAAGGTTGGCTCTCTCCCATTGGATGGGTCTCAAGTTGCCCCTGTCATTAGTTGTCCATTCCCTCAATCATTACTCTGTCTTTATCCCTGGATTGAAGGGAGAAAAAATTTTGGATTGAATGTTTGAGGTTTCCCTCCATCTACTGGAAATTCTGCTTGGCTACAGGAGGAGGTTACATGAGTCTCCATATCCTCCACTGCTAAGAGTCTCAGTTAGTGTCACGCCCATAGAATCTGGGATCCTCCCATATTCTAGGTCTCTGGCCAAGCCCAGAGATACCATCCACAGATAGCTGTTCTCTCTCCCAGCCCTCTCCTCCACTTATTCTCTCCATACGTGATTGATCCACATCTCTGTTTTCTTTCTCTTCTTCTCTCCCACTCAGAATCCACCTCCAAACTTCTAAGTCCTTATTTCCCCTTCTAAGTGAGATTCAAGCATCTTCCCTTAGGCCCTCTTTGTTATTTAGCTTCTTTGGGTCTGTGGAGTATAGCCTAGGTATCCAGTATTTTATGGCTAATATCCCTTTATTAATGAGTACATACCATGAGTGTCTTTCTGGGTCTATTTTACCTCACTCAGGGTATTTTCCAATTCCATCAATTTGCTTGCATTTTCTTTTTACTATTCCATTTATGAGGATATGCCTGAATCCTGACATTTTTCATTAATTTATTTATTCACTATATATACTGATCAAACCCCCTCCTGGCTCCACCTTTACAAATTTGTCTCCCCATTAACCCTCTCCTCCTCAGAGAAGGGAAAATGCCATACCCACTCCAGTGGCATCTGCTTGACAAGTCCAAAAGCTTGGTTGCAGTCCTGAGGCAAATTTTCCCAGAAACTAGTCTCCTAGTGACTTTGGCTTCTCATAACAGAGATGTGTTTCAGATTTGTCTTTGTGATGGTGTGGAGGATCTTGCATGCTTTCTTGAAGTATTGTTTTATTATAAGTGTCTCCAAGGAATGATTTGACAAATAACTAAGTTATATTGAACATTACTTCCTGGCCTCCACCAGTGTTCCAATATCTTAGGCAATCATTGAGCTGACCTTGGGCTTTGAATTTCATAAGAATGTTACTGATTCAGAAGAAATGCTTCCAGTGTTGAAAGAGAGATAGTGAAAGAAATCAGGCATTGCAGTTTACTGTATTAGAGTAGAAATGTCAGGCAAGTTCTCCAAAGTAAACTTGGAATTCTCATCAGAGTCATGTTTGGCAGGATACATTACATATGAGAAGAAAGATAGTGGGCTCCTCTGATAAATGGAGGTTCCCTATACATGCTTAAAATAACAACTAAGTCACTCCCATATACAGAAATCTACAATGGCCTTTGGAGAAGATGTATTATACAATAGAATAGAATTAAAAATATGGTAAAGGCATGAAGACCTTGCCTCTGGCTTCTTAGAATAAGCTGAACTTAGGTAGGGCTGATTTTATCCCAGTTGTAAACACAGACTTTTATCCCAGTTATCCCAGTTGTAAGCACTGCCTAGTTCCTGTCAGCATTTATGTATGCATTTCTCTGTTTTGTGTAGAGTGGTTATGCATTGGATGACCTTAATGTATCACCTAACTTTCTTGTTTCTTTCTGTAGTATAAGTCTGATGCTCACTTTGAGAAATTACATTCAGATCAGCACTCCATTGTCTTTGTGTCTGTTTGTCAGTAGCAGACTCCTTGTCTTCCTGAGTACCAGGAACTTTATTTCTTCCTCAGGTTGAGGGACCTACATAGTCCAGTCCATGGCAGGAAAACACTTCTTGTGTACCATCCCATCAAGTAAGGATCACATTCTATCCATCTATCTATCTATCTATCTATCTATCTATCTATCTATCTATCTATCTATCTATACATCCCAATCAGTGTCCCTATCCAAATGCCCCCTCACAGAGTCCCTGCTCCGCCAAACCCTGCTTATCACCTCTGAGAGGTTGGGGTCTCCTGGGTGTCTTTACTGGCCCTGAAACATGAATTCTTTTTTGGTAGGCCTCGGCAGTTGTTGCACTGATGCCAGACAAGGCATCTCTGTTGGGGAAAGGATTCCACAGGCAGGCAACAGCTTTAGGTACAGCCCCTGCTTCAGTTTTTGGGCCCACATGAAGTCTGAGCTATACATATGCTATGTATGTGCTGGGGGCTTGAATCTAGCCCCCTTATGCTCTTTGGTCGGTGGCTAGGTCTCTGAGAATTCCGAAGTGTACAGGTTAATTGAATCTGTTTGTTTTCCAATGGAGTTCCTATCCTCTTCAGGGCCTATGATCCTTCTCCCAACTCTTCCACAAGAATCTTCAACTTCTGTCCAATACTTCATTGTGGGTATCTGCATCTGTTTCAGTAAGCCTCTCAGAGGGCAACAATGCTAGATTCCTATCTGTAAGTATAATAGTGTATCATTAATGGTGTCAGGGATTGGTGTTTGCCCATTGTATGTGTCTCAAGTTGGGCTGGTTTTTATTCGGTCATTCTCTCAGTCTCTGCTCCATCTCTGTCCCTGTATTTATTTTAGACAGGACTAATTTTAGGTCAAAATTTCCAATTCACAATGGTAAAGTGTTTTCATAAGTGACTTTGAGGTGCTGTATATATGGAGGACTCTCGACTTGCAAAGCAAAGGCAGGTACACCCTGGATTTTATTTTCATATATATATGAATCTTCATTTAAGATTAGAAATAAAAAAAATTACTACACAGAATTTGTTTGTCTTGGCCTGGACAAAGTGATTTGATTGCATTAGAAGCATATCTAAACAGAGGTTATTTTGCTTGTGGTTTTGCAAAGCTTAACTCAGGGATCTATTCTGTTATGGCTTCAAGGGATGTATGGATGGGAAACTATGAAAAGATCTTTGAAATAACCATTATGAGTACATGCACTTCTTGCCACAGATTTCTGTGTTAGCAAACTACAGATAGTTATGGCCAAGGAAGGTTGACCTCTATTTGCTAAAGAGGATCTGAGAGTGGCCATGGTTTTACTATGAGAAGATGGCAACAATTAAGAGAGATGAATTGGATTCCCCATGAGAAGTCAAATTAAGAACACTGAGTAAGGACTAGTGATGGCACTTTACCTTTTGTGGTATAAATATCACTGATAAAATTCATGTTGAAATTTAATTCTCAGGTGATTTATGAGGTGGGACTAGTGAAACCACACAGTAGTGATTGGGAGTATATTTGTTCACATATGATTAATTGATTCATATATATATATATATATATATATATATATATATATATATATATATATATATATTCTGACAATGGGTTTCTGGTGAACTTAGTGTAAGTCTGTATCCTGAACATATTCTTATTCTCAATGAGATACTCTATTTTACATGGAAACTCTACAGTTAGTTCCCACAAAAAAGCAACTGACTGGTAGGCTGACTACACTTCACTAGAAGGCCAAATATATGTGAATATATGAGAAGTACAAATTCAACTTGGTGGGAAAGAAAAGAACACAAAATTGATTATGTTGGGAAGAATGTGGGGTGGATTTGGAAAAGTTGGGGAATGGGTGAATATGGTCAAAACTCATTGGATTGAATTCTCAATAAACTAAAATAATATAAAAATAATAAATGATAGCCTTCATCAGATGTGGTTTCTCCAATACCTCAGCCTACAGAACTTTAAGCTGATATCTTCTGAATCTGTTAAAATTATCCTGAATACCATATTACATTATAAAAATAGAAAATATGTTATGGTAAATTGATATGATCCATTTCAATACAGAAAAAAAAAGTCTACAGGTGCAATCATCATCTGACAAACAAGAGAGGGCTTGCCAGCAGAGCCTTCCTGTTTTCTGCAATATTCTAGCCTAACTAACAAAAGTAATTTCTTATACTGAAAATGAAATCAACAAAAAAACAGAAGGCTGGATCTCCAACTCTGGCCAGGTAAGAAAGTAGGCTAACAGAAGATCTTCATATCTCATTCAGCTCCTCCAAATTCAATCCTCCAGTCTCATCACCAGCCCTTCAGAAAACCACCAGCTGAAGGTACCACCCACAATCCCCATTTCTAGTAGATATATAGATCATCCTGGCCAAACTCCATCCTCCCACTCATTTCTTTCTCCTGGGCCACAACTCCAGCAGGCTCTTCCTCAGAACCCACAGGCTATGCTTACCAAGGATACAAGTAGGCTAACTGCACACCTTCATTCTCCCTCTTCTCTTCCAAGTTCAGTTCCTGAGTCTCATCCCCAGGTCTTCTTTTGTGCCTTCTCCTCACACTTTGTACCCATGCCCAGGGTACAAAACAGAGTGTTAGAACATCCTGCTGTCCTAACTCCAGTGGATACTCCCAGCCTTCCCCACCTAATCCTTACTCTTAACTGTCAGCTTCTAACACCCGGAAACCTATTTCCCAGAAACCCACAGTGACACACATATAAGCACCCCAGAAGAATTTGCTACCAGTCAAAAGACAGCCACTACTATTTCCTGAGAAACAGAGAAGGCAATAGAAACCAGGAAAAAAATACTCACCCAGCAAAGACAAGACCAGATATCAGCACCTAAAATCAGAATCTTCTAAATTCCAGATACTCAGATGCCTAAGTTAAAACACAATGAATAGCACTCAGGACAATATGTCTCCACTAGAGCCCTGTTTGCCAACCACAGCAGGGCCTGATAACTGCTACATAGCTGAAGCCCAAGAGGAAAAAAGACCATAAAATAGCCTTTGTGTTTATAATAGAGATCCTTAAAGAAGAAATTAGCAAGTCCCTTAAATAAATCTATGAAAGCACAAGAAATCAGTAAAACCAAATAAATAAAACAGCTTAAGACCTAAGAGTGGAAATAAAGTCAGTAAAGAAAACAAAAATCTATAGAAATCTGGGCATAAAAAAATTCAGGAATTCAAACAGGAAACTCAAAATACCAACAACAGCCTTATGAACAGAATATAAGAGGTAATACAGAACCTATATCCTTGAAGAAATGATGAAACAAATTAATACTCCAATCTAAAGAAAATATTAAATCTAAAAAAAAGAAACTCTTGATAAAAAAGAAAATCTAGGCTACATATGACATGGTGTCTCTTCACAGCAATGGAGACCTTAACTAAGATAGTCATTATTTGGTTTGGAGTATTAGGATAACTACGGTCTCTTAAAACAGAATGGAAAATATTCCTTCTGTATCCATTTTGTGACCAAAGCAAGTCTTATAAGGACAAAATTAGGGCTGGTTTACAAGTTCAAAGGTTTAGTCCATTATCATCAAGGCAGGAGCAAGGTAGGTTTCTGGCAAGCATGGCATGGAGCTGGAGAAGGAGCTCGGAGTTCTATATCTTCATCTGAAGGAAGACAAGAGTAGACTGGCTCCTAGATGGCTAGGAGGAGGATCTCAAAGCCCACCCCAACAGTGACACATTTCCTCCAAGAAGGCCACACCTCCTAATAGTGCCACTCCTTGGGCCAACATATTCAAACCACCACAATAACCTAACAAAAATGGAAATTACTGACTAATTTCACCTATGAACATGGTTGCAAAAATTCTTTATAAAATACTTGCAAAGAAAGGTCAAAAACACATGAAAAAGTGACCCAACATAATCAAATAGCCTTCATCCCAGATAAGCAGGGATGGTTCAACAGGTGTAAATTGATAAATGTAATCCACTAAATAAACAAATGGAAGGGAAAAACAAAACATGATCATCTAATTAGATACAGAAAAAGCCCTTCATGATAGAAATCAGGGAGAGATCATGGATGCAAGGGAAATACCTCAGCATAATAAAATCAGTTTACATAGCAAGCCTATAGCCACCATCAAATTAAATCAAGAGAAATCCAAACCAATTCCATGATAATCAGGAACATCAAAACGTTGTTCAATCTTTCTTTATCTCCTTATCTATTCACTACAGTACTAGAAGCTTTAGCTAGATCAATAAGTCAGCTGACAGTGATCAATGGGATACAATTGGAAAAGAAGAAGACAAAGTATTTTTATTTGCTGATAATCTGATTGTATACATAAGTGACCCTAAATGTTTCATTGGGAAACTATAAAACCTGAAAACACTTCCATCAATGTACCTGGATATGAAATCAACTCACAAAAATCAGCAGCCCACCTACATACATGTATTAAACAAACCGAGAGAAAAATCAGGAAAACCAAACTTTTTCCAATAGCCTCCAATAATACTAAATATCTTGGGGTAACTCTAACTAAGCAAATGAGAGACTTTTATGATAAAAATATCAAGATATTGAAGAAATAAAATGAAAAAAAAGATATTACAAGATGGAAAGATCTCTCATGCTAATGGAATAGTAGGATTAAAATAGTAATAACTGCCATCCTACCAAAAAACCTACACATTTAATGCAGTCCCCATCAAAATTGCATCATAATTCATCATAGATGATGAACTAACAAATTTTAGCTTCATAAGAAAACACCAAACACACACACACACACACACACACACACACACACACACACACCAATTAAAACAATAAAATATTGACTAACAGCAATACTGCAGGAAATAGCAATATCCCTGATTTCAAGTTTTATTATTGAGCTATAGTAACAAAAATAGTATAGCACTGGCACAAAAACAGACATGAGGATGCATGGAATGAAATTGGAGGTCCAGACATAAATTCACACACCTATGAAAACCTCATCTTTTTGATGAAGAAGCCAGAAATGCTGTAAAAAAATCAAATAAATCTTCTTCAACAAATGGTGCTGAACAAATTTGATGGCTGCATATAAAGTGCAAACGGATCCATCTTTATCACACTGCACAAAACTCAAATCCCAATGGATTAAAGACCTGAACATAAAACCAGACATAGTAAACCAATAGAAGAAACGGTGGAGATTAGCATTGAACTCTTTAGCACAGGAAAAGACATTTTGCAAAGAACAATGTAAGCACAGGCACTAAGATAATCAATCATTCAGGGAGACCTCATGGCTTCTGCTTCATCCTTTGGACAAAGTGGCAGCCTGCAGGAAAAATATAAAATAAAATTACCAGCAACTCAAACAAGTAGAGGGCCAATATCTAGAACATATAAAGAGCTCAAAAATCGATGTTAAGAAAACAACCAATTTAAAATAGGATACAGATCTTAACAAATACAAGTCAAAACTACTTTCAGATTTCATCTTACAGTAGTCAGAATGGATAAGATCAATGCAATAAATAACCAGTCACATTGTCCAGGATGATGGTGGGAGTGCATACCTGTACAACCACTAAAGAAATTAGTGTGGTAGTTCCTCAGGAAGATGGAAATCAATGTACACTAAGATCCAGCTATACCCATTTTCTTAGGCCCTTTTCCTTCTGTTTGTTCTGTTCAATTCCAATGTGTTAGTTTTTGCTATACCCTATTATAATTTACTTTATTTTATAATTATAACTTAGAAGCATGTTTGTTGTCTAAGAGACAAAAGGTGAGTGGATCTGGATTGCATGGGTTGTGGAGAGGAATTGGGAGGAGTAGAGGGAGGGAAAACCATAATTAGGATATATACTGTGTGAGAAAAAGTCTACTTTCAACAAAAGGTAAAAAAGGGACCAATAACAAAAGCAAACACCTAAACCCAAGCAAAAACCAAAGCAAGGCTGCATCCTATCAACTACCAGAGGTTAAGGCTAGTTTTCTAACAGGAAAAAAAAATGACTATGGTTTGTTGATCTCAGGAAAGCAAGGGTTTCTGTAGCACTTTAGTTACCTAGAATTAGATCACCTCCTTTAGCTGTAGTGTAATGAGGCTCTTGTTATTTAATTCTTGTCATTTCAAGTTATCTTTGTTGGAAAGTTTTCCTTAGTGCTGCTACAAAATGACATGATGATCCTGAATTTAAACTGGGAGGACTCTTACTTCTACACATTGGTTACCTAACTGTAAAGACATGCAGTCTTATGTGCATGCCCTGGCAAGGATGATAGGATATACATATATATATTAGAAAGGCATGCATTTAGGCTGGTAGTACAAAGAAATCTGTACTTGTGGTGAAAGAGAAAATAAAGGTCGATGCTTCCTGCTCATACCATCTCATTCTGCATTTGACATATATTTAAATTACCATAATAAACTCAGGCCTGCTATCTCTCATGCAAGTTAAGTTTCAGAGAAAAGACCAAATTATATGTACCCGAGAAAAGCCATGAACTTCAGAGTACTCAGGCCTACCCGAGTACTCACTCAGCCAAGTGAGAATATCTATCTGCCTTCATTTCCTCTTTCTGCCAGAGATATTTCTTAGAGATCTTCTACTATTGAGACGTCTCTCTGCAATCTTGCCATCACTATTACTTTGCAGGCAGTTCAGGTCCACAATTTGATAAAATAGCCCAGACTCAAAATTAGTAAAGTTCAAGGACCTTCTGCTTCCCCTGTCTTTGCAGCCAGGGCTTGTGAACTCCTCTCTGGCAGATGCTCAGTTACATCCACCTTCTGCTACAGTCTGGTGCTGGGCTAGATTGAAGTGCTGATGCAATCACTGTTCACAGGTGGGAGAGCAACTACAGTCTAGGCTGAGGACCCCAGCCTGGGTGAGAAAAAGCATAGTGTGAGATAGAAGAGTCAGGGCTTCCCAAGCTCCTGGCCATTCAGATGCTGCTGGAAACAGTGTGGAGTCTGAATGAAGGGGGTGTGAGTGAGCCTGTGAGGAGGTGCCCAGGGCCAGAGGAAGGGGGAACTCCTGCCTTGCTTAGCTGTGAGTGTCCAGGATCAAGGAGGGACCTTCTTTGGGAGACTTAGGCTGCAGCTCTGTATGTCAAAGGTATGAGATTTTTGTGTGTGTGTGTGAAAGAACTCTTTACATATGTTGCTTTGTTGATTGCCTTATGGGCATATGAACCCACTTGTGAGGTTGTATAGCTTTCATCCCAGAACCCAGGAAGCAGAGGCAGGTGTATTTGTATGTGATTATCTGGTCTACACAATGAGTTCCAGGATAGTCAACAGTACATATCAAAAACTTGACTCAAAAAACAAAGCTAAACTAAAAGATACATTATATGTTTTTAAAAAATAATTAAAGATCTGGGAAAGAGAAATGTCAGTAGGTAACATATTTCTTGTAAAACCTGATGATATGTGTGTTCAATTCCGGAAAACTACATGGTACCAGAGAAAGACTCCTGAAAGCTGTCTTCTGTCATCTACATATTTGTTATGTTGTTCACATATGGATACACATATAGACACATTAAATAAATGTAAATGTACAGGCATCTGCTGGGACATAGACTGCATATATAAAGAGTCATTGAACTTGCCAATACACATTTAGAGCACAGAAATCCCTTATGTATTAGTAGGTGTCCACAAATGAATATCCATAGTATAAATTCCTATGAGTTTCAAGAAACTAGGATGAGATCAGCATGAAGGGAGGCCAGTGATTTGGCCAGTGTCCCGGTTAACATCAACATTGTGAGACATCTCGTGACTGTGAGAGAATAGCTGAGAAAACAAGGGAGAAAGGATTGTATTTTAAGTTTCATTTCACTTGATATCAGTTCATAATGAATCATATGACTCATCTCCCCACTGGACTGTGTCCATATTTACTTCATCTCAGAATCTAAAAACCAAATACATAATGTCACAAATATCGGGTTTCTGGTTCCTCAGTATTTTTCTGGTAACATGAACAATTGTTCACAGCATTTCCACATAAAACTAAATTATAAAATGCTACAGGACAAATTTTTCCTGTCACATTATATAAAAGCCATGGAGTAAAGATCTATATTTAAGGTAGAAATGAAACACATTTCCAAAGAGTCTTATTGTTTAAATGCTAGTGTGCAAAAGGGTAGTGAAAGTCTTTATATATCCACACAATTTTGCATTCTTTGAAAGACTTTTTAAAGAGATCTAAAGGCTTAGGGAAAGGGATGACTTGTATGTATATAAATTATTTAAACACACAGTGTGCATAAAAGCAGGTAGATTTCCCAGTAAGGATTAGGCAATTTAAAGAAATTAAAAAGCATACCTACTTCCATAGCCCTGTGGCTCACTTTGTTCAGATCAGGAAATACTATTTGTTCATATACATTCAAATGACATTATCAGCCACTTCTGACTTCATTGCATTGATCATAAGAGATGATCAGAGCTGATTTTTCCATTTGAGTCTGCCAATGAAGGCAGTCAAAGAAACTACATTCTGGAGTCACTGTCCTAGTCCCTCACTCCTTTCCTGACTTTTCCACAAGATTCTCCATGGGGAGACCAACAGAGTCAACCTACATGGACACTTGGGTCTCCCAGATACTGAACTACTAAGAAAAGTGCAAGCATGGGCTGGACCTAGTCTGCCTACACATATATAGCAGACGTGGAACATGGTATCCAGGTGGATCTGCAAACAACTGGAGTGGGGACTGTCCTTGAATCTGTTGACTACCTGTGGATCCTTTTCCCTTAAATGGGCAGTCGGGCCTAGTCCTGCTGTTAAGTGATGTTCCTGGTGGGGAAGGAGGTAATACTCAGAGGGGGGCTTCCCCTTCTGAGAGGAAGAGGGGAAGGGGGATTGGGAGGGGAGCTGTGTGAGGGGGTACTGGGAGGAACAGTGCACTAACATTAGGATGTAAAGTGAACAAAATATATAAAAAATAAACTACATTCTGAAGAAGAATAAAGATAAGTAACATCAAGGAACCATGGCAGAGGAGACAAGGGATCTAAAAAACATGGAAAAGTGTAGTGGTAATTATTAAAAAACAACTTAAATCATGCCATGCTACCACCAGCTGGGCACCAGCCCGTGGGCTTAGTCTGTTCCCAGCCCAGTACCAACACTGCATGTTTCCCCTAGTCAAAGCCTCTTCAGAGCTCTGAGATAGCTTTCTTGGTCCCCAAGGGCAGCTGTGGGTGTGTTCTCACCAGCCCATGTTCCACTTGATACCTTCCCCCTGGATCTCAGTCCTTGCCCAATTTCCCCATCCCAAAGCCTAGCCAAATTCCACCTCAGCAATTTTCTTTCACTTTGGCTCACCTGAGTCGCCACAGAAAGAAAACACCAGACCATCTTCCTTTAGAATCAACAGGTAACACAGTCATTGGGCAAGGAAACTAGCATCCTAATTTCACCAACTGTTCTATGCTAGAAAGTTTCCTGTGGCATATTCTGCCACTAGAACTGACAGCCACCTACATCTTGTCCAGTTTGCTCCCACCTCCCGTCCAAAAAAAAGAGCTTCCTTTCCCCTGCATTCCCTCTTCTTCCCTGACCCGGAAGCCCCACCTCCTCCTCACCTAGTGATTGGCTTCTTGTTGGCTTTATTATTTAATCAATTAGGGGGAAATTCTGATACTGAAAAGTAGAAAGACAGGCCAGAGAGAACCAGAATGTAGGCTATAATTAGAATGTAAGCTCCAAGAGGAGAAAGGGGCTGCAAAGTCTCATGCACAAAAACTTGAGATTGTCAGGAAACCCTACTGACCACATATTGATGGTCACAACCATAGGAGAAACCCACATCTCTTCCAGGTTTTACATCCAACCCATGCAATACTTGTGGTGGTAACATACTCTTGAGTTGAGGAATTGGAGAATACCACCCAGACTTATCTAGGGATACTATATCTGCTGGAAATCTTAAAAGGGAGCTGAATCTTTGACCATACTCTACTCTGGGTACCTGAATATATGGAATAATCACAATAATTACTAGTCAGGGAACCTGAGAACACTCTATCAAAATGTGTGGAAGGCTGACATGAACTCATAGACATAGCAAGTCTCTGATATAAACCCATTTGAGGAGTTACACAGTAGGGATTTTTAAATTATAAAGTACATTGGTGTTGCTGACCTAAATTATCTCTGGTAAGAAGACACTGCTGGTTTGCTTGCCTAGAGCCAAAGGCCAAAATATATTTATTTGTTTTTGTTTTGGGGTTATTTTGGTGTGGTTTTTTGCTTGTTTGTTTGTTTATTTGTTTGGGGTAGTTTTGGGGTTTTGTTTTGTTTGTTTTACTAAAACTATCAATCTAAGGGATAAGAAGGTGTGATTCTTTTACTCCCTCAACTCCCCTACACATGTGAAAGTAAGCCTTGGTGATGGCATTTGATGTGCCAAGGGGTGCATGGACTGGGAGTCTCTGCAGCAAACACAACCACTTCTGTCTCAAAAGGTCAAAGTTCATTCATACCAGAAGTAGTTACTAGTGCTCAAGGAAGTAAGTATTTTGAGTGAATGTTGCCTTTTACTAATGTCACAAATTGGATTGGGGCTCAGTCTTAGCCTGCATATTTAGGAACAGACAAAAATTAAATTAGACATTTCTTCTATCCCATACATGACTTGTTCAGTATACTAATGGACCAAGTGCCTCCACTCTCATTGATACCAGATAAGGCAGTATTCTGCTACATATGTAGCAGGGGCCAGGAACCACCACATGTATCCTCTTTGGTTGGTGACTTAGTCCCTGGGAGCTCTGAAGGGTCAGGTTAGTTGATATTGCTATTCTTCCTATAGGGCTGCAATCTCCTTCACCCCCTCCAGCTCTTCCCCTAACTCTTCCATCAGGGACCCCTAAATCATTCCAATAGTTGGTTATGAGTATCTGCATCTCTCTGAGTCAGTGCTGGCAGTGCCTCTTAGAGGACAGTCATACTAGACTCCTGTGTGCAAGCACTTCCTAGCATCAGCAATAGTGTCTGGTTTTGGTGTCTGCAGATGTGATGGATCACTAAGTGTGACAGTCTCTGGATGACCTTCCCTTCAGTCTCTGCTCCACACTTTGTCTCTGTGTTTTCTTTAGACAGGAACAACTCCAGATTAAAAATTTTAAGATGGGTGAGTGGCGCCTTCCCTCAACTGGGGGATGTGCTTATCTACTGGAGGCATTCTCTACAGGTTCTCTCTCCCCTATCTTGAGCATTCAGCTAATGCCATCCCCGTTGGGTTCTGAGAGCCTCTTGTATCCCTGGCATCTGGGATTTTCTAGTGCCTTCCCCCGTTTCCCACCCCTCATTGCTACATACTTCTATTCATTGTCCTGAACCTCTGGACTTCTCTTTTGTCTCTTCCCACACAGGATCCTGCCCCCTTCCCCCCCCCTCTCACCTAGGTACCTCCCTCTGTTCACATCCCAAGATTATTTTGTTCCCCTTCTAAGTGGAAAGGAAGCATCCACTTTGGCCTTCCTTCTTGTTAAGCTCCATATATTTCTTGTAATAGGAGCTGATGTTTATTTTTTTTTAATTTCCTCAGTTTATGATGTTCCTTCTTTAAGGCTTCAGACCCCTTCAGCTACCTGGGTACTTTCTCTGGCTCCTTCATTGGGGCCCTTGTGCTCTGTACAATTGATGACTGTGAGCATCCACTTCCGTATTTTCCAGGCACTGGTAGAACCTCACAGGAGATCACAGCTATATCAGGCTCCTGACAGCAGGCTCTTGTTGGCATTTGTCTAGTGTCTGGGTTTGGTGGTTGTTTATGGAATAGATCCCAAAGTGGGTCAGTCTCTGAATGGTAGTTCCTCCAGGTTCTGCTTTGAACTTTGTCTCTGTAACTACTTCCATGGGTATTTTTGGTCCCCATTCTAAGAAGGATCTAAGTATCCACACTTTGGTCTTCCTTCTTCTTGAGTTTCATGTGTTTTGCAAATTATTTATTGGGTATTCTAAGTATCTCAACTAAAATTCACTTATCAGTGAGTGCATGTCATGTGTGTTCTCTTGTGTTTGGGTTACCTCACTCAGGATGATATCCTACAGATCCATCCATTTGCCTAAGAATTTCATAAATTCATTGTTTTGAATAGCTGATTTGTACTCCATTGTGTAAATGTACCACATTTTCTTTACCCATTCTTCTGTTGAGGGACATCTGGGTTTTTTCCAGCTTCTGGCTAATATAAATAGGCTGCTGTGAAGATAGTGCAGCATGTGTCATTATTACAAGTAGCAACATCTTCTGGGTATATACCCAGGAGAGAAATTGCTGGATCTTCCGGTAGTACTATGTCCAATTTTCTGAGGAACCTACAAAATGATTTCCAGAATGGTTGTACCAACTTGCAATCCCACCAGTAGTTGAGGAGTATTCCTCTTTCTCTACATCCTCACAACGTCTTCTGTCACCTGAATTTTTTATCGTAGCCATTCTGACTGGTGTGAGGTGGAATCTCAGTGTGGTTTTGATTTGCATTTCCCTGATGATTAAGAATGTTGAACATTTTTTTCAGGTGCTTCTCAGCCATAATGGAAACATGAAAAAGTATATTCAAGCGAACAAAATCAGAAAGAAAGCAAAACTAGGAATATTTTTACCTGAGAAAGAAGAATCCAAATCAAATTTACTAAAAATTGGTTTCAAAATAAATAAAGGTGTCTACAAATAAAGATGGCATTTATGAAACAGAAACAATGGAATTAAATATATAAAGACTGAATGTTGGTATATTCAATTTCATAAAGGTAACACTATTCCTCATAAAGTGGCATATATGCCCAATGCAACATCTAATTTTCACCAATACATAGGCCATCCAGAGATATACTCTGAAAAGAAACATCAAACTTTAGCTGTGCTATAGATCAATCATTCAACATATTCCATTGAAAAGCCACAGAAAATATGTTTTTCCAACAGCTCATGAAAGTTTCTACAAAGCAGAATATAAAACATTTTTATTATTTTATTGTTTGGGAATTTCATGCATACATCTTCAACACAGCAAAGGGCACCATCATTTGATTGAAAAGGCAGGCTACAGAATAGGAAACTATTTACCACCTTTACTTTTGACAGAGGGAGTGTCACTAGAATATATAAAAATTTCAGAAAGGTAAACACCAAGAAAACAAATTTCCTCATTAATCTTTGTGCACAGAAATGACTGATAAAATAATTTTAATGTTCAACATCCTTGGCCATCAGGGAAATGCCAAACTAAAACTACTGTGTGATTTCATTTTTACCCCAGTTAGCGTGGCTAAGACAACAACAACAACAACAACAACAGCATAGATGTGGCGAAAGACCAACACATTAACTGTTAGTGATACAAACAGTGGTTCAGCTACAATTAAAATCAATGTTTCGTTTCATCAAAAAGCTAGAAATAGCTCTATCACACTTGGACTTATTCCCAAAGGACTCTATTTCTCTCCTGGGTATATACCCAGAAGATGTTGCCACTTGTAATACTATATATATATATATATATATATATATATATATATATATATATATATATATATATATCCACTAGAGAGATTCTTCCTTATCCATACTTGTTTCTGCTTTGTTCATAATAGCCAGGAAAAAGAAACAGCCAATATGAATATGTCCATCAACTGATAAACGGATAAGTGATACAGTCTTAGTATGCTTTGAAAGAAAAACACCATGATCAAAAGCAACTTTGGGAGGAAACTAGCAGCAGCCTGGACAGGAACTCAAGTAGGAACTTAGAGTCAGAACTCAAGCAAAGACCATCAAGGAATACTGCTTACTGCTATCCGTCCATAGCCATGTTTAGATGCCTTTGTTGTACACCTCAGGCACACCTACCTAGGGATAGAACTGACTACAGTGCATGTAGGGCCCTCCCTTCATCAATTAGCAATCAAGAAACTGCCTCCTCAGGCCAATCCAATAATGGCAATTCCCAAAACAGGGCACCATAGTCCCAGGTGTTGTATGATAAATTTTTCCTAGTGAGAAAGAACACAGAAACACATCAAAATAAACAACCTGTCTATGTACAAATCGAACACATTACACACTAAAGTAATAATTTCAATAATTTCCATTCTGGTGATTCAATTATTACCAGGCATACTAATAGAAGTATGGGGGACAGTTACTTACAAGAAGCAGGATGACTCAAAAGCAGCTCTCTCTGTCTTTCTCTCTCTCTGTCTCTGTCTCTGTCTCTGTCTCTCTGTCTCTCTCTCTCTCTCTCTCTCTCTCTCTCTCTCTCTCTCTCTCTCTCTCTCAAACACACACACACAGGAAAAAAAATCCACTTTCACAGGGGTGAAGATTCAGGAATGCTCTCTGCACAACATGCAGGCAACTTGACCTTCTGCATATCTGCTCTCTTCAACTTGGTTGGTCAGAATCTCCTCCCTCAGCATTCCTTTTTGTACTGCTAGGGAGAAGCTCTCAAGAATCTTCCAAGTTCTTCACTCTAAAGTTGTTACTTTTTAAAAAATTATCCGAAGTCTCAGAGCTGTACCCTCCCTCCTAGAAAGAATGTTTCCTTTCAGAGGGAATATTTCAGTATGAAAGAAAAAGACATACAACATAAGGTATGTGAAATAAAAAAGCAATTCCAGCCAGGGCCACCCCCCCATGCCATCTTTCCTCTCAGCCCAGGGGTGGAGGCTAGGGACATTTGAGTGCTCTCCACACCCCAGGACATTAGTGTCTCCTCAGGGTTAAGTGTGAGTAGAGGGCAGTGTTGGCTTTGGTGCCTGCTAGCAATCATGGTAAGCTCTATGTATTTCCAAGGCAGATTTCTCTTAATTTAATATAGACTCTTTCAGATAAGTTTGGAAGAAAAATCACAGTCACCTAGGCATAGAGTGGTCAAACAAGTATATGGAAAATATTCACTGGAGTCCTGTGCTGAGAAGTTAGAAAAAGGCTTAAATACACATTTCTAGACAGACAACATTCAGAATTCTGGAAACAGATGTCTATCAGGATGCCTGGAAATGAATATATTTTTTAATTTTATTTTCTTGGGCAAATAAGTACTTTAACAATGCTCTTTATTGATTGATTTTTAAATCACGTATTGACCTGATATTTTAAGACATGATCTTGCTATTTTGAAAACAAACTTAAATACATGTACCTTTTGTTAATGCCTCTTGGATATATACTATCTTAAAGAACAATAAGAAAATTAATGTGTGCAAAGAAAGATTCCTTGAATATTACATTGCAGATGGAAGGAATAAAAAGATAAAAAAATGATTACAATTGAACACTTACCATCCATGTCTTGACTATGCAGAATCTCTGGTATAGAAACTTCCAGTCTACAGACTGCTTTCAGCTAACTCTATGTGCATTCTACCATGAGTGAAGAAAAAAATAAATAAAATGAATCTCATGGTTAGTTGGTTCTGAGAAGTTAAAAAAAAATAGCTGAGAAGCACCTGAAAAAATGTTCAACATCCTTAATCATCAGTGAAATGCAAATCAGAACAACTCTGAGATTCCACCTCACACCAGTAAGAATGGCTAAGATCAAAAAATCAGATGACAGCAGATGCTGGCATGGATGTGGGGAAAGGGGAACACTCCTCCACTGTTGGTGGGACTGCAAGCTTGTTCAACCACTTTGGAAATCAGTCTGGCGGTTCCTCAGAAAAATTGGACATAGTACTAGCGGAAGATCCTGCAATAACCTACTGGGCATATTTCAAGAAGAGGTTCCATCTGGTAATAAGGACACATGTTCCACTATGTTCATAGCAGCCTTATTCATAATAGCCAGAAGCTGGAAAGAACCCAGATGTCCCTCAACAGAGGAATGGATACAAAAAATTTGGTACATTTACACAATGGAGTACTACTCAGCTATTAGAAGCAATGAATATATGAAATTCCTAGGCAAATGGATCGACTGGAGGGTGTCATCCTGAGTGAGGTAACCCAATCACAAAAGAACTCACATAACATGTACTCACTGATATGTGGATATTAGCCCAGAAGCCTAGACTACCCAAGATACAATTTACTAAACACAATGAAACTCAAGAAGAATGAGGTTCAAAATGTGGTCTCTTCGCCCATTCCTAGAATTACGAACAAAGCACACACTGAAGGAGTTACAGAGATCATGTGTGAAGCTGAATCAAAAGGATGGACCAACCAGAATTCAATCTTTAAAGCCACTTACAATAAAACAATACTGAAAGAGAACACATGGATCCATACACCAGAGTGATGTAGGGATAGGGTAGGAGTATATGGGTTATGAGAATGCCAAGGTTCCAGGAGGTTGAGTTTCCTTGAAACTCTTTGCCTCATGAGTGCTTCCAGGCTTCTCAGCCTGTCAAGCAGATGTCACTGGAGTAAGCATGGCTCTGTGAGACTGATTTACAGAGTGGTTGTACCAGCTTGCAATCCCACCAGCAATGGAGGAGTGTTCTTCTTTTTCCACATCATCGCCAGAATCCACTGTCACCTAATTTTGCTTTTATCTTAGCCATTCTTAGTGGTATAAGGAGTAATCTCAGGGTTGTTTCAATTTGCATTTCCCTGATGATTAAGGATATTGAACAGTTTTTCAGGTGTTTCTCAGCGCTTCAGTATTCCTCAGTTGAGAATTCTTTGTTTAGCTCTGTACCCCAGTTTAAATGGAGGTATAAGCTCTTTGTTGAAGATCAAGTGACCATATGTCTGTGGGTTCATTTCTGGGACTTCAATTCTATTCCATTTATCTACCTGTCTGTTGCTGTACCAGTTCTATGCAGTTTTTATGACTATTGCTCTGTAGCTTGAGGTCAGATATGGTGATTGCCAGATAGGTTTAGTGCAGAGTTATATCAGACCTTCAAAGAAGACCTAATTCCAGTTTTTCTCAAACTATTCCACAAAATAGAAGGTACTCTACCCAATTCATTCTATGAAGCCAAAATTATTCTTATATCTAAACCACACAAAGATCCAACAAAGAAAAGAACTTCAGACCTGTTTCCCTTATGAATATCGATGCAAAAATACTCAATAAAATTTTAGCAAACCGGATTCAAGAACACCACAAATGATCATCCATCATTATCAAGAAGACTTCATCCCAGAGATACAGGGATGGTTTAATATATGGAAATACATCAACATAATCCATGATATAAACAAACTCAATAACAAAAACCACATGATCATCTCATTAGATGCTGAGAAAGCATTTGACAAAATCCAACACACATTCATGTTAAAAGTCATGGAATGATCAGGAATTCAAGGCCCATCTCGAAATATAATAAAAACAATATACAGCAAACCAGTAGCCAACATCAAACTAAATGGAGAGAAAATTGAAGCAACCCCACTAACATCAGGGACTAGACAGGGCTGCCCACTTTTTCCCTACCTATTCTATATAGTACTTGAAGTCCTAGCCAGTGCAATAAGATAACAAAAGGAGATGAAGGGGATACAAATCGGAAATGAAGACTTCAAAATATCACTATTTGTAGATGACAGGATAGTATATATAAGTTATCCTAAAAATTCCACCAGAGAACTCCTAAACCTGATAAACATCTTCAATGTAGTAGCTGGATATAAAATTAATTCAAACAAGTCAGTGGCCATTCTCTTAAAAAAAAATAATAAGGCTGAGAAAGAAATTAGGGAAACAACACCATTCAAAATAGACACAAATAATCTAAAATAACTTTGTGTGACTCTAAGTAAGGAAGTGAAAGACCTGTATGATAAGGACTTCAAGTCTCAGAAGAAAAAAAAATAGAAGAAGATATGAGAAGATGTAAAGATCTCCCATGCTCATGGATTGGTAGGATTAATATAGTCAGAATGGGTATTTTGCTGAAAGCAATCTACAGATTCAATGCAATCCCCATCAAAATTCCAACTCAATTCTTCACCGAGTTAGAAAGGGAAATTCTGAAATTCATCTGGAATAATAAAAAACCTAGGATAGCAAAAACTATTCTCAACAATATAAGAACATCTGCTTATTCTTGCCAGGCAGTGGTGGCGCATGCCTTTAATCCCAGCACTTGGGAGGCAGAGGCAGGTGGATTTCTGGGTTTGAGGTCAGCCTGGTCTACAAAGTGAGTTCCATGACAGCCAGGACTATACAGAGAAACCCAGTCTCGAAAAACAAACAAACAAACAAACAAGCAAACAAAAAATAAAAAACAAACAAACAAATAAAACCTTCCCTTTTCTCTCTACAATCTGTCTTGTAATCCTTCCTTCTGCTGTCTGGGGGAAACTATACCAATGCCTGGCAAACATGGAGGTGGAAGCTCACAGTAAGCTATTAGATGGAACACAGGGTTCCCAAGGAAGGAGCTAAAGAAAGTACCCAAGGAGCTGGAGGGGTCTTCAACCCTATAGGTGGAAGAATAACCATGAACTAACTAGTACCCCCTGACCTCATGTCTCTAGCTGCATATATAGAAGAGGATGGCCTAGTTGGCCATCATTGGGAAGAGAGGCCCCTTGGTCATGCAGACTTTATATGCCCCAATACAGGGGAAAGCCAGGGCCAAGAAGTGGGAGCAGGTGGGTAGGGGAACAGGGCCGGGAGGGGGGAGGGTATAGGGAACTTTCTGGATAACACTTGAAATGTAAATGAAGAAAATATCTAATAAAAATTGGAAAAAAAAAAAGTGAGTTCCATGACAGCCAGGACTATACAGAGAAACCCTGTCTCGAAAAACAAACAAACAAACAAATAAAAAACAAACAAACAAACAAATAAAACCTTCCCTTTTCTCTTTACAATCCCTCTTGTAATCCTTCCTTCTGCTATGCTATTTCAAATTAGGGCCTTTTTATGTCCTGCACCAAAAATATATGGTTTCTTCAACATTAGGTTCTTACCATGTAGTTACAGCAGAAAACTAATTCAATGGCTCCACCCTATGATTATTTCAAGACCTCTTGAGCCTCTCTAATAAATACATATAATCACTATTGACAGAATACTTTGATTTATATATTATGGATTTATATCTTCTCCATTCTTAATATAGTGGGAAATATTTAAAGTTCATCATTCATTAAAACAATGGGTTCTGATTTTATTTATTTTCCCTATCAATATCTTCAATTTTATTAATTTTAACTTAATGTGTAACTTTTTGTGTTTTTAAATATATATATATATATATTTAATTTTCTAAGGTATATGTGCCATAGCTGGTTGATATCCATAGGAGGCCTGCTCTTTTCTGTAGAGAAACAAAAAAGTAGTGGACAGAGGGTATAGGTATATGTGTGTGGGACTTGAAGGAGAGGATTGAGGGGAAACTGAGGTCAGAACATAAAAATAATCAGCATCAACAGCAACAAAATTAATTTCCTAATGTAGGAAGAAATGTATATACCTTGTGTCTAGTGCTGTAAATTTCCCTTCAATTACTACTTATATTATAACTCAAATACTTCAATGCATGAATTTTCATTCTGTACACTTTAACATGATTTTTAAAAACATTCCATCAAGATTCTTTGGACCTATGTATTTTTTAGAAATATGTTATTTATTCTCAAAATGTTAGCTCATTTTTATGAAAATATTTTATTATCAATTTCTAGTTCACTTCCATTATAGTCCACATCTTTTATTATTTCTATTTCTTTAAATGTGATTTTGGTAAGGATATTATATGGTATGTGAATATGTGTTTTCCATGTGAGCTTGAAAGTGTGCTGCTTACTTTTTTGTGTATTCTGTAATAGTCGTACATATCTTGCTAATTGATGGTAACTTTCAGCTTCACATATTGGTTATCTGCCTTTTGGATCTATCAACTACTCATAGAAAAGTGTTGTAATTTTCAATTGTAAGAATGAATTCTTTGCCATGACTAATTTTAGTTAATATTTTTTTCAGGATATAAGCAGTAAGAATTATTATGGCATCTTGAGTAAATATCCCCTGTATATTATGCACCTTGTTTACAATAACTTTCTTCCATCTAGGATCTGCTAAGATCGTACATATGACTACTGGCACAATTCTAGCAAGACGAATACAGGTGCTATGTTTTCCCATTCCTTTATTTTCAATATACTTTTATCTTCATATTTAAGATAAATTCTTATAGCCAACATACAATTAATCTTTTCTGTTACTTCTCAAATATCAGTTGGCATATTTAGGCCATCAATTTTTTCTTTTAAGTGTTTAATAATCACCTTTATACATTTTAGTTTTTCTTAAAATATAAGCATATTTGAGCAAGGTGTTGTCTTATAAATCTACTGAGAATAGAGAGCAAAACATCTTTTTTTTTACCTTCATTCATTCTGTAACACTAGACCTTTGTGTACATCTGAGGTTTTAACTTACACAATTCTTTTGCACAAAAGGAAACCTTTTGCAGTATTCCAAGGACATTGATGAAAAACAACAACAACAACAACAACAACAACAACAAATACCTTTTGATTTTATTTTCAGTGAGTCTTTTTTCTTTGTTTAGAAATACATTTTTGCTAGACATTGGTCTATAGATTGTTTGTTCTTGTTTCTGTTTAAAGTGGTGTATTTCCTACTTTATTCTGTCATATGTCTGCTTACATTATCCATTTAATTTTACTTATTATCTACTTTTACCATTATGGCCCTTAGCATATTCATCAAAGGTACTTTACTTCCATTTGTTATTAGTGCTTAGTTTTTTGTTTCAATCTCTTTTGTCTCCTAGTATGGTTTGTTATATTGTAGATAATGTCTTTATAGTATCTAAGTTAATTAGGTGATTAGTGTGCAGTGTTAGTGTGCAAAGGGTCGCTCAGACACAGTCGCGCAAGTCAGCTCACAGACTGCAAAGGGTGAATGAGCAAGGGGCTGAACAGTGCACCTTTTGGGACACACCCAGCTTTGGGCTCTAGACATCCAGGCTCCCTCCCCACTTGAGGACAGTTCGAGGACAGTTCTCCAACAGGGAGGGCTTTTCCTGCTGGAACTTGTGAGAGAGACATATTGGGTCCCAGGTCGCTCAGAGACCAGTCTGTTCAGGTCAGCTCATGGACTACAAAGGCTCCCACAGAGACCAGTCTGTGCAGGTGAGTGTGAGGACCATGGAGGCAACACATCTTCTAGGACAGGCCTTATATAGGGTCATCAACTTACCCAAGAGGCAGGTCTGAACACCAAAACTCTGTGCACCTTCCCTGCAAAGGGAGAGCTCGCCTGCTGAGACTACTCTGACCACTGAGATTCAGGAGAGAGCTGGGCTCCCAGGTCTGCTGACAGAGGCCAACAGAATCACAGGAGGAACAAGATCCAATCAGAGACAACTATAACAACCAACTCCAGAGATTACCAGATGGCAAAAGGCAAACATAAGTATCATAATAACAGAAACCAAGACCACTCACCTTCATCAGAACCCAGCACTCCCATTTCAGCCAGTCCTGGATACCCCAACACACCCAAAGAGCAAGACTCGGATTTAAAATCATATCTCATGGTGCTGGAAGAGGACATGAAGAAGGACATGAATAACTCACTTAAACAAATGCAGGGAACAATGCTAAAGAGGTAAAAGTCCTTAAAGCAGAAACACAAAGATCCTTTAAAGAACTACAGGAAAACACAACCAAACAGGTAATGGAATTGAACAAAACGATCCAGGACCTAAAAAGGGAAATAGAAATAATAAAGAAAACCCAAAGTGAGACAACTTTGGAGATAGAAACACTAGGAAAGAAATCAGGAACTGTCTCCCTCTCTAAGCAGCAATTACTTACCTATAGCATTTAATGTAAGGGTAGTGACATATAAGATTATCCATGCTCTACTATGTTCATAGCAGCCTTATTCATAATAGCCAGAAACTGGAAAGAACCCAGATGACCCTCAACAGAGGAATGGATACAAAAAATTTGGTATATTTACACAATGAAGTACTACTCAGCTATTAAAAACAATAAATATATGAAATTCCTAGGCAAATGGATGGATCTGGAGGCCATCATCCTGAGTGAAGTAACCCATGCACAAAAGAACTCACATAACATGTACTCACTGATATGTGGATATTAGCCCAGAAACC
>LR750195.1:542109-581098 GCA_902729485.2 Mus minutoides | reverse complement strand
ACCTCCATGTTTGCCAGGGATTGAAAACCAAGCTTCTTATACAGTTTTGTGACAGTACAATTAAGTACTTTCAAAAACAATAAAATACCCAACCTACTTAAAAGCAAACAAACAAAATACAGAAAGTTAGACTATGCTTGGGGAATGACCAAAAAACTGTCTTCTGGCATACACACACACACACACACACACACACACACACACACACACACATACACACACGCACACACACACTCACAGAGAGAGAGAGAGAGAGAGAGAGAGAGAGAGAGACAGAGACAGAGACAGAGAGACAGAGAGACAGAGACAGAGACAGACAGAGAGAGACAGAGACAGAAACAGACAGAGACAGAGAGAAAGAGAAAGAGATAGTGATAGACACACACAGAGAGAAAGAGTTATAGAAGAAAATGAACTACTGAAAACTTAAAAAGTCAACCAGAAAAGATGCTACTCCACTTCCTGTCTGTGAGCCAGCTCTGGGTCACCTTGGGCAAGAAGCAGCAGACCCTGCCATGGTCCCCAGAGAACTTTCCATGCGATCTTGGGATGACTGGTGAGTGGAACAGAACATAGGTTCCAATACAATTGCACAGGACCTGGGTCAGCAGCTGGGAAGCAGAAAACCTGCATGATCAGGGCCACAAGTTCCTTCCAATCAGCACCAGCTCGAGGTCACCTTGGGCACAAATTGACAGAAGGTCCCACAGTCCCCGGGGGACTCTCCACACAATCTTAGGATCACTGGTAATTAGAGCACAATATTGGTTGCAAACCAACTGTGATGAGCCTGTGACAGCACAAGCAAGGATATGGGAGCCCTGCCTCACAGGCTCAGGTTCCTTTTGATTGGTGTTGGTATACATTGGTTTCAAACAAACCAGACAGCTCCATGGTCCTCAGAGGAGATACCACTTCCAGGCACTATAACACGCCCAGGATCTTAGGATTCCAGGATCCAAGAATAACAGGAGCTTGTTCACACCAGGATCTCAGGGTCTCAGAGGAAGCTTGACTGCTAGGATCTCTGACACACTCAGAAGCTCAGGTTCACAGGATGACAGAGAAAGATGGACTCTGAAAAGTCCTGAATCAACCAGGATTATAGGAAAGACAGACTCAAATCAGATATATTGAGGGCAACAATCACTTTAGATAATCAGATGGCAGGAGGCAAGAATAAGAACAGAAGCTACAGAAACCAAGGTTACTTACCATCATCAGAACTAAAGTCTTCCACAATAGCAAGTCCTGGATACACCATCACACCAGAAAAGCAAGATATGTATCTAAAGTCACCTCTCATGATGATGATGATGGAGGACTTTAAGAAGAAAATACAGAAAAATACAGGTAAACAGCAAGAAGCCCTTAAAGAGGAAACACAAAAATCACTAAGAGAGTTATAGGGAAACACTACCAATCAGGTGAAAGAATTTAACAAAACCATCCAGGATATAATCACAAAAGGAGACAACTCTGGAGATAGATATCCTTGGAAAGAAATAAGGAACCATAGATGTGAGCATCAGCAACAGAATAAAGAGATGGAAGAGAAAATCTCAGGTGCAGAAGACTCCATAGGGAACATGGACACAACAATCAAAGAAAATGAAAAACGCAAAAAGATCCTAACTCAAAACATCAATGAAATCCAGGACACAATGAGAAGACCAAACCTACAGATAATAGGAGTAGATGAGAATGAAGATTTTCAACTTAAAGGGCCAGCAAATATCTTCAACAAAATTATGGAAGAAAACTTCCTGTATCTAAAGAAAGAGATGCCCATAAACATACAAGAAGCCTACAGAACTCCAAACAGACTGGACCAGAAAAGTAATTCCTCCTGTCAAATAATAATCAGAACAACAAATGGACTAAACAAAGATAGAATATTAAAAGTATTACGGGAAAAAGGTCAAGTAACATATAAAGGCAGGCCTATTAGAATTACTCCAGACTTCTCACCAGAGACTAGATCCTGGACAGATGTTATACAGACACTAAGAGAACACAAATGCCAGCCCAGGATTCTATACCCAGCAAAACTCTCAATTACAATAGAAGGAGAAACCAAGGTAATCCATGAGAAAACCAAATTCACACAATTTATTTCCATGAATCAGTCCCTTCAAAGGATAATAAAGGGAAAACACCAACACAATGACTGAAAATACTCCCTAGAAAAAGCAATAAAGTAATCTTTCAACAAACCTAAAAGAAAACAGCTCCAAGAACAGCAGCTGAACTTTAACAACAAAAATTACAGGAAGCAACAATTACTATTCTTTAATTTCTCTTAACATCAATTTTCTCAATTCCTCAATAAAAAGACATAAACTAACAGACTGGCTACAAAAACAGGACTTAACATTTTGCTGCTTACAGGAAACCCATCTAGGGGATAAAGACAAAAACTACCTCAGAGTAAAAGGTTGGAGAATAATTTTCCAAGCAAAAGGTCCGAAGAAAGAAGCTGCAGTAGCAATTCTAATATCGAATAAAATTGAATTCCAACCCAAAGTTATCAAAAAAGACAAGGAGGGCCTCTTCATTCTCATCAAAGGTAAAATCAACCAAGATAAACTCTCAATTCTATTATATATCTATGTTCAAAATGTAAGGGCAGCCACATTCATTAAAGAAACTTTAGTAAATTTCAAAGCACACATTGCACCTCACACAATAATAGTGAGAGACTTCAACACCCCGCTCTTACCAATGGACAGATCATGGAAACATAAGCTAAACAGAGACACATGGACACTAACAGAAGCAATGATACAAATGGATTTAACAGATATCTACAGAATATTTTATCCTAAAAAAAAAAAAAAAAAAAAGGATATACCTTCTTCTCAGCACCTCATTATACCTCCTCCAAAATTGACCATATATAGGTCACAAAACAGTTCTCAACAGATACAAAAATATTGAAATTATCCCATCTGGTGACAGCAGATGCTGGCAAGGATGTGGAAAAAGAGGAACACTCCTCCATTGTTGATAGGATTGCAAGCTGGTACAACCACTCTGGAAATCAGTCTGGCGGTTCCTCAGAAAACTGAACATAGTACTAACAATTTGTTTTAGCAATACCTCTCCTGGGCATATACTCAGAAGATGATCGAACTGGTAATAAGGACATATGCTCCACTATGTTCATAGCAGCACTTTTTATAATAGCTAGAAGCTGGGAAGAACCCAGATGTCCCTCAACAGAGGAATGTATACAGAAAATGTGGTACATTTACACAATGGAGTATTACTCAGCTATTTAAAAAATGAATTTATGAAATTCTTGGGTAAATTGATGTATGTGGAGGATATCATCCTGAGTGAGGTAACCCAATCCTAAAAGTAGTCCCTTGATATGCACTCACTGATAAGTGGATATTAGCCCAGAAACCTAGAATACCCAAGATGCAACTTCCAAAACACAAGAAAATCAAGAAGGAAGACCAACGTGTGGTCTCCCTAGAATAAGGAATAAGATTTCCATGGAAGGAGTTGCAGAGACAATGTTTGGAGCTAAGACGAAAGGATGGACCATCCATAGACTGCCCTACTCAGAGGTCCATCCCAAAATCAGCCACCAAACTCAGACACTACTGCATATGCCAGCAAGATTTTGCTGAAAGGACACTGATATAGCTGTCTCCCATGAGGTTTTGTCAGTGCCTGGCAAATACAGAAGTGAATGCCCACAGTCATCTCTAGGAAGGAACACAGGTTCCCCAATATAGGAGATAGAGAGAATACCCAATTGCTGAAGGGGTCTGCAGCCCTATAGGTGGAACAACAATATGAACTAATCAGAACCCCCAGAGCTTGTGTCTCTACCTGCATATGTATTAGAAGATGGCCTAGTCGGCCATTATTGTGAAGATAGGCCCCTTGGTCTAGCAAACTTTATGTGCCCCATTACAGGGGAATGCCAGGGCCAAGAAGTGGGAGTGGGTGGTTAGGGGAGCGGGGAGGGTATAGGGGACTTTTGGGATAGCATTTCAAATGTAAATATAGAAAATATCTAATTAAAAAAATAAAAATAAAACAATGAGGATATTCTGCTTTTTTGCAGGCAAATAGATGTGTCTCTAAAATATCGTCTTATGTGAGGTAACTCAAACCCAAAAAGACATGCATGGTATATAATCACTAATAAGTGGACATTAGCAAAAGAGGATCAATAGAGACAAAATGGTTTTCTTGCTGAAAACAATCTACAGATTTAATGCAATCCCTATCAAAATTCCAACTCAATTCTTCAACGAATTAGAAAGGGCCATTTGCAAATTCATCTGGAATAATTAAAAAACCCCTAGGATAGCAAAAACTATTCTCAACAATAATAGAACCTCTGATGGAATCTCCATGCCTGACTTCATGCTGTACTACAGAGCAATTGTGATAAAAACTGCATGGTATTGGTACAGCGACAGACAGGTAGATCAATGGAATAGAATTGAAGACCCAGAAATGCACCCACACAACTTTGGTCACCTTATCTTTGACAAGGGACCTAAAAACATCCAGTGGAAAAAAAGACAGCATTTTCAAAAAATGGTGCCTGCACAACTGGAGGTAATCATGTAGAAGAATGCAAATTGATCCATTCTTATCTGCTTGTACAAAGTTCAAGTCTAAGTGGATCAATAAACTCCACATAAAACCAGAGACACCGAAATTTATAGAGGAAAATGTGGAGAAAACCGTCAAAGATATGGGTACAGGGTTAAAATTCCTGAAGACAACAGCAATGGCCTGTGCTGTAACATGAAGAATCAATAAATAGGACCTCATAAAATTGCAAAGCTATTGTAGGTCAAAAGATACTGTAACCTCAAATCTACCCTCCAGTCTGTACTCATTGAACAGATATATAATCCAAATAGAGATGAATCTGTATACCTCATAATAGCAGTATACTACTTTCTCCAACAATCAACAAAAGCAGTAACATGAAGCTATCTTTAAAAGATTACTGAATCAGCAGCTTGAGGAGACTTCATGGGCAAAGGGCCTTCCCTCCATGGCAAANGTAGCTGACCGTGAGCTTCCACCTCCATGTTTGCCAGGCATTGGTATATTTTCCCCTGAGACCTCTATATCTGGGCCCTTTCAGCACCATCTTGCTGGCATATGCTATAGTGTCTATGTTTGGTGACTGATTGTGGGATGGATCCCTGGCAGCTGCAGTCGTTGGGTCCATCCTTTGGATTGAGCTGCACAAATGCTCCATTTAACTCTTTCAATGTGTGCTTTTTTCTTAATTCTAGGAATGGGTGACGTGTCCACATTTTGACCTTCCTTCTTCTTGAGTATCATGTGTTTAGTAAATTGTTTCTTCGGTAGTCTAGGTTTCTGGGCTAATATCCACATATCAGTGAGTACATGTTATGTGAGTTCTTTTGTGAATGGGTTACTTCACTCAGGATGATGGCCTCCAGGTCCATCCATTTGCCTAGGAATTTCATATATTTATTGTTTTTAATAGCTGAGTAGTACTCTCATTATTTTTTTTCTTTGTTTTCTTAGACAAGCTTTCCCAAATTATACAGGATGGGCTAGTGCTGGGGGATCACTTGACTTTATTCTATCATGTGCTGAGCCTACTTAGGTTGATTGGCTGCATTTCTCTGCACCCTTCTTTTATCACTAGACCTATAATTAGATTTTCCTCATTTACCTTATTCATCTGTATTGTTTTATCCTTTTCTTTCCTTTCATATTTCTATTCTTCCCATCTCTATTAGTAATTGCTAGCCTTGTTAAGCTTATCTTCTTTATATTCTTATACTCAGTAACTAAAACCTTATTACATATTATTTGAAACTTTTAACTCTATTCTCCAGAATTATTGAGTTTAAAAGAACAATTATCTTTTTGGGAAGAGTGGCTAGAGGGAGTTATTTTATTTTTATTTTTGATATTATCAAATTAATTTATTTTACACTCCATAAGATTGATTAATAATAAATTGGACTGGGCAGTGGTGGTGCATACCTTTAATCCCAGCACTTGGAGGCAGAGGCAGAGGCAGGAATATTTCTGAGTTTGAGGCCAGCCTGGTGTACAGAGTGAGTTCCAGGACAGCCTGGGCTATACAAAGAAACCCTGTCTCAGCGGAAAAAAAAAAAAAAGAATAAGCTTAGAAGTTGGCTACAGCACAGGGATGAGAGATCAGACTAGGATGGCAAAGGGATCTTGTACCCTCAGTAAACATAGAAGGTGGATGCTCTGCATGCAGGGATGAACAGAATGGGATGGGACAATGTTTGGGTGACCAGGTGACCTGGGATAGATCTGGCAGGAGTCACAAAAGGCATAGATGGGAAGATCAGGAGAATTCAGGAGGCTAGATACTAGAGAATATGAAAATTGTGGGGGCTTGCTGGAAGCTGAGGAGAAAGGACCTGTTGTTGGTTGCAAGTAGGGCAGGTCCTGTCAGAAACCTAGAGCTTGGTTGCATCTAAGGCATGGGTATTCTGCCTAGGGCATTGCTAAGCATGTGGGGCCCCTGGGAAGCCATGGATTTGGCTGTGGCATAAACAAAGATATCCAAAACAGCCTAATCTGCTCAACAGGTTGTGCATCTGGGCAGCATAGGGCAGATAATGGAAAAGGTATGAATGAGAAGATCAGGTGGACTCACTAAGCAAGATCCGAGAGGAAGACTGGGGAAATCTGGGTACCAAGTGGGGTAGTTGGAATTAGTGCTAAAAGGACCTATTGATTGTTTCAGGTAGAACAGATGCTGGAAGAAACCTAGAGGTTGGCAACAGCTGGAGAGAATGGTCAGACTATGTCTGGGCAAGGGATGTGGGATTTTGGGACAGCATAAAGGTTGGCTTCAGTGCAAGACATAGTGGCTAGACTAAGCCTGGGCCCTACTTGTGTGGCCTGGGCTACATGTGGCAGGATACTGAAAAGGTTTGGATGGGAGCTCAGAGGAACTCACCAGACTAGACTCTTGAGAAGGATGTGGTGAATATAGGTAATGAGTGGTTTGGAAGAGGTGATAGAAACAGGTCCTGTGAGTAGTTATGGGCAGAGCGAACCTTGGTTTATTTCTGGAAACAAGTGGTTATGAACAAACTAGGCAGGGACAAGGAATGTGAGACCTATTCGAAGCCTAAAGTTTGGCTATAGTACAGGAGGAGCTAGCTAGAGTAGGTTGCGATATAGGTTGTGTGACCTGGGCTCCATCTTGCAGGTTGAGACAAATGGGAGTTCTAAAAGTTATCCCCATGCTAGACCCTGGAGGGGCTCATGGGAAATATGGTGTACTTGCTGGACAGGGTCCCCAATGATGGAACTAGAGAAAGTACCCAAGGATCTGAAGGGGTTTGCAGCCCCATAGAAGGAACAACAATGTGGACTAACCAGTACACTCAGTGCTCCCTGGAACCAAACCAGCAACCAAAGAAAACACTTGGTGGGACTCGTGTCTCTAGCTGGATATATAGCAGAGGATGGCCTAGTTGGTCATCAGTGGGAGGAGAGGCCCTTGGTCCTGTGAAGGTTCTATGCCCCAATGTAGGGGAATGCCAAGGCCAGGAAGGAGGAGTGGGTGGGTTGGTGAAGAGGGAGGGGGGGAATAGGGAATTTTTAGAGGCAAAACTAGGAAAGGGGTAATATTTGAAATGTAAATAAAGAAAGTATATAATAAAAGATTGAAACAAGCTGGAGCTATCACAGAGAAAGGAACCTCCCTTGATAAAAGGCCTCCATGAGATCGAGCTGTAAGGCATTTCCTGTATTAGTGATCAAGGGTGGGAGGGCACATTGTGGATATGGTGCCATTCCTGGGCTGGTAGTCCTGGGTTCTATAAGAGAACAAGCTGAACAAGCCAGGGGAAGCAAGCCAATATTTAACATACCTCCGTGGCCTCTGCATCAGCTCCTGATTCCTGATCTGCTTGAATTCTAGTCCTGACTTCCTTTGGTGATGAACAGCATTGTGGAAGTGTAAGCTGAATGAACCCTTTCCTCCCCAACTTGCTTCTTGGTCATGATGTTTGTGCAGGAATAGAAACCCTTACTAAGTCCCATGAGTACTAAATTGGACCTGTGGGTGATTGCAGTTCCTGGCAGAAGGCCAGAAAATGGCCACAATGCTGGCAGGGTTTGTCAGGCTATGGCAGAGTAAGGGATAAGGGACTCTTAGGAGGTCTGGAAGCTGGCTGTGCATATGAGGGTGGTAAAACTACTGTTGTGGGATGAGAGCTTGATCTGGTGGTTATAAATGGAGATAAGGGGTGCTTACCAGGTTATAGTTGGAAGTGTACCTGAAAATTCTGGGTACCAAGTGGGACGTGCTCAAGAGGCAAAGGAGACCTTTGGGTGGTTACAGATAGGGCAGGTCATGCTAAAAACCTGCAGGTTTGCTGTGGCACAGAAAGACAACAAGTCGAAACCGTTCCCTACACCCTTGGACCTTTTGGGATCTCCAACTGACTTTAACAGTCCGTTCCTATTGTCTGATCAGGTCCCGGAACCAACATCTTACTCCTAAACTAAACAGTCCAACGTTTTTCTACACCTACCGAAATCAGGTGTACTCACCAGACTAGACTCTGGTGGAGGGTGTGGTAAGTTTGGTTCAGAAGTGTGGTAGTAGATGGTGCACAGAATGGCCCTGTGACTGCTGATAATGAAGTTTCTGCTTGGATCAGAGATATTGATTGGTGGCTGTGTTGGTGTGACTAGACTAGGTCAGGGCAAGGGATGTGGTACCCTGTAGAATGTTAGATGTTTGCTATGTTGGAGGTGAGGATGGTCAGTCTAGCCCTGGGCACTGCCTGGGGAGCCAGGGATAGATCTGACCAGTTTAAGGAAAGGGCATGAATGAGGAGATGAGTTTTCTTCACTAGGCTAGTTTTGGTTCAGGCTGTGGTTGAGATGATTAGAAGGCACCTGCAACTGGTGGAAGCCTAAATTGTTTTTTAAAGGTTTAATTCAATGAGACCAGAACGAATACGGAAACAAATGTTTTAGTCACTTTAATCATGAAGTACTTTTACTGTTGTTTAAAATATTATCATTTGTTATGTTATATTTTACAACCCCTTTTTTTCCTTAAGGCATAACATATTTTATTGTACTTTTCAGATACTCCTGAACAAGAACAGGCACAGATTACACGCATTGGATTTCTGAGTTTGAGCCCAGTCTACAAAGTGAGTTCCAGGACAGCCAGGGCTACACAGAGAAACCCTGTCTAAAAATAAAAAAAATAAAAAAAGAAAGGAAATGAAAAAGAAAACTGTATTGAGCACAACAACAGTGAAAGGAGAATTGTTGAAACCTTCCCTTCCTTTCTAGGTGGATATTTCTCTTCTATTTGCAGAGTTTCTAATTGACAGTAATTAATATATAGAATATTATAAGGTACCTTTTTCATTTATGTGATGATCTATACCATAATGTGATGTGATTATAAGGAGAACATTGAAAATAATTAGATTCCAATGATTCTAAGTGTGGATCCCAATTTTAAAATTATTGTCTATATAAAGAAAGAAAATACAGCTCTTTCAGACATTCAGTCACCTTCTCTTTTTTTTTTCTGTTTTATTATTTTATTTTTGTGGCAGGATCTCTAGGCCAGGAAATGTAGCAAAAAGATAACCTTGAATTTCCCAGGAGCTGGGGTTCTTTTTATTATTATTATTTTCTTTATTTACATTTCAAATGTTTTCCCCTTTACAGGTCTCCCCTTTGGAAACTCCCTGTGCCATCTCCCCTCCCCCTGCCCCTATGAGGGTGCTCCTCTATCCAGGCACCCACTCCTGTCTTCCTGCTCTGGCATTCCAGCCCCCCACACTGGGGCATTGAACATCCTCAGGCCCAAGGGCCTCTCCTCCCTTTGATGACCAACAAGGCCATTTCTCTCTATCACTTTCACTGAACCACTTCATCCTTCCTCTTTTCCTCCTTCCCTTTCTCCAAGCCCTCTTCCTTCCTTATGTCTCTCNGTGAAAATGGCCTATGTTTCAAGGGACATACCTATCTCCATCATTTATTATAGTTTGCAGTCTTAAAATATTTTATCTCTCAACTCTTACTCACTCTGTAGGGAAGTTATTTGTCTTATCCAGAAGCTCCATTAGTGAATCTTCCAGACAGAATGAAAATTATCAACTATTTTTGTTATGGACCTGTTGTTTTCTAAAACGCCTCAACTACTTTGCTTGTAAAATGCTCTGTAGCTTTTCTTGGGTAGATCTAAACAAGTATCTATAAACTTCAATCTAAAATATACTGAAATCATTCCACTCAATTCTGACTTACTGGACCAATAAATTTATTAGCGATACTTACGCAGGTATATGTGAAAGGTTAGGTAAAAATCATAGGTAAATCAAGGACAGAGGCATAACTGAAAAGCCTACTCAAGCCTGAGAAATGACTGCATAAATAAGCAAGTCAGGATTTCCCTGCACTACTCACAAGCCGCTCAACTGGCAGGACTGTCTCCACCATCAAAGAATGTTACTGCTTATCTAAATGGGGGAAAACCTTCATATACCTGCTTTCAGTTTCCTGACACACGCAAGTTTTGTTACTTTCTGATTTTTATAAGGCATTATTCTTCTTGGAAGATGTATTTCATCTTGGAAGAAATTGCAGCACACACACACACACACACACACACACACACACACACACACACACACACATACATACCATACTCAGCCTATTCTATGGTATTTGTGTGTATATGAAAATCATTTTTTTAAAGAGGCAAGGTATTTTAGAGAGTGGGTGAATCAGAGAGGGCAGAGCAAGGAAAAGAGAGGATAAATGATACATTTATATCATATTTTAAAAAGTTAGATTTATTTAGAGAAAATGATGTCTAATTTGGTGGCAGCCTTTATTTATTTATTTATTTTATTTATTTAGATTCCATATTTAGAAACTTTTCTATCCTCTTCCTGATGTGTAGCTGCTGAAAATTTGAAATCCCTTTGGGCAATGAGTGGAACTTTACTGTCATTGACAATAGTATCTGTGAGGAGGAGCTATCAAAGGGCTGATATCCAATATATGACCATGGAAAATAATGAAATTACAAGAAACCTGAATGTGGGGCTTAATTTATCAGTTGTGGGTAGGTCTTTGTTTACATTGACAGTAATATCTGTGAGAAGGAGGTATCAAAGAGCTGATATCCTGACAAATACAGAAGTGGATGCTCACAGCCATCCATTGGACAGACCACAGGGTCCCCAATGAAGGAGCTAAAGGACCTAAGGAGATGAAGGGGTTTGTAGTCCCCTAGGAGAAAACAACGATATGAACTAGTCGGTACCCCCAGAGCTCCCAGGGACTAAACAACCAATGGAAAAACAAAAACAAAAACAAAAGCAAAAACACATGGTCAGACTCATGTCTCTAGCTGCATATGTAGCAGAAGATGGCCTAGTGGGTCATCAATGGGAGGAGAGGCTCTTTGACCTGTGAAGGATCTATACCCCAGTGTAGGGGAATGCAAGGTCAAGGAAGCAAGAGTGGGTGGGTCTGTGAGCAGAGGGAAGGTAAGGGGATATGGGATTTTCAGTGGGGATACCAGGAAAGGGAATAACATTTGAAATGTAAATAAAGAAAATATATATTAAATAAACAAACAGTGAATAATGAGAACATTCAAACATTAATATAATTTAATGGCTGAAAAAAAAAAAAAAAAAAAAAAAAAAAAAAAAAAAAAAAAAAAAAAAAAAAAAAAAAAAAAAAAAAAAAAAAAAAAAAAAAAAAAAAAAAAAAAAAAAAAAAAAAAAAAAAGAGCTGATGTCCAAAGGATGACTGGGCAAAATAATGAAATGACAGGGACACTGGATATGTGGCTAAATTTAGCAGTTTATTTTCTTAATGAGTTTGCTTAGGTAATGAAACCAAGTTTATTTGTATTAAAATTATGAACTAAAGTTAAAACCAAGAGTGACAAGGATGAACTGATCTCTTTACTTTGTTTTACCAATTGTAGCACATCACATTCTGTGAAACATTTTTCCATGTCTTTGTTTACACTTACTGAGAAGACATTTGTAAAGATTTTCCAATAACATTAAAACCCCAAATATATTACCCTTATCAAAGAAGAGTAAACATAGCAGATATTGGATTAAGAAGCATATATAAATCAAATTAATCTTCAGTTACAGGAATATTAACAATATAACAAAAAAGGTATGTATACTTTCAACATGCATAACAAAAGGTATTGTATTAGTGTATTCCCACCTACTCATGAATGCCCCACTATCTTCAGAAGACTGGCTGGTCTTGAGCACAGTGATAGCTATCACCAAGGGCTAGTTAAATGTGGGAAGAGCTGCTAGGTTGGGCATGGGAGGGAATCCTGGCAGCATGGAAACCCCCAGCCTCACCGATCCTTAAGGCTCTCTCAGCCTGGTTACTGAGAGCCTCCTCATACTGTTGAGGATAGCAACCAGGAATGACATTCTTGATTTTAGCTAAAATATCCATAACTTTCCTGGAAGTAGATTCCTCATAGGCTCTGGGACCCCATAGGAACTCATAAATTGGGGGATCACTGCCAGGAACCTGGCCGTACAATACATAATTTTGCTCAACTAACTCTTTGGTAATGAAATTCCGGGGCTCCCCAAAGATTAAGTGCCTCCTCCCAGGATATATCCCCTGCATGTAGAGAAACTGCCAGACCTCTTCCTCAGTGGCATGGTTGCCTTTCATGAAGATCATACCCAGGAGGGTCAGGATGAGACCTGTCTTAGGCAATTCTCTCCTGCCACCCACATTTGCCCCAGGGAGGATGGGTAACTTGCTAACAAGGACATAGGAGTGAGTGGCAGGTTTGTCAACCTTCAACTCCAGACCATAGACTAGTTCTAGCTGAAAAGTGGCTTTCTCCAGGATCAGGGGAAAGTGAACCTTGTACTTGCTGCTGATCAGCTTCAGCATCTCTGCCTCTACAGGCTGCTCATCCTTCTGGTACTTCTCCAGCAGATAGAGAAGTACCTTGCTGGCCTTCCTGGTCAGAGGATCTCTGCGTGNCACCAACATCATGGACTGGATGGGACACATTTAAATCAGGAGAGCTATGGGAGGCAGCCTCCTGGGACTCCTGAGGAGTGCCTCTATCAGAGGAGCTGGGGGCATCTCCCTGGACAAAAGCAGGAGATGCTGCCTTCCCCTCCCCCTCCACAGTGGACTGAGCACCCTGGAGATTAGTCTTCTCTCCCCTCATCTGCTGACTTCTGGCCCTGGAGCGGCTCTTGCTCTTGTTGCCTCTAGGCATGGTGCACTGGATAAGTGGACAGGAGTGCTAGAAAGGTTCAGGGGGGAGAGAATGACACTATATACACATCATTAGATAGAAAGCAACTTCACTTTATGAACCTCCCACCCCCAGCCGCTTTTCTCTGGGCACCTTTCTGGATTCAAACCTGTTCCTGTTCTCCTGTTCAGTCTGCTTCCTGAGAAATCTGTGGAAGGAATCACAGTTTATTAGGCTATTGCCTGGCAATCCAAGTAATAGCTAACTAGGGTGAAAGAAGGACTTGTACCAGGGCCCTCTTTTGTTCTCCATGAACATTCATGTTCATTTTAAACTATGTCTTCATGCCCAAATTACCCTGCCGCTCTGAAGCTATCACTATAGTCTTCACTAATATGGAAAAGCTAGGTGGAAATTGGGGCCAGCTTTACCATTGATGTTTGATAACATTCAGAGTACACGAAATATGCCTATGCTTTTGTAATGCCCCACACTCCATTTCCTTTCCAGAAATGGTATCCATTAACTTCCTACCTCTTCTTTTTCTAAGGACAAAGAATATTTTAGCCTTTAGGCCCGTCTGTCTGACCCTTCACATAATATATGGTACGCTAGGGAACAATTTTGTGTATTTAGCCACATACATACCATGGAGTCTTTAATTTTCGCAATTCACCTCCTCTTAAACTCATAGTATGTAACTTTCTCCTTCTGTGAACTCCGGAACCTCTAATCGAGACCTTTCATCCCTAGAAAGAACGAGGAACATTAATGGCAGTTGGGCCTAACTGCCGCATCCAGGAATTCTGACGAACAGGGCAGAGACGTTCCAGGAATTATGATGAACAGGGCAGAGACGTGGCCGTTAGTTGCTGGGGCAGGGTGGGTTATGAATCCAGGAATCTATCATGGGTTGTTATAGTTTTTAATGCAGTCATCACCCGGGAAAGATTCTTACCAGAGTAAAGGCCATGCTTCTCTGCTCAAAGCCCAATCTGACAGGTTGATCTGTCCTCAAAAAAGAAGTTAAGATCATCCACTTCAGGTCACCCACTGGTCCCTCCCACCACCCCCCCCCCCCCCCCCCCTGGAAGCATGCCTCAGGAGCTTTGGTCTTTTAAAGGGCCAATAAAGGAGAGTTGGTGGGTAGGGGAGCAGGGCGGGGGATCAGGGAGGGTTTAGGGGACTATTGAGATAACATTTGAAATATAAATAAAGAAAATATCTAATAAAAAAAGGGAACCCTTGGGTGGCAGTGCGGAACTAATCCTTCTGGGTTTTTTGTTTGTTTGTTTTGTTTTTTGTTTTTTGATTTTTTTTCTGTTCTGGGGGTGGGGATTCCCAGAGAACACACAAAAATTATTTTTCTTGACTTTGAATGGAACTAGGATTTCACCCTTTCAATGTGGACCAAACAGTGCAAAAGATCAAATTCTTATCAGGGTCAGGTGTATGAAGTAGATGGAATGAATCTCAGTAAAGTTAACAGTTCCATGTATGTGTTTGTGAACTTGGTTCATGATTGCATTGCCCTGTCCTCACTTTGCACCTCCTTCCCCACCTCCTCTACATTTCCCTCATTTCTCTTTTTCTTACCTTTTTTTTTTTACCTCTTTCATTCTCTTCCTTATTACAGTCTTCTGGCAGTTTCTCTCTATGTAACTCAGACTGTCATAGAACTCACTATCTTGGGTCTCCAAGTTGCTAAAAAGTCACTATCCTCTTATCTCTGTGTCCCCATTATAACCATTATTTGTATATATCACCACCCCTGGCCTCTCTCATTTTTCCTTGTGAAAAATTTGTCATTTTATTTGGAGGTTGGAACCAAGTATTTCTGTACAGTATAGGGTGTCTTGCAAACTCCTATGCAGCCTAAAGTATACTTAAAACGACAAGCCACCTGCCTTTTCATGTCCTGTGATGAGAAGTATAAATAACCACATGAGGATCTCATTAGATTTCTGGTATTTAATGCAGTAGCTGGAAATTTTACATTTCCACTTAATGTAGATGAGTGTATTTCTCCTTGCATCCTCACCAAAATTATTTTCTTTCTTTCTTTTTTCTTTCTTTCTTTCTTTCTTTCTTTCTTTCTTTCTTTCTTTCTTTCTTTCTAAATCCATAACATAGTAATAAAACATTTATTTTATTGAGAATAGTATCTTTTGGATCTTCCCTTCTCTGTACAATGAGAGGAAGTCAAAATGCCATGATTTCTTTCCCTAATGAAGGTGTTGTCGGTTTTTCATCTATTTATTAACTATATGTACTTCATTTGAAATGATTCCCTTTATTTGCCAATTTATTGAATATGTTATTTATATTTTGTTATGTATTTTTCAATACTTTCTATATTATCTATATTAAATTCTGGGTTATGAATAACTGGCAAAAATTTTATGTACTTTTCCATCTGGAAGTTTGTTCTTTTGCTATGCAGCACTTTCACTTTCTCTGATTCCCATATGGCAGATTGTGGGAATATGGACATAGCTTTTGAGTCCAAATATTTAGAAATGTATTCACTGTGTATATGCACTTAATTCTTTTCCATAAATTTCCCTCTAGAAGTTTCAAGATTTCATTTCTTTGTTCCATTTTTCACAGTATGAAATGAAGATGTAGCTTTAGTCTTTTATCTTTTAATTTTTTTTAAATCAATACCCAGATTTCCCAGCAATATTTTAAAAATAGTTTGTATGTTTTTATTAGTATTATCTTTCTTTTTAGCATAAGCTTGAAAAACAAATGTGGCATAAGCTGTTTATTTAAATGACATTACTAAACTGTTACCACTACTATTGCTTTTCTTTATTCTTTTTTTTTACAAAAAAGCTAGCTGATATTTATTAAACTTATTTTCTTCAGCTATGATTTGGCATTATTCAAAGCATCATAATGACACAGTAGTATTAAAAAGAGTTTTACAAATTGAAATGTGATATCCTTGTCTCCAAATATTTTAATTGCCATAAATAAGTTTAAAAATACACATTAAATATGTTTGACAGTCTAAACGTTCTAAGTATTTATATGTATATATGTGCAATATGTTATGTATAGCATGTGTTCAGCATATTTGAAGACGTCAGAAAAAGGGTATTGGTGTCTCCAGATGCTAAAGTAACATGTGATTGTACTCTTATTTTTTAATTGGTTACTGCTACGTTGCATATGATGTGAATTTGTATATAATGTTTTGTCCCTGTAAGAAACTGTATCAAGTGATTTTTGAAAGTTTCTTCTATGGCTTGACAATTATAAATGTGCATGTATGCTTTATGTAGACATAGTTTTCAAGTTACCCATGGAAACATTAAAGAATTTAATTGCTGAAGAATATGAGAATAAGTTTATTAAAGCCTGGTAAACCATTGGCCAAAGAAGCTGTACAATTTTGAATCTCTATAGGTTCTAAATGATGGCATTCTTGTTTGTTTGTTTGTTTGTTTGTTTGTTTGTTTTTGTTTTTTGAGACAGGTTTTCTCTGTGTAGCCCCGGCTGTCCTGGGACTCACTTTGTAGACCAGGCTGGCCTTGAACTCAGAAATCTGCCTGCCTCTACCTCCAAAGTGCTGGGATTAAAGGCAGGCACCACCACTGCAGGCTGTTTTGTTTTGTTTTGTTTTGTTTTGTTTGTTTTGTTTTTTGAAATGATGGCATTCTTGTTTATATTTTATTTTCTTAGGGTTTTAGAGTTCATTCATTCTAATATGTGTTTAGTGGTATCTCATTGTTTTAAGCAATAAGCCTCTAATGATACATGGTAATAAATGTCTCTGAAAAACAACAGAGATGAAATATAATGATTCAGACTAAGAACTACAGAAAATATACCCCAGAGAACCCTATTCATACTTTACAGTGAAGTTACTGGTGTGTGTCCTGCAATGACAATAATTCCACTTAATACTTGAGACTAACATAAATGAGATCTTTGGTTGGAGACCTACCATCTAACTTCAAGACAGAAACATCCTAGCCATGTACAAAGTCAATGAACACAAGTTCTGCAGATGTCCTAGGTATTCCTCTGAACCAGAACAATAGTGAACTAGAATGGTTCTTCACATGGGGTTTTCTTCAAAGGAGCAGGAACACACACACACACACACACACACACACACACACACACACACACAAAAGGCAGAAGAGGGTAAGGTACAAGACCTCAAGATCTCGACTTCCACCTCAAGTCTGGACTTCTACATCACGTGTGTGCCATGAATATGGCCTTGGTCTAGGAAGCAAGACCAACAAATCATTGAAAGCCAACTCTCATGTTTTTTGTTTTTTGGTGTTTTTTTCCCCCAATCTTAAGGGCTTTCCTGAATATCACAGCATCCTACCATTTTGCAGAGACATTAAATACACTCTTGCCTTTTGGACTAGTGCTGTCTCTGATAATCATAGAGTCATTAAACTTGGCAGAGATGACATTCCTCAAAGGAAGAACATGAAAATATGTGCATTATTATGCAAACCAGCAATAGTCATGGAGGCCCACACGCTGTTGGCTCTGATCCAGGGGCAGGAACCATGTCACACCATCCCTACCACAGCCAGACTGGCCTTGGCCGCAACATGACTTTTTAATGATGAAGATGAAATGATGTTCTAATAAAGGTTATGGTTACTTAACTATGTGGCTTTGGGTAAAAGGCTTTTTTGTGTCTCAGTTTCTCTATCTTCTTGCTATAGAGATAATGCCTGTTTCTTGTCACTATTAACTTGGTAAAGAGCTCAAAGGCATGGGGCTTGTGGTTTTTTTTTTTTTTATCAGTTTATTGATTTTGATACTGAGATTGTGATCTTGCCTCCAAAGACTACAACATGACAACTAACTGTATTTCAAAGTAATGGGAACCTGAACACAGGGAATGATAGGATTTTCTCAATGCCAGAATAGTATGAATGCCTAACAGGAGGGAAAAGTGTGAGAGATGTCCCTGCATGGTATGAGTCTTCTGTAAAAACATAGCAAAGTAAGATTTAGTCTCTTTGCAGTGTCTTGCTAATATTTGCAAGGGCCATATGACAGTGTGCTCAAGTGTTGCTAGAACATCATGCCCTAGTGGTAGGTTAATAATATGCTCAGCAACTCCAAAAACATGTACTCACTTCCTGAATCCCACCACTTGGGAGGCAGATTTCTGAGTTCAAGGACAGACTGGTCTACAGAGTGAGTTCCAGGACAGCCAGAGCTATACAGAGAAACCATGTCTCAAAAACCAGAAACCGAACCAAACCAAACCAAAACAAAACAAACAAACAAACAAACAAACAAACAAAAACCTGACCACCTGAAAGCCACTGTGAATCCCCAAAGCCCACAACCCAGTATTCCATTACAAATCATGGGCATATAGACCCTGATACTGCTTGGTCTCAGAGAGTCCCCCACTATGCAGTTCAGCCCAGAGTGCTTCCACTTGTCCTGCTCTTCTCAGAACGAAGGCCTAGGTGAAACTTTGGGGATTAGGAGTTAAGGGGGAAAACATTAGCTGGATAAATATAAAGAGAGACCAAGTACGAGTCTGTGCAGGGAAGTGGGGTGGAGGAAGAAAGGAGGTGGACAGAATTTAAGGTGAGGCTATGTAGATGTAGCCTGCCACAGGGAGGTGGGAGTGGGTGGGAGGAGTGGGTGGAGAGCAGTCAAACTAAACTGTGTCCCCTTCTGGGGGATCCCTGGAGGGTCAAAATGCTATGTGATTCCTACTGGAAAAAAGGAACTGAGACATTATTTAGAGTAGCCCATGATTTTTCCAAAGGGAAACCTCTAGGAAGGTACCACCGGGGACTTCATTAAATCTCAAGAAGACTTGACAGTATCTTCAGTAACACTGCAAAGGGGAATTGTTTATTTCCTCAAGGCTGTTACTATAGAGGATTTTAGTAATAATTTCAAGGCAGGAGTAGAAAGTATAGGTCAGAACAGAGGGGAAAAAAGACAATTGTGAATGTAAATTTAGAAGTCCTTGATAGCTTCTGAAAGGTGTGTGGGGGTGGTAGTGACCAAGTGCAATACCTCACTTCTAATTGAAAGACCCAAACTAGACTGTAATATAGAGGCCTAACAAACTGTGATTCCCTCTACAGATTTCTCAGGAAGCAGACTGAACAGGAGAACAGGAACAAGTTTGAATACAAAAAGGCGCTTAAAAAAAAGTGGCTGGGGGTGGGGGTCCATAAAGTGAAGTTGCATTCTACCTAATGATGTTTATATAGTGTCATTCTCTCCCCCCTGAACCTTTCTAGCACTCCTGTCCACTTATCCAGTGCACCATGCCTAGAGGCAACAAGAGAAAGAGCTGCTCCAGGGACAGAAGGCAGCAGATGCTGGGAGAGGGGAGAGAAGACTAATCTCCAGGGTGCTCAGTCCACTGTGGAGGGGGAGGGGAAGGCAGCATCTCCTGCTCTTGTCCAGGGAGATGCCCCCAGCTCCTCTGATAGAGGCACTCCTCAGGAGTCCCAGGAGGCTGCCTCCCATAGCTCTCCTGATTTAAATGTGTCCCATCCAGTCCATGATGTTGGTGCTGAGGGTTCCTTTGCAGGTATGGATGAGAGACGTGCAAATGTCTCCATTATAGCAGATGCCATCCAATCTGCACGCAGAGATCCTCTGACCAGGAAGGCCAGCAAGGTACTTCTCTACCTGCTGGAGAAGTACCAGAAGGATGAGCAGCCTGTAGAGGCAGAGATGCTGAAGCTGATCAGCAGGAAGTATAAGGATCAGTTTCCCTGTGTCCTGGAGAATTTCACCTATTAACTAGAACTTGTCTATGGTCTAGAGATGAAGGTTGACAACGCTGCCACTCACTCCTATGTCCTTGTTAGCAAGTTACCCATCCTCCCTGGGGCAAATGTGGGTGGCAGGAGAGACTTGCCTAAGACAGGTCTCATCCTGACCCTCCTGGGTATGATCTTCATGAAGGGCAACCATGCCACTGAGGAAGAGGTCTGGTAGTTCCTCCACATGCAGGGGATATATCCTGGGAGGAGGCACTTAATCTTCAGGGAGCCCTAGATTTTCATCACCAAAGAGTTAGTTGAGCAAAATTTTGTGGAGTACCTCCAGGTCCCTGGCAGTGATCCCCTAATTTATGAGTTCCTATGGGGTCCCAGAGCCTATGAGGAATCTACTTCCAGGAAAGTTATGGATGTTTTAGCTAAAATCAAGAATGTCATTCCTGGTTGCTATCCTCAACAGTATGAGGAGGCTCTCAGTAACCAGGTTGAGAGAGCAGTAAGGATAGATGAGGCAGGGGGTTTCCATGCTGCCAGGATTCCCTCCCATGCCCAACCTAGCAGCTCTTCCCACATTTAACTAGCCCTTGGTCATAGCTATCACTGTGCTCAAGACCAGCCAGTCTTCTGAGTAGTGGGACATTTATGAGTAGGTGGGAATACACTAATACAATACCTTTTGTTATGCATTGAGAAAGTATACATACCTTTTTTGTTATATTGTTAATATTCCTGTAAGTGAAGATTAATTTGTTTTATAAATATGCTTCTTAATCTCATATCTGCTGTGTATACTGCTCTTTGTCAAGGGTAATATATTTGGGGTTGTAAAGTAACTGGAAAATCTTTACAAATGTCTTCTCAGTAAGTATAAAACAAGATATTGGAAAATGTTTCACAGAATGTGATGTGCTACAATTGGTAAAACAAAGTAAAGTGATCAGTTCATCCTTGTCACTCTTGGTTTTATCTTTAGTTCATAATTTTAATAGAAACAAACTTGGTTTCATTACCTAAGCAAACTCCTTAAGAAAATAAACTGATAAATTTACCGTCATATCCAGTGTTGCTGTCATTTTGTTATTTTCCCCAGTAGTCCTTTGGACATCAGCTCTTCTTTTTTTTTTCACCCATTAAATTACATTAACATTTGAATGTTCCCATTCACAATTTTTATTATATATTTTCTTTATTTACATTTCAGATGTTATCCCCTTTCCTGGTGTCCCCTTTGAAAATCCCCTATCCCCTCACCCTCCCTCTGCTCACCAACCCACCCACTCTAGTTTCATTGCCCTAGCATTCCTCTACACGGAGGCATATTGCCTTCACAGGGACAAGGGCCTTTCCTCCCACTGATGATCTACTAGGCCATCCTCTGGTACAAATGCAGCTGGAACCACGAGTCCCAACATGTGTTGTCTTTGATTGGTGTTTTAGTCCTTGGGAGCTCTGGGTTTACTGGCTAATTCATATTGTAGTTCCTCCTAGGGGACTACTAACCCCTTCATCTCCTTAGGTCCTTTCTCTAGCTCCTTCATTGGGGACCCTGTCCTCAGTACAATGGATGGCTGTGAGCATCCACTTCTGTATTTGTCAGGATATCAGCCCTTTGATAGCTCCTTCCCACAAATATTATTGTCAATGATAGTAATGTTCCACCCATTGCCCAAAGGGATTTCAAATTTATCAGCAGCTACACATCAAGAAAAGGATAGAAAAGTCTCTAAACACGGAGTCTAAAACAAACAAATTAATTAACTAAATAAGTAGAAAAAAAAGGGCATTCAGGAGAAAGTATTAGGAAGAGCAGATTTCTTTTTTTTTTCAACTTTTATTAGATATTTTCTTCATTTACATTTCAAGTGTTATCCAGAAAGTTCCCTATATCCTCCCCCCTCCCGGCCCTGCTACCCTACCCACCCGCTCCCACCCCCTGGCCCCGGCGTTCGCCTGTATTGGGGCAAATAAAGTCTGCATAACCAAGGGGCCTCTCTTCCCACTGATGGCCAACTAGGCCATCCTCTTCTATATATGCAGCTAGAGACACGAGCCCAGGGGGTACTAGTTAGTTCATGGTTATTCTTCCACCTATAGGGTTGAAGACCCCTTTAGCTCCTTGGGTACTTTCTCTAGCTCCTTCTTCCTTGGNTCTTCTACATGATAGCTGCCAGTTGTGCCAGCACCATTTGTTGAAAAGGCTGTCTTTTTTCCACTGGATAGTTTTAGCTCCCTTGTCAAAGATCAGGTGAGCATAGGTGTGTGGATTCATTTCTGGGTCTTCGATCCTATTCCATTGATCTACCTGTCTGTTGCTGTACCAGTACCATGCAGTTTTTGTTACGATTGGAAGAGCAGATTTCTGATTTAGTACAGCAACATATTATCTGATTAGGTAATTTAGGGCATTGGAGGATTTCAGTTCGGTCAACAGCATGTAATTTATGTGACATTGCATGGTGGGTTGCATGAGGCTGTAGGAGTGATGAGCAAGGTAAGATGCTCAGAATTTGGGCCCCTTGGAGTATTGTGAGTTGATGAGCAAATGTGGCTCAGTGCATCACAGAGCTTAAAGTTTAAGCTAGAACAGGAAATAAATCATCAATGCCCCTTAGGATCTCAGTGTACCAGGAGGAAATATTTCCTGGGTTAGAAATGGTCAGAGTCATGTGTTTATCCCAGTGCAGGTGAATACACTGCATGAGCATACAATGAAGTACATGGGTTTTCTGAGACAAATGGATGTAAATCCCTTAATAATAGGTTCCAGAAAGACAATTGTCTGTTACTTAGGGCTGGTAGAGCCAAATTCTCTTTCATTTAAGTATATTTGAACCAAATTTCTTAGAATATATTTTGTTAAACTTCAAGGACTGGGCTAAAATTGGTTGTGATAAAAATAATTGTAAAGCTTAATTTCAATGGAAAGTAGATTAATGTTGTCAAACCCTGAAACATAGTAGAAGTCTAGCTGCAGATACTTGGAGAAGAAATAAATGATATACCCCCAAATTAAATATCATTTTCCATAGAAAGAAATAATTTTTATTATGATGCAATTAAACCATTTCTCTACTCCCCTTTCCTTGCACTTGTTATAGATTAACAAAGTATAAGCCAGTAAGACAGATTTCTCAGGCATCAGTATGTAGTTACAAACAAAAAAGTAATTATTTTATTAGCTATCTTTTAAAGTAATCTTAACTCTCAATCACCTTGCAAAACTCTCAATCATCATAGATGGAGAAACCAAGATATTCCATGACAAAACCAAATGTAAACAATATCTTTCTATTAAAGCAGCCCTACAGAGAATACTAGAACAAAATCTCCAAAACAAGGAGGGTAGCTACATCCAAGAAAACATAAGATATTAAACATTTCAAAACAAACCCACAAAGAAGAGAATTATGTACACATAATACCACCTCCTGCAACAAAAATAACTGGAACTAACAATCATCTGCTTTAATATATCTCAGCAGCAATAGACTCAATTCCCCGATAAAAAGACAGAGGCTAAGAGACTGGATACATAAACAGGATCCAGCATTATGTTGCATACAAGAAACAAACCTCAGTGGCAAAGGCAGACACAACCTCAGAGTAAAAGGTGGAAGGTTTTTCTAAAAACTGGTCACTAGAAAGAAGCTGGGTATATCCAATAAAATTGACTTTCAAACAAATTTATCAAATGAGATGTGGAAGGACACTTCATATTCGTCAAAGGAACATTCCACCAAAGGAAGTCTCAATTCTGAACATCTATTCTCCAAATGCAAGGGCACCCACATTCATAAAAGAAACATTACTAAAGCTCAAACCACACATTGCACCTCACACAATAATAGTGGGAGACTTAAACACTTTACTGTCATCAATAGACAGGTCATTGAAACAGAAACTAAGCAGACACAGTAAAACTAACAGAAGTTATGAAACAAATGAATTTAACAGATATCTATAGAATATTTCACCCTAAAACAAGAGAATACAAGCTATTCTCAGCCTCTCATGGAACATTCTCCAAAACTAACCAAATAATTAGACATAAAACAAGCCTTAACAGATAGAAGAATATTAAAATAATCCCATAAATTCTATCAGAATACTACAGGCCACAGCAAAGTACAGATTGGAGAAGAAGAAGAAGAAGAAGAAGAAGAAGAAGAAGAAGAAGAAGAAGAAGAAGAAGAAGAAGAAGAAGAAGAAGAAGAAGAAGAAGAAGAAGAAGAAGAAGAAGAAAAACCTTCACTAGCCCTATATTTGACAGAGGGTTAATATCTAAACTCTAAACTCTCTAGGGCTCCAGTCTCTTGAGTGTTAGGTGAATCACCTCTTAATGAACTTTATTTCTTTAAAGAAGTTATTTATTTATTTATGTCCTTCTTAAAGTCTTCTGCCATCATCCTGAGATGGGAGTTTAGATTAGAATCTTGTATTTCTGATGTATCCAGGGCTTGCTGTGGGGGAAGAACTGGATTCTGATAATGCCAAGTAGCATTTGTTTCTGTTGTTTATGTTCTTGCACTTGCTTCTTGCTTCTGGTTGTTTCTGGTGTTAGCTGGCCTTGCTGTCTCTGACTAGATCCTGTCACTCCTGTGAGGCTGTGAGGCTGTGAGGCTGTGAGGCTATGAGGCTGTGAGGCTGTGAGCCTTTGAGCCTGTGAGCCTGTGAGCCTGTGAGCCTGTGAGCCTGTGAGCCTGTGAGCCTGTGAGCCTGTGAGCCTGTGAGTCTGTAAGCCTGGGTCTGTCAGAACACCTTGGGGTCAAACTGTTTCTGGCTGTTTTCAGTGGGGAGAACTGTAGCACAGGGTCCCCTCCTGGGTGTAAATGTAAACCTGATGGATCATATCCTAGGCTGGTCAGAGGTTCTTTTGTCTTTTGATTGAGGTGGAGAGGCCTGTAACTTAAAATATCTTTGTCTTGGATGCTGTAGAAAGATGGATGTTGTTTTTCCATCCATCCTGTTAGTCTGTTTCTTTCTATTAGGTAGTTGAGTCTATTGATATTGAGAAATATCAATGACCAATGATTGTTGATTCCTGTAGTTTTATTGTGGTTATTGTTGTTAGTGGTTTGTTGTTGCTGCTGCTGGTGGTAGTGGTGTGCATGTGGTTCCCTTATTTTGATTTTGCTGGTGTGATATTATTTCCTGAGTTCTCATGTATATTGTTAACATCCCTAAATTGGTGTTTTTCTTCTTTATTTTATTGGAAATGTTTTCTGGATCATTGAGATGAACTTCTTCTTTTCCTACTATATCTATTTTTCTTAGGTTTCCTCTTTACTTAGTTTCCCAAACTTCCTTGGATATTTAGTTTCAAGAGTTTTTTGAATATAACATTTTCTTTGATTGACATACCCATTAATTCTATTGTATCTTCTACACCTGGGATTCTCTCTTCTATCTCTTTTATTTTTTTGAAGCTTGCCTTTACAGTTCCTGTTCTTTTTCATAAGATTTTTTTCCCCAAAACTCTCCGAGATAGTGTTTTCTATTGATTCTATTTCCATTTTCAGGTCTTGAACTGTTTTATTTCCTAACACTGCTTCTTCTTGTTTTTCTGCATTTCTTTAAAGAATTCATTCATTTCCTCTTTGGAGACTTCTATTATAGCCTTTTTTAAACTTTTTTTATTAGATATTTTCTTAATTTACATTTCAAATGCTATTCCGAAAGTCCCTTCCCCCTTCCCCCCTCCCTGCTCCCCTGCCCACCTACTCCCACTTCTTGGCCCTGGCGTTTCCCTGTATTGGGGCATATAAAGATTGCAGTACCAAGGGGCCTCTCCTCCCAATGATGGCTGACTAGGCCATCTTCTGTTACATATGATGCTAGAGACATGAGCTCTGGGGGTTCTGGTTAGTTCATATTGTTGTTCCTCTTCTAGGGTTGCAGACCCCTTCAGCTCCTGGTATTCTATCTCTAGCTTCCCCAATGTGGGCTCCGTGCTTCCTCTTATGGATGACTGTGAGCATCCACTTCTGTGGGAGTCAGCTATATCAGGGTCCCTTCAGTAAACACTTGCTGTCCTATGCAATAGTGTCTGAGTTTATTGACTGATTATGGGATGGATCCCTAGTAGGTTAGTCTCTGTATGGTCCATCCTTTCATCCGTTTTCTCCCATATTTAGTTATATGTAGGCATTTGAGGAAAGGAGGCATAGACAGACAGAATTGCATAAATGCATCCACTGTTCCATAAGCATGCACTGAGTGACCGTGTATGTAAGCAGAGGTGAGGTTCAAAAATGAACTCCTGTCAGGACATTAGGTTATTTTGAGCCCATTCCCTCAAAAAGAGGGGGAGGTTGCAGCAGTTCTGTGCAGGGTGACTCAGAACTTGTAGACAAGAGTAGTAACTGCATCCACAGTTGAAATGCAGGCAGAAGCTAAGATGCCCCGGCTGCTGATTTCATCTTAGCTCTAAACTTTGTCTCTGTAACTCCTTTCATGGGTTTTTTTTTTTTTTTTTTTCTGAGAAAACGCCAGACTGACTTCTATTATAGTCTTAAAAGCTGTTTTAATGTCTTTTCCTTATGCTTCACCTATGTTGGAATACTCGGGGCCTGTTGTGGGCTTTAGTGTAGATATATTGTCCTGGCAGATATCGTGTTTTTATGTTGGCCTCTAGGTATCTGAGTTTGGGGTGATTAAAGTACTTGATGTGGATTTTTTTAATTTCCCTTTTTGAGATGACTGGGTTTTTCCCCCTAGGTTTATGTATCCTCTCTAAAATTTTTAAGGTGTGATGGTTCTGATTTGCCTATGGATGTAGCCTATTTACCAGGTGTGTTCATATGGAATGTCTGCTGATGTCTGCTGGTATTTTCTTTCTTTCTTTTTTTTTTTTCTAGACAGGGTTTCTCTGTATAGCCCTGGCTGTCCTTGAACTCACTTTGTAGACCAGGCTGGCCTTGAACTCAGAAATCCGCCTGCCTCTGCCTCCCAAGTGCTGGGGTTAAAGGCAAGGCATGCATGAAGTTAGTTAATTTAGATTAGTTGGGGTAAGGAAGATTGAAAGAGTTCTTTGTGATCAATTCATGATGGGATCACAGAGGAAAGCAAGACCACATCAGGTTTCTTACTACTACAGAAATGGGCATGAGACTGGGTGGATTGGATATCAGGAACAGCAGGAGAGCTATGGGACTGACTTCCACATACATGCTGCACTGGGAAGAGATGCCCCTAAGAGTTCTTGGAAAATACAACAAGTCAGGGGTGGGGAAGATTAGAAAGGGCTGGTCTGTGAGATACACAAAAGGGAGGGGAGCAAAGAGGAAAGGCTACAGCTGCTGTTCTGTAGCAGTACTAGATAGGACACCTAGGGATAGGGTCTGGTGTAATAAATAAAGCAGTACATTTGCTTTTTCATACACAGCAAAACAATGTATACAAGAATCTAATAGTTTAAGTGTAATATGGACATTTTCTTCACCATGTAATAAGCAATGTATTGTAAATGTTAATTTTTCCAGTAGATTAGATATATGTTCAGTAGTGTAACAAACAGTCTCAAGTGTGTTCAGCAACAAATTCATCTTTCTTAAGCCTTGATTTTGATATAAGCTATGTCTCAGTTGAACTTGGATAATGTTGATGAAAAACTGTTGATAGATTCAGTTCTGCTCCATAGTATCCTCTTTCTGAAAATAGGCTACATTTGGTCAAAGTTCATTCTAAGCATGAGATAGAACATTAACATGCGTAACCAAACTCTGCCAGAGATTTAAAAATCTAGGATCACAGTCTATCAGACAAAGACACATACATGAAAAAACCTAATATATGCAGAGAATGAAACAACGAATTTATTCTCTGGCTAGAGAGGATGTTGAATAGTTTTCACATGAAAATGGCCTTATCAGATTTTGAATTTTAGAAGAAAAATCTCCATGCTTTGTGACCCATAATGAAACTAGATTGTTTATTATTATTATTATTATTATTATTATTATTATTATTATTATTATTATTATTGCATGGGAACCAAAGTTTTTAATGAGTTTTCCAGGCAATACTAAAATTCAGTAAAAATTGAGCATCAATGTATTGTACAAGAGAAAATTAACTTGAGGGAACTGGTATAGTTAGCTATATTATATGCCTTGAGGCAGAAGATTTCTAATTACATTATTTTTTTCAAGTGTAATTCTAAAAAAGCAACAAGATTAGTGTGATTAGCATGATCAATAATTTTAATAATGCTTTACTTACACTGGTATATTTGAGGTCATTGAAATCAGACATTTTGCTAGATTCCACTATGATGAAGATAACTGCAATCAAGCAAGTAATTTATGAAAGCTGAATAAAGGAATTGAATAGTACATAAAAGCATATTGACACAGACTCAAAGGAAGTAAACTATGTTTATAAGGGAGGTTTTATCATAATTACTGTAGGGGAGTAGAGAAATGTCCCTTCATCTTTGTCTCTGAAGTATACTTATAACATCTACTTAAATAAATAGCTAGAAGGATAAAATTGAATTCATAAATATGTAAGGCCTTCAATTTTTCTTTAAATTAAGATGGTTATAAAAGTTTAACTTAAGTGAATATTACAAAAAGTAGAAAGTAAAATATATGCTCATCAAAATTGGCAGGAAGGAAATCAGGAAGTAAGCAGATAATGATGGTGGTGGCTGAGACTCTACAGGATTGGTGGTAATTCACAATGCAAAAGAACAGTCCAAATCATAGTAATATTTGTAATTTATTTCTGGATCAAAGGAACACAGGTGTAACACAGTTTTACTAAGTTCACTGGTGCTAAGTTTACAAGGTTTTGATTAAGATGTCAAATTCCTGTTTTCTGACCTGGAGTAAGTTATTTCCTTCCAAAGTTATATAATTGTTGGAAGAAATATTTTCTTCCTGTTCCCTTATAGCTGTATGAGTGATATCTATGCCTTTTTGTAGGTTGTTGTAAGACCTATGCTTAACACTGAGTAGAACACACAGAGTTCCTTGCTAAATGTCATTTCATAACATAGCAGCTTACTTTTCAAGGCTAGCAAATGTATTCTGTTTCTCCAGTCTCCTAAGTAAAGAATAATAGGCAGAAATTTTTCAGAGTTAAATATTATACAATGGCATGATTTGTCACATTTATGTCTGAATCATTAGTCAACAGAAATGAACATACTTTCTTCACATTTAGTATTGTCAAAACTGGAAGTAAAATATAACATGTAGTTTTTTTTCTGCTTTAGAAAAGGTAATGTGAGCTTTTCTGACATTTGATAAAGTGAAGTAAAAATATATTTTTACCCACATATGGCTTACCACATAGAGGGTGTTCTAATCTATAATGGAAAATTATAGTGTTTTCTAGGATAACAGTAATAATAATAATAATAATAATAATAATAATAATAATAATAATTCATTATCCACAAATATTGTGTTCTTAGCCAAGGATAAGTAATAGAATTCAGAGACCTTGGATAAAGCAGACAGTAACAAAGTTTTTTGTTTTTGTTTTTGTTTTGTTTTTTTGTAGGATATAGGAAAATTAAAAAGGGACTTGTTCATTAGTACTCAGGACATTTTTAGAATAATATTTTTGGGGAGATTGGTGGTTTTCGAGTCAGGATTTCTCTGTATAGCCATGGCTGTTCTGGAACTCACTTTGTTTGCTGGCCTCAAACTTAGAAATCCGCCTGCCTCTGCCTCCCAAGTGCTGGGATTAAAGGAGTGCGTAATTTGAATCAAGATTACAGTCTCCTCATCTGTATATCAGTTTCATGAAAATACCATACTTATTTCTTCATGTCTACTGCTCTTCAAAGACCTTCTTTAAATGTCAATATTATAAATAAACCCATGGCATTCTCCTCTAAGCCATTGTGCTATGGTAATAGGTGGAATCTAACTAGACCTTGATTAATTGCCTTCTCTTTCTTTCTTTCTCTTCTTTCTTTCTTTCTTTCTTTCTTTCTTTCTTTCTTTCTCTCTCTTTTAAAAAAAAATACAGATGGTTATTAGACAAGGCAACCCAATAAGAGGAAAAGAGCCCCAATAACATGCAAAACAGTCAGAGATATACCCACTTCCAATCTTAGAAATTCCACAAAACCATCAATCTAACAGCAAGAAAATATACACAGAGAAGCTAATAAAAATACTTGTGCTTTGTATTTTGTATCTTGTTTTGCTGAGTCTGGTTGTGGTCTATTTGAGGCCTGCTCTTTTCTGAAGAGAAATTGATGGAGAGTTGATCTAGAGTAGAGGGGAAGTGATAGGAGCAGGGAGTGGAGGAAGAGAAAACTGTGATCTGGATATGAGAAAGTAGTTTGCTATTTGGAGTCAATGGGGTCTAATATAGAGAAAACGTCTTATATATAGAAAATTTCATAAGATTTATATTAGTAAGTCTCTATGATTTTTTAGGATTTTTAATTAATATTAATCAAATTCTTTATTCTTTTTAAACTAGTTATTTCAAAATTATATACAAGCTGATTTGATCATGTTCATCCTCCCTGCCACACACTCCCAAGTACATTCCTCTTAAGTTCTTCCCCATCAAGCCAATTTTCACTGCTCACATGTTCTGGATCATGGGAGATCTGAAAGAGGTTAATCCTTTAGAGAAACCCTTTCTTTCCCAGCAACTAAGAATTACCAATAGCTCCTTGGCCACGAGTAAAATTGTGTGCCTAGCTCCCCTTCTATGCAAGAATTTTGTCCAGTGCTTGAACACATCACCTGTTTCTAACTCCTGCACTTTCTGTTCCCTTTTTCACAAAGGTGTCTAAGCCTTTGGAGAAGGGGTACATATGTGGATGGACATTTTATAGTCTTTTAATCTTTGTTCACAGTCTACCTGTGGGTTTCTGTGTTAGTCATTATCTACTGTTACATGAAGCTTCTTTGATGAGCGCACAGAGATGCCATAATCTATAGGTATTACAATAGGTGATTAGGATTTGGTTTGAGACTATATTTATTACCAGAATAATTGTGGGAAAACCTCTCTAATTAAGGTCACAGCCTGTCTGATAGCTCCTCTACCATCAGTGCTTCTCCTTCTTTGAACTTCTCTGGGGATTCCCAAGCAACAAAACCCCCTACCTGCAGAATGTCATGTAGCCTTGATGAGATTACAGTTCAGCTTTCTTTCTCCTGATAAGAACTTGTCCAGAAAGCAACCTGGAATTCCTGGAGTGCTTCTCCATGCCAATGAGGCATTCTTTGGTATCCTAAGCTCTAGTCAATGATATTTTCCCACTCTGCAAGCTCCTACCTTCTTCCCCAGAATTTTACAGCCCTTGATTCATCCCTAAAAAAGTTGAGCTACCTCTCTGTAGCTGATGCCAGAAGTCTGTCATTTCCCTCATACTCATGGGCAATCTGAACCTTGTTGTTGATTCTGCTCCCTTTGCACTCATGGGCCAGTGACCAACATCCCCAGGGAAAGAAGGGAAAAACACAAATGATTAATAATAATAATAATAATAATAATAATAATAATAATAATAATAATAATAATAAAGTTCTTTCTAGGATCTGTATAACTATAGGTTGAACCAATAACACTACCAGAAGTGGTTCTCATTTTATGTAGTAGGTAATAAATAAAATCTTAAAGTGGTTGGTTATACCCATATTATGCACACCACTGTTATACTATGAAAGATGGCCAGTATGGAGGAAACTTCCAGTTCTATTCCTAAACAAAAGTTGCAGCTATGTGTCAGCATGTTTCCATTGAGGTATCTAAACTGTTGCATTGAAATTAGATGGAGGTCAATGATAGAGCACTTGCTTAGCATTCATAAGGCCTAGAATTCAATGTTCTATATTAAAATGAAAAGACTATTTTAGTTAGAGCTGATACCATATACCTGTAATCCTTAGGAAGCTGAAGCAGAAGGATCAAGAGTTGGAGACCATACCAAACCTTATTTAACATATGGAAAAATTTAAGTTCTTGCCAATATACTTTAGATAAAGAACATTTGGATATTAAATAACTCAGCATCTACAAATCAATTTCAAAATGCGATTAAAATTTAAGATTTTTTTCTATCTACTCTAGACATTCCATATAATGAAACATTATTTTATATGTGTCATGTTTTTTAAAAACTAATCAGTATCACTGGGAATTATATATCCAAACAATTTTAACCAAGAAGCAATTTACAGTTGGTACCCAATTTCAAATGAAAAATCACTTTTCTCAATAGAATTGCACTGGATATATTAACCAAACTTCAGGAAACACCCCATGCCAAGGAGTAAATGACAAGTTTACTTCCATTTTCATAGTTATCTAAATCCTAAACCAAAGAAATTAATAAGAAATGACACCCCATTTCATTGTATCTGTTTAAAGTATTACATATAGAGATTATGAACATTAATTTATATTACAAAATGCTGGAAATTACCATACTGACATTTATCATTGTTAGTAGACTTCTAAATTTCATATGACTAGGGTTCAGTTACCAGCCATTTGACTATTTTTTCCACCTCTTAAAATAACACACTTAGTCGGGCATCGTGGCGCACGCCTTTAATCCCAGCACTCAGAAGGCGGAGGCAGGCGGATTTCTGAGTTCAAGGCCAGCCTGGTCTACAGAGTGAGTTCCAGGACAGCCAGGGCTATACAGAGAAACCCTGTCTCGAAAAAAAAAAAAAAAAAAAAAAAAAAAAAAAAAAAAAAAAAAAAAAAAAAAAAAAAAAAAAAAAAAAAAAAAACCACACTTACTGACTTGAAATCTAAGTACTGAATCCCCACGTTAGTACCAAGTTCCCAGCACCCTAAGTACTGTGTTGCCAGTACCCTATGTACCAACTTTTCAACACCATTATTACTGAGTCTCCAGCACACTAAGTATTGAGCCCCTGTCTTAGTCAGGGTTTCTATTCCTGCACAAACATCATGACCAAGAAGCAAGTTGGGGAGGAAAATACTGCTATTCATCACCAAGGAAGTCAGGACTGGAACTCAAGCAGGTCAGGAAGCAGGAGCTGATGCAGAAACCATGGAGGGATGTTCTTTACTGGCTGCCAGCCCAGAGATGGTTCCACCCACAATCACTAATTGAGAAAATACCCCACAGCTAGATGTCATGGAGGTACTTACACAACTGAAGCTCCTTTCTCTGTGATAACCCAGCTAGCCAGTATAGTCCCCAAGCACCTTAAGTACTGAGTCACAAGTACCATAAGTACTCATTCACCAGCATTCTTAGTACTGACCCACCAGCACCCTAAGTACTGAGCACACAGCACCCTAAGTACTGTGTCCCCAGCACCCTGAGTACTGTGTCCCTAGCACCCTGAGTACTGAGCCACAAGCACCCAAGTACTACACCACTAGTACCCTGAGTACTGTGTCCCTAGCACCCTGAGTACTGAGCCACTAGCACCCAAGGACTAAGCCCCTAGCAACCTAAGAACTGAGCCTAAGAACTGAGCAACATGCACCAAAGTACTAAGCACCTAGCACCCTAGGTATTGAGCGATAAGCACCCTAGGTACTGAGGCACAAGCACCCAAGTACTAAGCACCTAGCACCCAAGTACTGAGTGATAAGTACCCCAAGTACTAAGCACCTAGCACCCAGGTACTGAGCGATAAGCACTCAAGTACTAAGCACCTAGCGCCCTATGTACTGAGCAATAAGCACCCAAGTACTAAGCACCTAGCACCCTAGCCACTGAGCAATAAGCACCCCAAGTACTAAGCACCTAGCACCCAGGTACTGAGCAATGAGCACCCCAAGTACTAAGCACCCAGCACCCTAAGTACTGAGGCACAAGCACCCCAAGTACTAAGCACCTAGCACCCTGAGTACTGAGCGACAAGCACCAAGTACTAAGCATCTAGCACTCTAAGTACTGAGCGATAAGCACCCAAGGACTAAATACTGAGTGATAAGCACCCAAGTTCTAAGCACCTAGCACCCTAAGTACTGAGCGATAAGCACCTGAGTACTAAGCACCTAGCACCCAAGTTCTAAGCACCTAGAACCCTAAGTACTGAGCAATAAGCACCCTAAGTACTGAGGCACAAGCACCAAGTACTAAGCCCCTAACACCCTAAGTACTGAGCACCTAGCACCCTAGGTGTTGAGCGATAAGCACCCTAGGTACTGGGGCACAAGCACCCAAGTACTAAGCACCTAGCACCCTGAATACTGAGCGACGAGCACCAAGTACTAAGCATCTAGCACTCTAAGTACTGAGTTGTAAGCACCCAAGTACTAAGCACCTAGCACTCTAAAGTACTGAGTGACAAGCACCAAGTACTAAGCACCTAGCACCCTAAGTACGGAGCGATAAGCACCTGAGAACTAAGCACCTAGCACCGAAGTACTAAGCACCTAGCACCCCATGTACTGAGCAATAAGCACCCTAAGTACTGAGGCACAAGCACCCAAGTACTAAGCCCCTAACACCCTAAGTACTGAGCCACAAGCACCCCAAGTACTAAGACCCTAGCACCCTAAGTACTGAGCCACAAGCACCCCAAGTTCTAAGACCCTGGCACCATAAGTACTGTGTCCCTAGCACCCAAAGACCTGAGTCATCAGGACAATAATACTGAGTCACATGTACCCCAAATACTAAATCACCAGGACCATGTCCCCAGAACCCTAAGTATTCAGCCCTCAACACTGTAAGCACTGTGTCCCTAGAACCCAAAGTACTGAGTCCCCATTAAACTAATTGCTGTATCCCCATCACCCAAGTACTGAGAATCGAGCACACTAAGTACTGAGCCACAAGCATCCCAAGTACTATGTCCCCAGCACCCAATGTGTCCCTAGCACCCTAAGTACTGTACTTTCAGCACCTTAAGTAATAACTCACCAGTACCCTAAGTACTGTCACAAGCAAAATAAGTATTTATCAACTAGCACTCTAAGCACTGAATCCCCATCAACCCACATACTGTGTCACCAGTATCAGCAGTACTCAGTCCTAAGCACTCTAAGTAATGAATCACCAGTACTCTGAATACTGAGTCCACAGCACCAAAAATACTGAGTTCTTAGCACTGTAGGTACTAAGTACTGAGCACCCTGAGCACTGAGTCCCCAGCATCCTTAATACTGTAACACGAGCACTGTAAGTACTAAATCAACAGCACCCTAAGTACTAAGCCACCAGCACTCTAAGAACTGAGACCACAGTACTCTAAATATATATCACCAGCAATATAATCACTGAATCACCCCCCTGTACTGAATTACCAGTTCTATATGGACTGAGTCCTGAGTACCCTATGTTCTGAGTCACCAGCACACTGAGTACTGAGTCCTGAGCCCCCTACAATCATGTTCAAATTTGCTGAGTTGATAATTAATATAATTATCTCCATTTACTCAGGCAAATTTAGTTACATGACAAGAGCTGCTCTCACCAACCACGAGTATCCATGGAAACCAAACAAACCCAGAATTCTAAGCTGTGGAACTTTAAAATTAGAAAGTCAACAAATCTTATCAAAATCATCATCATCTGAGTAATGAATCCCCAGCACTCTAAGTACAGAGTCCCCAGCACCAAATGTACTGAGTCCCCAGCATCATAAATACTGAGTGTTTAAACATAATATGTGTAAAACATGCACATGTCAACATAAGAGATTCAACAAAACTGGAGGCAATAAGATTCAAAAGCTGAATTAAGTGAATAAAATGCTTTCCAAAGGGTTGGTACTTTCTTGCTTCAGGAGAGGTAATTTCATAAACCTACAAGAAACCAAATGAGATCTATATTATTTACACAAAAATCCAACAGGATTGAATTGACAATTTGCCTTGTGAACCACAAAGTTAACATCAAAATTCAGAAAAAGTTCTAAAAATAATTCTCCACATATCTCTTTCAGATGAGTGAAAGATGTTTCATAGCTCTTAATTACCATAATATGTGTACATATGTATACATGTGCAAATTATTTAGTATTATAATGAATATATTTAATAGCATAATACTCTATTTTTTAAGTTGTTACTGGAAAAATATACTTTAATATACTGTCTCTTGCAATATAGATGTATCATACATAATGTCTTCTAGATCATATGGGAATAAAAAAATTATGATTGCAAGTACATTAATATTGACTTTTGGGGTTTTATGTTTAAACCTATAAATTTACAGGATAGCATGCACTGAATTTTTGCTTATCTAATGAAAAGATAGGCACATATTTTCTTTATCTATCCAGTTATTCTAGTATAACATCTTTCAAAGGTTTTCTTTATGTAATGAACTACTTATATGTCAGGCGCTGTTCCTGGCCAGCAGGGAATAAGATGCAGGACAAACCAGGTTTCTTCTCAGGACAGTTTACTCAGGAAATGTAATGTGGTGAATGGCAATGCAGAATGGCCCTGCATGCAGTTACAGAGTGAGAATGGTGCAATGGCAGAATGGGGCTGAGAAGAGTGAAGTAGCAGAGTGGAGTGGTTGAATGGAATGGGAGCCCCGAGCCAACCCAGGAGCAGCTATTTAAACCATGTCCTGGCCAATCACCGAGCTGCCTCGTGGCTCCTGCCCACACACTAGGTGGTCTCAGGCTGCCCCGTGACTCTTGCTTTTACACCAGGTGGTCTGGGGCTGCCCCGTGGCTCTCGCTCGGGCACAAGATCAAACCACAGCTGACACTGCCTAATGCCAATTAAGAGTTGTTTATGCCAGTACAGCTGAGTCGGTCAGTGCCGTCTTTAAGAAGCGGTTGAATGGCTCCCTACACTTGATGCTGAAATATGTGTACAGATAACTGTATGAGGATATTCTATTTATCACATGTTTTGCTAAATGATCATATGTCTTTAATTCCAGTGTCATACTGCCTTGATCACATTTATTTAGTAGTAAATTTTAATGTCATAGGACCTCCAAATTTATATTTTCAGAATTAATTTGCTTAATACAGGTATCTTATCTTCCTGTATAAAATCTAGAAGAAGCCTATCAATTTTGACAAAATATAAAGAAATAGAGAGCTTACTAGGATTGGATCGAAACAACACTGATAAATTTGTAGATAAATAACATTTTAATAGTACTCATAATTTAAATTTTTGAAATTATTTGATAAATGTCAATTCTTTAAACAATAAGCCACACTTAGTTTATATATTACCTCAATATTCACCTGCTCAGTATTCCAGATAATTAATTACACATATTAACATTCAACATAAAGTGGCGACAGCTATTTGATGTATCAAACATAAAGGGATAAAAGAAAGCTCTGTTTCTATGCATATTTACTACTCCTTTCCTCCATACATACCTACTACTTTCTACTAGACCTTTAAGATATAGTTGTTTATATTCTTGCTTCATGAGCTACTCAGCAATAAATGATCTGGAGGAATTACCTCTCTGTAAAGCTGGGTGTACATGTACACATGTATAATTCTAGTATTATAAAAGCAGAGGCAAGATATCTGAGCTACATAGTGAATTCTAACCCAACTGTAGGTATATTTTGAGAAAAAAAGCCTGCTCAAATTAAATAGTAACAAAGAATATATTAGTTTAATTGAATATTGATTTTTACTTATTAAACTTACTATAGCATAAATCAACTATATCTGTAATTGTCAAGATAGACAAAAAGAAGACTAAAGTCAGTATTTGTTAATCTATTTCTTTAATGTTTTCTAGTTTTTGGACAATGTCATGCATGAGTGCTGTATTTATATCAATTCTAGTCTAATCCCTAATTTCTTCCATTACTCACCGCCACCTCACAAATATTCGACAGTCTATATATTTGTTAATCTTAAGAATATGCATTTCATCAAGGCCAGCCTGGTCTACAAAGTGAGTTCCAGGACAGTCAGGGCTATACAGAGAAACCCTGTCTCAAAAAAACCAAAAAAAAAAAAAAAAAAAAAAAAAAGCCCGCCATCTTTCCTCTGAGCCCAGCAGACCCAGCTAGGGACACCCCAGGACTTTAAGATCGCATCGGGGTTACGCGTGAGTGCAGTACAGTGGTGGTGTTGGGAGCAGCGGGTCAGCGGTTGCACCCAGGGGCAGGATCTGAGAACTCCGCCCCACTGGAGGCTGGACCTCTCCCAGCCAGAGCACCCGCCACCCCGCCATCTTTCCTCTGAGCCCAGCGGACCCAGCTAGGGACACCCCAGGACTTTAAGATCGCATCGGGGTTACGCGTGAGTGCAGTGCAGTGGTGGTCTTGGGAGCAGCAGGTCAGCGGTTGCCCCCAGGGGCAGGATCCGAGAACTCTGCCCCACCGGAGGCTGGACCTCTCCCAGCCAGAGCAACCGCCACCCCGCAATCTTTCCTCTGAACCCAGCAACTCCAGGACTTTAAGACCACATCAGGAGATGAGGTCCCGGGCCTCAGGCTCTGTGCACTCACTTAGGCTCTTTCAGGACTCCCCAAGCTATCTCTGGAAGTGAGGTGAGCAGGGGAACACAGCCTCTGTTCTGGCCCAATCTCGTGGAACTTGAGACATCAGCCAGGAGATTGATAAGGGCCCAGGGCAAAACAGCGGGTCCTTTCTGGTCTGCACCAACGCCAGGCCTCCTCGGGCAGAGATGGCAGGAGGAAAGTGCAAGAACAGAAACAACAGAATCCAAGGGTACTTGGCATCACCAGACCCAAACTCACCCACCACATCAAGTCCTAGATACAACAGCACACCAGAAAAGCAGGACATGGATATAAAATCACTGGTCATGATGATGATGGAAGACTATAAGAAGGAAATAAAGGAAAACACAGATAAACAACTAGAAGCATATAAAGAAGAAAAACTTAGAGAGTTACAGGAAAACACAGATAAACAACTAAAAGCATTTAAAGAGGAAATACTGAGAGAGTTACAGGAAAAGAATACCAAACAGGTGATGGAATGGAACAAAACCATCCAGGACCTAAAAACGGAAGTAGAAACAATTAAGAAAAACCAAAAGGAGTTAACCCTGGAGATAGAAACCATAGGAAAAA
>LR750195.1:457240-532016 GCA_902729485.2 Mus minutoides | reverse complement strand
TTTTTTTTTTTTTTTTTTTTTTTTTTTTTTTTTTTTTTTTTTTTTTTTTTTTTTTTTTTTAGTTAGCTTCTTGAGTTCTTTATATATTTTGGATATTAGCCATCTATCTGATGTGGGGTTAGTGAAGATTTTTCCCCAATCTGTAGGTTGCTTATTTGTCTTATTGACTATGTCCTTTGCCTTACAGAAGCTTTCCAGTTTCATGAGGTCCCGTTTATCAATTCCATTGGAGTTCTGTTCATGAAATTTTCTTCTGTGCCAATGAGTTCAAGGCTCTTTCCCACTTTCTCTTCTATTAGATTCAGTGTATCTGGTTTTATGTTGATATTCTTGATCCACTTGGACTTGAACTTTGTGCAAGGTGACAAATATGGGTCTATTTTAATGCAGACAGCCAGTTAGACAAGCACCATTTATTGAAGATGCTTTCTTTTTCCCATTGTATATTTTTGGGCCCAATAGGAGGGGGGGCAAGCTTATAGAACCCACCTCCAGCAGGAAGTCAGGGCATCAAGTGAGGGAGGGGGTTGCCATCCCACAGTCAAAACACTGACCCATAATTGTTCCTGTCTGAAAGAATTACAGGGATGGAAATGGAGAGGAGCCTGAGGAAAAGAAGGTCACAGGCCCAAAGTGGGATCCAGCTCAAGGGGAAGTTCCAAGGTCTGACACTATTATTGAGTCAATGGAGTGCTAATATAAAGGGGACCTATCATGACTGCCCTCTGGGTGACCCAACAAGTAGCTGAAATGGTCAGATGCAGATATTTGTACCCAACCAGTGTACAGAAGCTGATGACCCCTGTGGTTGAATTCGGGAAAGGCTGGAAGAAGCTGAGGAGAAAGGTGACCCTGTAAGAGGACCAGTAGTTGCAGTTAACCTTTACCCCCTGAGAGCTTTCAAACACTGGACCACCAGCCAGGCATCATACACCAGCTGATATGAGGCCCTCAACACAAATACAACAGAGGACTGCTGGGTCTTTGTTCAAACAGAAAAAATGTACCTAACCCTCAGGAGCCTGGAGGTCCCAGGGAGTTTAGAGGTCTGGTGGGGTGGGTGTGGGTGGTGGGGACATCCTTGTAGAGATAGGGTAGGAGGAGGTATAGGATGTGGAAGAGTTGGAGGGTGGACAGGGGTGGGGATAAAATCAGGAGGGTAAATAAATAAATAACAACAACAAAAAAGATTATTTCAAGCAAAATAGTCTTCACTTAAAGTATGAACACTAAAAAGAGCAGAGTAGGGCAAATCCTTTTACTTAAATTTTGTCCTCCAGTCAATAAAGTCTCCACTCCTGAGGAGACTGAACATTCCTCCCAAACAGGAAGTGAAAACTGTACCTCATGCTACCCCAACTAGATGACTATGGATGAACAAGCTGCTCAACATAGACTTGGAATGAGACCTAGACTTAGGAGAAACACCAGGCCAGTCTATAACTATGCTTGCTGATTCTTCTGCCTGATCACTCAGAATTTCCTCTTAAGGTAGTATGGAACAAAAAAAAAATATGGTATTATTACACCCAGGTATAACAATCCTGGATATTAATCTTGGTTGTTTTAGCTTGAGTATTGGAACCTCATAGGGACTCATAAACTGGTGGATCAGTACCAGATAGTTGGCAGTTACCAGGTACATTTTGGCATCAAATATTTGATAAGTATCTTTTGGGTTCTCAAAGATAGAGTGACTGGCCCTGCCAAAGAACATGTAATGCCAGCATGTTAGACATCAGATCAAGAATCTCTACTTTTAGACAAAGTATTTTAAGATTATTTGGTAAGACTGACTGAGGATAAAATGCTGAACATTTTCTTTAAATAAAATAAACACTTTTTAAAGTGTTAATTTCATAAAACCAGAAATAATTATTTCTACTGACATTTAAAATCCTAGTATTATAGAGTAATATTTAGCAATATTTTCTTTTAAGCAAGCCATAGTGATACATTTTGCTATCTGTAGTTGGAGTATATGGAATGAAACAAAACTAGTGAAACACATTAGAATCATGAAAGCTAACATTTCTCCTGGTCTGGATCAAAAAATGTCAAAAACAAAGCTTCTCAATTTATTTCACAAATATAAAGTGTACCTTTATACTTAATATATAACAACAAGTATATAAACTAAAGATTTAGAAACATACCTTGGAACTATTTAAAATATCTAGTAAAGATAAAATGTTTGAAAAGTCATAAGGAAAATAAAAAGAATGACTTATAAGAGATGAGAGAGAGAGGTAATTTTAAAAAATTTTATTTAATTTTTTTACACTCCAGGTTTTATTTATCCCCCTCCACATCCACCCTCTAACTCTTCTACATCCCATACCTCCTTCCCACTGCTACCCCCCATCTCCAAGAGGATGTTCCCACCAATCCACCAACCTCACCAGACCTGCTACTCCCCGGGGTCTTCAGTCTTCTGAGGGTTAGGTGCATCATCTTTGACTGAACCTGGACCAGACATTCCTCTGCTCTATATGTTGGAGGGCCTCATGTCAGCTGATGTATGCTGCCTGGTTGGTGGTCCAGTGTCTGAGAAATCTCAGGGGTCCAGGTTAACTGAGATTGCTGGTCCTCTTACTGGGTATCCCTCAGCCTCAGCTTCTTCCAGCTTTCCCTAATTCAGCTACAGGGGTCAGCTGCTTCTGTCCATTGTTTGGGTACAAATATCTGTGTCTGACTCTTTCAGCTGCTTGTTGGGTCTTTCAGAGGGCAGTCATGTTAAGTCCCTTTTTGTGAGCGCTCCATAGCCTCAGTAATAGTGTCAGGCCTTGGGACCTCCCCTTGACCTGGATCCCAGTTTGGGCCTGTCACCTAACCTCCTTTCCCTCTGGATCTTCTCAATTTTTGTCCCTGCATTTCTTTCAGACAGGAACAATTCTGGGTCAGAGATTCTGACTGTGGGATGGTAACCCCATCCCTCACTTGATTCCCTGTCTTTCTGCTAGAGGTGGACTCTATAAGTTCCCTGTCCCTTCTTTCAGGTATTTAATCCTTTGAGTCCTGAGAATCTCCCACCTCCCAGGTCTCTGGTACATTTTGGGGGTCCCCCCCCACTCCTACCTCCTGAGGTTGCCTATTTCTATTCGAGAAAGGCAATTTCTTCTTCTTCTTCTTCTTCTTCTTCTTCTTCTTCTTCTTCTTCTTCTTCTTCTTCTTCTTCTTCTTCTTCTCCTCCTCCTCCTCCTCCTCCTCCTCCTCCTCCTCTTGTTTTTCGAGACAGGGTTTCTCTGTATAGCCCTGGCTGTTCTGGAACTCACTTTTTAGACCAGGCTGGCCTCGAACTCAGAAATCCACCTGCCTCTGCCTCCCAAGTGCTCCACCAATTTCTAACATGCTGTTTAAAGTAGAATTTGAAGTTGATAGACATCCATGATAATGATGACAGCACCCTGGAGTTGGGGTGTTCTGTCAGGGTTATATGTCAGAGCCTGTCCATTTCAGTGAGAATAGAGTATAACCTCCATAGAAAGATGCAGTAAATAGTTATATATCCGGCGGCGGCCTTGAATGCGGCTGCAGCAGAGGCTCCCAGAGAACAGCTGGCAGAGCTGTGGGCTGCAAGCACCCCTGCTCCCATCAGGCATCCCTTGTTGGCTCCCGCGCCTTGTGATGGTTCTTGTGCCCTGAACTGGCTCCGTGCCCTGCACTCTCCTTTGTCCACTTCCCAGAGCGGCAGTGGAGGCAGAGGGGGCAGCAGAGGTGGCGGCAGCAGAGGCAGCAGCAGCAGAGGCAGGCGGTGGCAGAGGCAGCAGTGGCAGAGGCGGCAGAAGTGGCTGCAGAGGTGGTGGAGGTGGCGCCTGCACCCTGAGCGACTGGGGCGGTAGGAGTCTGCTCTCAGCGCCATGGCGATGCTGTACCAGATCTTCTGGTCCGAATTCGTGGCCGAGACCCATGAGGACTACAAGGTGCTCATGGCCTCTAGCTTCACCATGCGCATGGCCCAGTGCTGGAACACTGTGGCGGCCATTGAGGAGGATGCAGTGACTTATGATGATGTGCATGTGAACTTCACTCAGGAAGAGTGGAATTTGCTGGATCCTTCCCAGAAGAGTCTCTACAAAGATGTGATGCTGGAGACCTACTGGAACCTCACTGTTATAGGTATGTAAGTAATAATAGTGGAGAGAATCTACATGAATGTAATGAACGTTCTAAAGCCTTTTCATGTCCCAGTCATCTCCAATGTCATAAAAGAAGACATACTGGAGAGAAACACATGAACTTAATCAATGTAGTAAAACCTTTCCAACACCCAGTCATCTTCAATATCATAAAAGAACCCATACTGGAGAGAAACCTTATGAATATCATCAATATGGTCAAGCTTTTAAAAAATTCAGTAATCTCCAATGTCATAAAGGAACATGTACTGGAGAGGAATCTTCTGAATGTCATCAATGTGGTAAAGCCTTTTCACAGCACAGTCATCTCCCATGGCATAAAAAAGCACATACTGGAGAGAAACCCTATGAATGTAATCAATTGGTAAAGCATTTGCTCGTCACAGTGATCTCTGTGTACATAAAATGACACATACTGAAAAAATACCTATAAATATAATCAATGTGGTAAAGCCTTTGCACATCACAGTAATCTCTGTGTACATAAAAGAACACATACTGGAGAGAAAACCTATAAATGTAATCAATGTGGTAAAGCCTTTGCACTTCACAGTGATCTCTGTGTACATAAAAGAACACATAATGGTGAGAAACCCTATAAATGTAATCAATGTGGTAAAGCCTTTGCACGTCACAGTAATCTCTGTGCACATAAAAGAACACATACTGGAGAGAAACCCTATGAAGGTAATAAGTGTGGTAAAGCCTTTGCAAGTGTCAGTCATCTCCAATATCCAAAAAGAACACATACTGTCCAGATATAGTTGTCTCTTGTGAGGCTATCCCAGTTGCTGGAAAATACAGAAGTGGATGCTCACAGTCATCTATTGGATGGAACAGACAGTTATATAGCACAGCACCTGGAATTCTCCATGCTAATGAATTATGCAGATAGCCTTCAACTTTAGCCAGTTGCCTTTGCGTTTCCTTCCTAGGTATTCTCATGCCCTTCTCCCAAGAGGTATATAATCCCTGGTTCACCCCAATAAATGATATGTGCCTATATCCACCCCTAATAAGCAATATGAACAAGCAAGGATCATCTCAGAGTGCTGTTCTTTAAAGATCGCAATGGGGAAGGCCTTCTCCTAAAAGAGCCACAGCTAAGACTCCATAAGAAGGCTTTTCTCTTCTCCTACTCCTCAGGTACTTGATAATTACTTCCAATCAGACCACATCCTGCTTATCTCAGACTCTGTTTCTTCCTCCTTGCTTGGCATATAGACAGCTCAAGAGTTGTAGACTGTGGACCCCTGTTCCTGACTTCCTCTATAGGTAGTACACAACCATCACCCAGGTACACAGACAGGAGCCCAGAAACCACAACCTTTGTTCCAGACCCCACTGTCCTCTATCCAATGTAGTGTGTCTGACACCCCAAAGCGAAACACCATGTCTGGACCTCTCCTCTGAGCTCAGCACAAAATAGAGGGCTTCCTTTGCCAGCAGGGATTCCTCTTCTCTACCTTATCTGGGGAGTCCAACCCCGCCCCCACCTGAGGAATGTCACATAAGTCAAATTACAGGTTCAACTTCCTGGAATGCTTCTGCATGCAAATAAGGCCCTAAAGGCAGTACCTTAAGCCTCAGCAATGAAATTTCATCCTGAGAAGAATCCCTTCCCACTTTCCAAGGTTTATATGGCCTTTGTTTACCCCAGTAAGGAGCCCAAGCTTTTCCTTTGAATACTGTCTGAGAGAGCTGTTTAGTTGAATGTTGTCTAAAAGAGCTGTAACACTGAGAAATTTGGAGAAGACCCACTGTCCCTACCCCTGCATTCATTGCTGGACTGGATCTTGCTAACCAATATGGTCTGACCTCAATTTCCTTCCCTACCTGGTATAAAGCAGTGCCAGGACACCCTAAGGGAAGAAGAGAAACTAGAATCCACAGTCTTATGCATGCTGCCACAGTCTTTCTGAGTCCATATGTATATCATTCCAGTTGTGTCTGAAACGCTGTTCCCTTGGATTCAACTACCACCTCTGGCTCTTATAATCTTTTTGCATCCTCTTTCCCATAGATCTCTGAGCCCTTAGAGGAAGGTTTGATCAAAACATCCCATTTAGAATAGAGTGAGAGAGCCTCATCCCCCACCCCCATTTTGATGTTACTTAATGCTAAAACAAGGAAGAGTATAATTTTTTTCTTACTCAGTCATATACTCTCCTTTTCTTCCTCAACCTCTTCTTTTTTCTTTTCCTCTCCCTGACTGACTCATTTCCTCCGTATCTCCCTCTGGCTACCTTCCCTTTATATTTGTCCATTCCTTACTTCCCTGTTCTTGCCCTCCTCCAAAGTCTTAAATAAGAGTAGCATTATTACAAACTGGGTCACTAATACCCTTAATCTGGCACTTTTCTGTATCCAGAATCATGAAAATAAGTGTCAATTAAGGTGATACACTTCCATTCCACCCCCACCCCAGTGTACATTTTATCTGAGCTGCTAGCATAGACTTACAGGATTTTGTGCCTAAACTCTGAGGTATACCATGGAAGGTCATGATATTCATTCACTACTTTAAAAGTCCAGATAGCCCAACACCTACATGACTGATGGATGAAAATTACATCCGGTTTTGGGAATTAGACTCTTCCATATTTGCCACATGCTTTGCTCAATGAACCTCAGCTTGATTATTATTGTAAGAAACACCATAAACCTTACACCCTTTGTACTTTAACTCAGAAAGGGAAAATTCAGTTCTGCTGGCACAACTGCAGAACTTGGGTCAAAAAGTCTAAAACTGGAGGCTGGTATATTATATTATCTTTCTTTGGAATATTATATTACTTTTATTCGTGAAAGGCAGTCTGTTTTTTGGTAGAGCTAGGTTTAAACCCCAGGGACCTAGCAGATAACTGCAAGAGACAGAAGGCATTTGCCTGCCATGCTCCTAGAAACCAGGCTCCTGACACAAGCCTCAGCACTCCATAATTCTGTGGCCATCAGTCACATAGGGCAACTCCCCAAACTCCTCCACACATAGAGGACTTGACTACAGATCAAGCAGCTTCAAGACTGATCTCCATTTTAATGAGGTACCTAAAGGCCTGAAGGGCTTAGCCAATTAAGCTCTCCTTCCCAGACACTCTTCCCTGCAAAAGATATTTAACCTGAGCCCCCCTCTGAGAAAGTGGGGTACAGTTTCACTTATAGCAACTCTCCACTATGACAGTAAATGCCTTAAGACCATGCCTCTTCTCATCTGGACAATGGAGCAGGTCTTCCTCTAAAGAGCAGAGTCTAATCTCCTGCAGGAGGCCGCTCTGCATTCTCAGCCATGGTCTCTACCAAGCCAAGCTGCCAAGCAAGCCAGGACACTCTCCTCACCAGCAGGAGCTCCTCCTCTCTCCTTTCCCCTTCAATCAGGCTAGATCCTGTACTCAGGGCACCCCCCACTCTGTTCTCAGCTCTTCTGGGATATTCAGTGGCCTCTGCAGTGTCCAAGAGCTAGAACCTGCTGTCTCTGGCCTCCTTGTGGGCCAGGGCCCCATTAGCTGGCTCCCAGCAGTTCACAAGTTACCTCACATTGTGTCTCCTCACCCCAGGAGCAGGGGGTCCTGTGGTTTCTCACAGCCCCCTGCCCATCGATGGTGTGGGTACACATAGTCAAACATCCTGTGTCCTGCCTCACCCAGTGGCCCTAGCCCTGGGCTGGATGCAGGACATCATTTAACCCACACTTTTACATGGACTTCTAAAGATAATATATTTAATATATATTTGTTGCAGATCAGTAAATGAACACAAAGTATAAATCATAAATATTTGACTTTTATCTGTATTTTTTACAGGCCAGAAAAAAACATTTCCTTGCATTTATTATATATAACTTTACCAAACCAAACAAAGAAAGCAGTTAAAGGAAACTAGGCATAACCATGTTGATAATCCCCTGCTATTCCCAGTATACTGACTTACTAACTCTTTAGATTATTTTATAGTTTCAAGAAAATCTCTTGATGACAGGAAAACCTCAAGTGTCAACAGGGGTGGTAGAAGCTGCTGGTGACTTTTCTGTGGAACCTTTAGTAGACTTGTCAGTGGTATTAGTATTATCTTCATCTCTGGCTTCTGCTCGTTTTTGCTCATCTCTCAAAGCCTCTTGGTAAAGGACTGAGAAGGCACTAGGTGTTGTTTTGTTGATCTTGGCCAAAAATTCAAGGACTTTCATCTTGCTTATTTCAGCATGGGCTTGGGGACCCCACAGGAACTCATAGCGTGGAGGATCACTTTTGGCCACCTGTCGGTACTGCAGGTACTTCAGCTTCACCAAATACTGGGTCAGGAGCTTCCTGGGCTCACCAAGGATGCGGTGCTTCTTCCCTGGATAGATCCCCTTCTCCTTCAGGATTTTCCACATGTCTTCTTCACTGACACAGTTGCCCAGAATGAAGATGATACCCAGGACACTCATCAGGAAACCGGTCTTGGGTAAGCCTTTGCCAGCACGGATCCTCCCATTGTTGGGGAGTTTCACCTTGCTGATGAGGTTGTATGAGGGCTGATTGGAGTTGACTTCTCTCACTTCCACTGCAAAGGCATCCTCAAGCTTCTCAGAGGCTTTCCGGAGGATCTCAGGAAAGTCATCTTCATACTTCTTGGTGATAACCCTCATCATTTCTTCCTTGGTAGTGAACTGCTTCAAATTGTAGTTGTGGAGCAGGTACTGTAACAGGATCACTACCCTCCTTCCTATTAGATCTTGGTGCAGAGTGGTAGTGGTTGGGCTGGCCATGAAAGGGTACTCCTTTTGCATACTTGGATCACTTTCCTCATAGGAACTTTCATCTGATTCTGAGGAAGAGCTACTCAGAAGAAGTTTGGCAGATGGTGTTGCTTTCTGACTTGCCTTGGGAAGGCTGGAAGACTTAGCCTTAGGCTGGCTCTGGGAGGTGGCAAAGGACTTTCTATCTGCCTTTGGTGTTTTTTCTGCTGTTGCCTGATCATCTCTACAAGCCTGAGCCTCACCTTGGGTGTGGAGCTGTTTCTTCTGAGCATGGAGCTTGCTCTTGTGCCTTTGAGGCATGATGACTCTGGCTAGTGATAATAGCAAGATATATGGGTAGGATGCTGGTGATGCAGACACCTGATGAGGAGAAAACGAAATTATATGATATGAGAGTTTTTATCAGAGGGAATCCTCCTTGTTTTTAATTAAATCAGTGTCTGCATGTTTCTATGAGAACACTTCTTTAGGAACCTACTAGCCTTCTATTCTTAACTGTCTGGTCCCTAAGAAAGAAGGAAGAGTAAGTCTTAGGTCACAGCCTACCAATCTTAACTGTGCTGGGCTTTGCTGCATGCAGGGGGATGACTTTCATGCCTTCTGCTGTTAGAGTTGTGAATACCACCTCAGTTCCCCATGACAATCTTCATGCAAATTCTTGGAAATCCTGAGCCTCTGTCCTCTACCACTTGCCAACTGTCTCTGTGATACTCTGTTTTATGTTGAAGGAGGAAAGCTCATGAGGCTCCAACCCTAGAAAAAAATTATAGTCAGTGGCCACCATTTTTTATCTCTCTGTGAAGCTTGAGTAATATTTGTGCCTTCTCTGTCACACACTCACAATAGTACTTAAACCGTTGTGCAGAAATATTTAGGCCATTCTCTCTAACCAAAATCCCTCTCTACCATTTCAGCTACAGCCTCATAGCATGAGAGTAAATGAGGGCCTGACCTATTACTACTGCACAGAAAAATCTAGGCTCCTAGTATGGGAGAAGTACCCTGATTGCTCCCATGGAGTTCTTGATTTCTGCGCATACTTGGAATACTTATCTGAATAATGGAACGTCTGTTCACTCTTAAGACCCTTCTTACAGTAGTTAGCATAATAGCCATGCTTGTACCTCAAGATATTGATGGCAGCAGCAGTCTGGGAGCCTCCTGACTGTATTGGGATACTTATTCCCTAAGCACTCACTTCAGGCTTTTCTATTAATTCTCTATATAACATAGTGTTATGTCTATTGCTGACATGAGGATCCTTTCCCCTCAAGTTAAGAGCCTTGTGTATCTAACTAAATAGGAACAGAACACACATGTCCACTGGACACCCATACTTGGCTTTCTCAGACCCTCAAATGGGGTCTTTGTGAATATGTTCACCTATGGTTTTCTGCATTTTCTATTGATAGTATAGGATTCTTTCCTCTACTAAAATTTTGCTGGCTCAACATTTTTATTAACTGGTCCATTTTTGAACCCCTAAAGACATAAAAAACCACATATTTAAATTACCCCATTTTTCTCAGGGCTTTTCTAAATTGAAAATGAGGTGAGCTCAGCTTTCTGAGGTTTAGTGTGGATTCTTCTGGGGGAGTAGCAGAGACTGAGAAAAAGGGTATGTGTGGCAGGAAAGGGACAAATAGTATTCAAACTGCACGAAGACAGATTAAAATGGTGGTCACTGACTGTAACTTTTGTCTAGGATTGGAGACTCATAAGCTTTCCTCCTTCCACATTACCATAGCTGCTGGTATTCTTCTCGTCCTGCTCATGTTTGGACTACAGTTAGCTCTGAAAATAAGCATGCATATATCATTATATGCATATAACAAATCACATTGTATTTATGTATTTTGTAATACACATACCTCTACCACCACCACCACCACCACCAACAACAACAACAACAAAAACAACAAAAAAATAATTAAAGAAAATAAAATAATTAAAGAAAAAGACGTCATGAATTTGAAAGAGAGAAAGGTGGGCACATTGGAAATGTTTGGAAAACAAAAATGGAAGGGGGAAATGATGGAATGCTATGATAATCTCAAAAATAAATAAATTAAAAAATAACAAAAATAACAAAAAATGGTGGTCAAGCCCTGCATGGTGGCACACGCCTTTAATCCCAGCACTCGGGAGGCAGAGGCAGGTGAATTTCTGAGTTCGAGGCCAGCCTGGTCTACAGAGTGAGTTCTTGAAAAACCTAAAAAAAAAAAAATGGTGGTCACTGTGGTAAGAGTGTTTTCTGCAGTGGCTAAAATAGAAAAAAATGTTCTTTGTTTTGAGATAAAGGTATTCCTCTGAGTTGGGCAAAAGCTATTAAAACTGGCACTGTTTTCTGGGGGACAGGTCCTCTTCTTTAAGAATGGCAGCAAGTGGCAGTTAGAACATACTTTGTGGGCCTTGGCTGTTTTTTGAGATAGGGACAAAACTGAAAATACAACCCGGGCTTCCAGTAGGGCGAAAATACTGTTATTCCCATTGTTTCATATACAGACTCAGAACAACAATATAGCTTTTAAGGACTGTCAGCCTGGCGCTGGCGGAGCATGCCTTTAATCCTAGCACTTGGGAGGCAGAGGCAGGCGAATTTCTGAGTTCGAGGCCAGCCTGGTCTACAGAGTGAATTCCAGGACAGCCAGGGCTATACGGAGAAACCCTGTCTCGAAAACCAAAAAAAAAAAAAAAAAAAAAAAAAAAAAACAGACTGTCTAAAATGGCGCCGGACTAAGAAGGTCCCTTGGGGGCTATGCGCTCTGGGGACTCAGGTGCTGTAGGGAAGGATGGCAGGGTCAGGGAAAGGAGGCAGGGGTGACAGAGAAGGGAGCTCTCAGGAATAGAGATGGAGGACTTTATTCTGAGGTACACCGAGTCTGACAACAAGGGGCCTGTGGATAGGGCCTAGTGGTGTAAGGGCCTTCAACTATGAGGTGGGACTCGGAGAAGGGAGCCTTTGGTGGTGAAAGGAAGTCCGGAAGAACAGAAGCTGATACCAACGGCACGGCTTCAAAAGCAGGGAAACTCTATTTTGAGACGGCTGTTTCTCAGCCTCATGAAACTCCTCACCTTATTTCCTAGTTTTGTTGAGTAACAGGTCTCCCAGCCTCGGAAAGCCTCCTCAGCACCTCCCAGTCCTCAAAGTGTGAAGAAGGAAGTAACCGCTGTCTCCAAGGGAAACAAAAGGACCTTGGAGAGAGGCAACCTGGAAGCCCCGCTTCTCTGACGCCCCTTGTGGCGTGGGGTGTATAGTTTCTCAGTCTTTTCGCCCATTGTACATTTAATCCATGGAGCGATTTTAGTGGATTCTCTCTGTCACTCCACCTTACTGAGAATCATGCCTTTTGAAACCCTCCATCTAGATGTCACCCTCTTCAAGCTCACTCAGAATGTTTCTGAACAGTTTGGTTTTTTTTTTTTCTTTTCCTCCAAGTCTGTAATTAGCTCAACCTTTGTCTTGACTCCTGTTTCTTTAGAGATTTCACAGCAGATGTCATTATCTGTAAATATTCACAAGAAGCATCCTCCTTCAAATATTGGGAAAAACAGGGTGTATCTTCGGAGTTTAGGGAGAAAAAGGTAGAGTTGAAGATCAAGGAAGAGGACTTAGAATAGGAAGAAATTTTAAGAGAAAATACATAGTTTCATCTTCCTTCTCTTTATTACCAATTCCCACCTTTATTTTTGTTAGCCAAACCCCTCATCTATGTTCATATTCTTTTTACACTGGCAGTGGATCCAATCCAGTATTTTGAGCACACACACACACACACACACACAAAATCTGTTTTTAGTTATCTAGGTTACAATTAAGGAATGATTTAAAGATACAGAAATTTCAATAAAAATATATCAAATTCAAAACATAGGTAGTGAGGAGAAAAACAAACACCAAAAGGTTAGGTTCACTGTGGCGAAAGGAGAAGAAGAGCACAGGCCCTAGATTGAGTTAGGCTAGCAGTCTGTTCTTGTGCCAAATTTTAATGTAATGCAAATCTCTAATTTTTTTTTTCTAAATTTATTTTTATTTTATATTTATGTGTGAGTGCCTGTATGTGTATGTGTGTGCACCACCTATGTGTGTGCAGTGCTTGTAGAGGTCAAAAGAAGACATCAGAGCCCCTGGAACTGGAGTTACAGAAGATTGTCAAGTACGTTGTAGTTACTGGAAACTGAACCTGGTTCCTCTGCAAGAGCACTAAGTCCTCTTAACTGTTAACTCATCGCTCCATCCCTGAACCTTGAGAATTGTGTTGGTTATTTATCTTACAAGTGAGTCTATTTAACTTTGTTATGGACCCAGTCTTTCTGGTTTTTTTTTTTCACAATTTATATGTGCTGATTAAATATATATATATATATTTGTCTTTTGTTTGTATGTGTATGTCAAAAATACAGGGGTGTAATGTTCAGAACCTCTTGCAAACCAGGCAAGCATACTATCACTGAGTAATTTTTCTAGCATTATGCTTTAAATTTTTCATTTTTAGATAGTGTTTGGGTAAATTTCTCAGGTTCATAATGAACTCATTTTGTAGCTTAGAGTGGCTTTGAACTTGCATTCCTCCTGATGTATCTTCATGTACAGCTTAAATTACAAGGTGACACTACCACATACAACTTAGGAGTTGAAGAATAACTGCTAATGTAACATTACAATGGACTGGGGCCATAGGAGGGTATTTTTATTTATGTGTTTACTTTTGAAACAGGGTCTCACTGTGTATCCTTGGCTGACTTGGAGCTTACTGTTTAGACCAGGCTGGCCTTGAACTCAAAGAGATTTACCTGCCCAGAAGTGGATCCAAACTCCTGAGTATTGAAATTAAAGATATGTGCCACTACACTTAGTAATAATTGTATTTAGATTAAACAATATGGATAGAAACTTTATGGTAAATTACATCCCTCATGAGAAAAGACCAGAATATTGTGTCTCACTCTACACCATTTGAGAATGAAGCAAGAAAGGAAGTATGTGAAGGAGTTATCAGGTATTCAATTGGCTAGCTCTTTGTCTAACACATTAGCTTTGTGTTCTCTGTGATATTAAGTAGTAATTTGCTTTGGTTAAAGCTACCTAGTCAATATTACTGGAACCTAACTAACAAACTAACTAACTAAATAAATAAATAAATAAATAAATAAATAAATAAATAAAACCTTAGTTTCATATGATAATTGAATGTGATATCTATAAAACATCTGTCATGGTAACTGCCAAATATTTAGTAGTTAATGAATGGCAGGTATAGTAATTTTGTACTAGATAATATCGCCATCCTCTATGAGTTATGTCAGATAAAATGAAATACTCTTAAATAACTGCTAAAATTTTGTTTTAGCAAGTAAAATTAGATTCTTTACCTTTATGATATTTATTTGGATGTTATTTAATTTGGATATTGGGCTTATTCTCCACCTAGCTATACTTCAGAACGCCTAGAATTTTGTTGATTATCACGTTCTTCAGTGCCTCTCAACTATCCTTCCATCTGCATTTTGTGTATTTTCATTTCATCCCATATAAAACTCTAGATTTCCCTTCAATTTAGACAAAATATATTTAAGATACTCTACTAGGTAAGCATATTCATTACTGTTCTAGGCAAATAAAACCATGTTAACAATGGTTTCTGTACTTCTAACTTGAAGGAATCTTACCTATCTTACCATTTGGAAACTATCTGGCAATATGCAAAGAATGTCCATTTAAGGTTTGTATTCTAGTATATGGGGGAAAAGTGAAAACATTATTATTCTTGTCTATTATCATTTTCCCTTATCCTCTCATACAATTTCTTCTCTCATACAAAACATCCCAACTGTAGCATCCCCTCCCTTCACTCCTCTCGGTCTCTTCTACCACCACCTCCCTCTTTGACAGATCGACTGCTCCTCTGTTTCCCTTTAGAAAAGAACAGGCATCCTAGGGATATCAACTGTACATGGCATAACAAGATGAAGTAAGACTAGGCACAGATCCTAATATCAAGGCAGAATGAGGCAGCCTAGGAGGAGGAAAAGGTCCCAAGAGCAGGCAAAAGAAAGGATCAGAGATATCCCAACTCCCACTGTTAGGAGTTACACACACATGCGCGCACACACACACACACACACACACACACACACACACACACACACACACACACACCGAGTTAAACAACCATAGCATATATTCAGAGGGTCTAGCAGGCTCCTTGATTGCTGTTTAAGTTCCTGTGAGCCTCTATGAGCCCTGCTTAGGTGATTCTAGGGGCTATGTTTCCCTGGTTTCCTTAACCCTAGTGCCTCCTACAATCCTTCCTTATCTCTTCTGCAGGGGTCCCTGAACTCTGCCTAATGTTTGGCTGTAGCTCCCTGCATCTGCTCCCATCAGCTGCTGGAGGAAGCCTCTCAGATGATAATTGGGCTAGGCCTCTATCTATGAGTATGACAGATTCCTAGGAATCATTTCATTGACTTTTCTCCTTTTCTTTTATTTATTCTTATTTATTCATTTGATTTTATTTACTTTTCCTTCTAAAAATTATTTAATTTATTATTTTTATTATTTATTATTTTGTTATATTTACTATTTTTCTTACTTAATTGATTGATTATTTATTTATACTTTGCCAATTTTATTTGGTTCGACCTTATGTCAATGGGCCACCCAGTTTCCTGCTCCTGACCATCTAGGCACTGTCAAACATGAGCTACATCTTGTGGTGTGAGCCTCAATTTAGACAAGCCATTGGCTGGCTACTCCCACAATCTCTGAGCCACCATTGCCCCAGCATACTTTGTAGGCAGCATAGCTGTAGGTCCAACATTTTGAAGCTAGGTTGTTATCTCAGCCCCAACCCTTGCCTGGTTACAGAAGATGGCCTGTTCAGGTTCCATAGCCTCCTTTACTAGGAGTCCTTACTGTGGTCATTGTGGTTATTTGAATGAAATGGCCTGCATAGGCTCATAGGGAGAGACACTATTAGGAGGTGTGGTCTTGTTGGAGTAGGTGTGGCCTTGTTGGAGGAAGTGTGTCACTAGGCAATGAGCTTTGAGGTCTCAGTTGCTCAAGCCAGCCCTAGTTTCACTCTTCGTACCTGTGAATCTGGATGTAGAATTCTCAGTTACTTCTCCATCAACATGTCTGTGAGCATGAGACCATGCTTCCTTACCATGATGATAATGGACTAAATCTCTGAAACTGTAAGACAGACCCAATTAAATGTTTTTCTTTACTAGAGTTGCTGTGGTTATGATGTCTTTTCACAGCAATAAAAACCCTCACTGAGACAGTAACCCTCATAAGTTCCCAAGAAAATCTCACTGCATTATGTTTCCACATTGTCCACATGTCCCCCAATTCCAAGCACCTCTCTCCATACTCTCTCCTTTTGACCCTCCCTCCTTCACCTGATCCTTCCTGTTTCTGTCTCCAGTGGCACCCAGTCCACCCATAAAATCTAGTCTATTCCCCCTTCCCAGGGAGATTCATACATCCCTCCAGAGTACCTGTTGTTACTTAGCATCTCTGAGTGAGGCAAGAGATCCAGAAAGACAAATGATATATACTCATAAGTAGATATTAGCTGTTAAGTAAAATTTAATCATGCTATAATTCATAGGTCCATTATAATTTTTATTGTATCTCTTCTTTGTAATATTCATGTTGCTCAGTACTTCAAAATAAGACATATTTGGAGATGAGATTTTCAAATTTAATTATTGGATTAAGCACTTATACAATGGGGCTGGGATGCTCTTATATGAACATGTTTGGACACAGAATGATGAATGTGCACATGAATAGAGACTTCCAATAGAGATAGCAAGAAGATACCATTTAGGCTGATGACAGAGACTTCACTGGAAATCAAACCTGCTGACATTTTAATATTGGACTTCTTGCTTCCAGATTTTGAAAAAATAAATTCATCTTATTTAAGCCACTGTGCTGCTTTCATAGTGTCCCATAGAAGATAATAGATTTTCCTGCATACATATTCTTTCTGGATTGTCTCTTACTACAACATTCTTCATAATCATGTTTTGAGGACCCATTTATTCTGTGTGTGAAAGAGGAATTCCTGTAATAGGATTATGTGATATTTAAACATACAACACTAGATAGAATAAGATGGAAATTAATTAATTATTGACATTTTATTATACTTATAGTCTGGGGAGTCTTATATTACTTGAAAGATAGGGCCACAAGTGGTTTGCCACTGATGGTAAATAAGCAAGGTCACTAGGAGTCATGGTATAGACTATACCAATGCCTGGCAAACATGGAGGTGGAAGCTCACAGTCAGCTATTAGATGGAACACAGGGTTCCCAAGGAAGGAGCTAGAGAAAGTACCCAAGGAGCTGAAGGAGTCTTCAACCCTATAGGTGGAAGAATAACCATGAACTAACTAGTACCCTCTGAGCTCATGTCTCTAGGTGCATATATAGAAATGGATGGCCTAGTTGGCCATCATTGGGAAGAGAGGCCCCTTGGTCATGCAGACTTTATATGCCCCAATACAGGGGAACGCCAGGGCCAAGAAGTGGGAGCGGGTGGGTAGGGGAGCAGGGCCGGGAGGGGGGAGGGTATAGGGAACTTTCTGGATAACACTTGAAATGTAAATGAAGAAAATATCTAATAAAAGTTGGAAAAATCAAGGAAGAGCATCATATCATATGTAGTGAAAGTCCATGTGAGATAGTGGTCTGAAACAGAGTAAACAAATGTTTAAGTCATTTTATGTGGAGAGCTGCACAGTGCTGCACCTTTAAGATAGCGCTAGCTTCTGCCTTCTGCTAGCCCAATAGAGAGTGCTCTCAGGGATACAAGTCCTTATTTGGCTAAGGCTGATGATCTGGCTTGCTTCGTTATATATGGACCTATCTGCTGTCACCACATGGTTTACTGGGATAGGTTGGCCTAGGACTATTTAGCCTGTGGGCTGGCTTTCCCCGTGTTCTGTTAGTCAGAGTCAGTTAGTCAGAGTTAGGTCAGAGTGAGTCAGGGTCAGTTAATCAGAGTGAGTGAGTCAGGGTTAGTTAGGGAGAGTTAGGTCAGTAGTTAGCTAGTTAGTTAGGTAGTTAGGTAGTTAGGTAGTTAGGGGAAGAGTAGTCAGAAGATGATTCAAGGTTCCTGAATAAACTGCTTAAGGAAGAGCTTGGGGGTCATGTCCTTCTTGCTGGCGAGAGGCACAAGACAATTTTAGATATTGTTGGAACCACCAAATGTCAAGGCAATGTATAATTTTATAACCTTATTGTAGAGAACCGCCTTCAGAACATAGTTTTCCATTAAGTAATTTTTCAGTGTTCTGATGTATCATATGAAGCCCTTATATAGTTCATCAGACTCATAGGCCCAGGTAACTGGCCATGCAGCTTACTTTAAAATTATATCATACTATATTGACTTGAAGTTTTTAAAACCCAAAGTGCCTTGCCTCAGGAACATTATTCTTACATTTATCTATTCTTCTTGTGTTGTTGTAATTCTATTTTTCTCATAAGATTTTAGTCATTCGATTGTAATATTCTATGGAATGAAGCTGGATCTTTTTGTGAGCACCACCAGCACCAGCAGTGAACTTTCCAAAGGGCAAATAGATATTCATTGGATATAGGGGATATGAGAAATAGCAAGGATGCATACTGTGTATACTTAAGAACTTTTTGGTCTTTTGGTGTCCATGTACAAGAGCTAAACATAGTCACACATGAGCCAGTTTCCCCAGTTCTGTAAAGGTAGAGATGGGAGGATACATAAATCTTGCTTGCCATCATCTTTTTTTTTTTTCAACGATTTATTTATTTAATTGATTGATTGTTGAGAAAGAGTCTCACATGTAGCCCTGAAATCACAGGAATCTTCCTGCCTCTGTATTCTGAGGAGCTAGGATCAAAGCCATGATATTTTCTTTATTTAGATTTTAAATATTATCTCCTTTCCTAGTTTTGTCTCCAAAAGTCCCCTTTCCCCTTCCCCACCCCCCTGCTCCCCAACCCACCCACTTTTGTTTCCTCGCCCTGGCATTCCCCTATACTGGGGCATAGAACCTTCACAAGACCAAGGGCCTCTCCTTTCCTTGATGGTCAACTAGGACATCCTCTGCTACATATGCAGCTAGAGACAAGAGTCCAACCATGTGATTTCTTTGATTGGTGTTTTAGTCCCAGGGAGCTCTGGGGGTACTAATTAGTTTGTATTGTTGGTTCTCCTATAGGGCTGCAAACCCCTTCAGGTCCTTGGGTATTTTCTCTAGCTCCTTCTTTGGGGACCCTGTGCTCAGTCCAATGGATGACTGTGAGTATCCACTTCTGTATTTGTCAGGCACTGGTAAAGCCTCTCAGGAGACAGCTATATCAGGCTCCTGTCAGCAAAATCTTGTTGGCATCTGCAATAGTGTCTGGGTTTGGTGGTTGTTTATGGGATGGATCCCCAAGTGGGGTAGTCTTTGGATGGTCATTCCTTCAGTCTCTGCTCTGAACTTTGTCTCTGTAACTCCTTCCATGGGGATTTTGTTCCCCCTTCTAAGAAGAATCAATATATCCACACTTTTGCCATCATCTCATCTCCAGCTTTAGTTGGAGACTCCATATCAAATTAATAAACCATAGAATGATAAAGCAAACTACTCAGTGCCCTCATGTGTTCATGGGCACATACTGCATCCTCATGGGCATATACTACATACATATAGCTTACACACACATGCCCCTTCTTCATCTTTTTTTCTTGGTCTTTGTAGCTTATATGTTCTCTCATTCTCTTACATGTACTTGATGTCAGGATATTAGATAATTTTTCTTGTACCATCTCTAGCACTATTAATGGAGATTAATATGTAGATCAGATGCTTAATGTTCATATAAAACAAAGTATTAAAAAGAATAAAATATTTGAATTATTACAAAGCAGTTTTCATATAGTTTGAGTAAATTTAATTTCAAATTTATTTCAACTAATACTATAAGCAAAGGATAAAATATACAGCAAACTTTGAGTTAACAATTTTATTTTTATTACATATTTACTGATACCAGTTATACAAAAATCATTTTCCCAAGACCACCCTACCTTATGACTTAGTAAAAACAATTACTCATGTTTTATTTATTTTTTTAAATTATCAAACTCAGAACCAAGGGCCTCTCCTCCAGTTGATATCTGACAAGGCCATCTTCTGCTACATATGCAGCTGGGTGGGTTGGTAAGCAGGGGGAGGGGCGATGGGATAGGGGATTTTGGGGGGGGGGATTAGGAAAGGGGATAACATTTGAAATGCAAATAAATTAAATACCTAATAAAATTATCAAACTCTTCTTTTTTGTTGTGTTTGTTTGTTTGTTTGTTTGTTTGTTTGTTTTTCGAGACAGGGTTTCTCTGTGTAGCTTTGGTTGTCCTAGAACTCACTTTATAGACCAGGCTGGCCTCGAACTCAGAAATCCACCTGCCTCTGCCTCTTGAGTGCTGGGATTAAAGGCGTGCGCCACCACACCTGGCTATCAAACTTTTCTTAAAATTAATAGCAGTAAACATGGCAGGCAAAAATATTTAAAAATGTAGACTATGAGATGATTAAATTTGGTTAAAAGACACTTAACTTTGTTTAAAGATCATATGAAATATAACAAAGAATAAGATATCTTTAATTTGCTCAAACACAAACTTTACTACTAGCTTATAATGCATTCTACTACATAGAAGACTGACTCCTCTTCAACAGAATGTAAAACTCTCAAATGCAACTAGACAAAGGAGATGTTGTGGGCTATGCACCCTAAAGGAGGACTGTCATAGGCATTGCCAGGCACAGCTGTAACTCTCATTGCTGCTCTATTAGCCTCATCAAGCAGAGCCTCCTCATACAGACAAGGGAAGTGACTAGGAATACAATCATTGAACTTAGCTAAAACTTCCAGGACTTTCATCTTTGTGGTTTCAGCATAGGCTCTAGAACCCCACAGGAACACATACTTTGGGGGATCAATGCCAGACACCCGGTGGCACTCCAGATAATTTTCCTTCACAAGATCCTTTGTGATGAACTTCCTAGGTTCCCCAAAGATTGGATGATCCCTTCCAGGATATATCTCCACCACTTCCAGGAATTCCCAGATTTCATCCTCACTGGAAATGTTGCCATTCAGGAAGATTGCAGCCAGGAGTGTCAAAAGGAGCCCTGTCTTGGGTAACCCACTACTGTTCCTCAGATTTCCCTCAGTGGAGAGACCCAGCATGCCCACAAGCATATATGACTGAGAAATGGGATCAACTTCCTTCAACTCAAGGCCAAAGACCAACTCCAGTTGCACAGATATTCTTCTAATGATCTCAGGAAAGTGTGCGCTGTACTTCCTGTTAATCACCTTCAACATATCTTTCTGTGTAAACTGCTCTTTCGCCCTAAACTTCTCCAGCATGAACCCCAACAATTCACTTAGCTTCTTGTTGAGAAGTCCTCTGCGCACAGAACGAGTGGTAGAGCCTAACCTTGAGGTGCCTGAACATCTCAGAGTGCTTATAACAAAAACCTCAGCACTTATACCAGAAGTCTCACCACCTACAGCACCTATTGGCAACACACTTAAGTCATCAGAAACAGAAGCTACATTTGTCTGAGTACCCTGGTGAGTGCAGCTACCAGGGGACCTGGGGGGATCCCCTTGACCAATAGATGATGTTGGTTCCTCCTTTGCAGTGGGATGAGCAACATCAAGACTTCGGCTCTTCTCCTGTACATTTTGACGTTTGCTATGAGAGCGACCTTTACCCTTGTGGCTCCTAGGCATGATGACTTGGTTCAAGGGCAGTAGGGAAAGATGTAGGCAGGAGACCCTGCAAAGCAGAAATCTGGAAGGGCAAAATGACACAGTGTAAGCACCATATCTTCACCATATAAGAGAGTACCTTTCCTTTTAACAAGGTCCCCTCTCTCCCCCTTTCCTAAACAAGTTTTTGGGTACTCACCTTGCTCCTATTGCCCTGGGTAATGTGTGTCATGAGAAATCTGTGGAGGAAATCAATTTTGGTTAGAGGAATGGACTATGGCCAGGTTTTGTACATCTTTAGTTAAGAGTATGGACTTTGATCCTTATTTGCTAAAGAGTTTTTGGCACAGTCTGAATACCAGCACATCCATCTGCTGTTCTGATATTAACAGTGCAGTGTTTACTAGTATTACACAGAAGAAAATTAAAAGGAGCATATTGCCACCATCACTCATTCAAGAGCAACACAGATTACTAGTGCAGGCAAATACTAGTGTGTATTTGACGACCCTTGCTGTTACCAGGAGTGTAGTTTCCACAGTGATCAAAGTCTTACTATGATACTTTTATCTGGAAATGGTAGGCTCCTCATAACAAATATGTCACCTCTTAGTTTTCTCAATGGCAAATATTAGAAGCAACAGAGTCTTTAGGCCTGCTTTAACACACTCAGGCCACTATAGAGGGGTGCAGTTCACCATGGCCACCCTGTCCCACCCAGCTTGAAATACCCCCTTAATTTTCATGACTTTATATTAACTGGGGTAGAGCTTATTCTCTTCTGAACCCTGCAGTTTCCCAGGTAGGATTCCATTCCTGAGAAGAACAAGGGAAATAAATTGCCTCTGGACCTAACTGCCTATTATGTGTGTGGGTTCTGGAGACCAGAGCAGAGGCAGGGCCTTTGTGGCCTCCTTTTCAGTTGGAGAATGGGTTGTAGTTTGGAAGATTCACAGTGGATTTCACTTTGCTACTGTTTTAATTCTGATTATTCTTTAAGGCCTCTGACAACACCTGACAGGAGATCATACTTCTCAGACCAAGCAAGCTTTTCTGGCCTCAGACGGGCAAAGCAGAAGTTGAAAGTCTCACACTTCCACCCTTTTCCACATTACTGTGCATCTATCTGGTCTTCTGAGTAGAACCCCACAGTTGAAAGAGGATTGGCAGACAACTCAAAGAAATCATGTTTATTTTGCCTGGAGTTTGGTTGTGTCCATCTTGAAATGAGCCAATGGGTCCCAGACAAAAGATCTCATTCCTTTTAAAATTATTTCTTTGAAAATTTCATATAGTGTGTTTTGATCATATTTACTAAACTTTTCCAGATACACTCTGTCTTCCCAACTATACAAGTTCATATCCTCTCTTTTCCTATGCTTTAAGTTCAGTTTGTGCTTTTCATATATTCCTGACATGTGGCCTTCCAGTGAAGTGTGGTAGATTTGGCATAGACAACACTCTTAAGAGAAACTGAATATTCCTCTTCAGTAGTTATCAATTACCAATAACACTTCTGATTGGAGTAGGATTGAATATCTGTTTTTCCACTATATGTCAGAATTTCATCATGCTTGATCCTGCATGGTGCTTGTGCATACCTTTGTAATTTCCAAAATGTATATGTCTCCAGAGTCCTGATAAGGAGAAAATCTGATTATAGGTAGGGCTTTCCAGGGACTAGTTTCTGTTGTGTTTGGATCACTTCACCTCATTCTTCTCATCTTTTATTTCCTTGTCATTCAAGGTCATCTTTTCAGGGCATGGGAGATAGCATTTTTCAAAGGACTTTAAAGGAGTTAGGGTTTTCACAGATTTGTCCTGTTATGTATCTACTCACCTGACAGCACATAAAATGTTTTTACTCCATTGACCAGAGCCCACACCAATAAGACTGAAGGTGAAGCTGAAGTCAGGCTCTTCAATTTCTGGGATTTCCTGGATCTCGTAGACCTAGTCTTTGAAACAGAAAACATGGGGCTTTGTCAGTCCTGTTTTAATCCTAAAGGTGAGAGTCTCCAAAGAACTCACAATGATAATTAATTAATCTTTTGCTCAAACTCTGTTCCAGTTTCTGAGATGAGTCTGAATGTCTCAAATCAATAATATTTCCCTCTTGTGAGTTCTAAGTAGTAAAAAGGGTGGAGTTCTAACAAAAAATTGGGGCTCCAACTCTGTGGGGCTTTTCTTTGTGGGGTTGGCACCCTCTATCAGAACTGTTGTAGCACGGCTCTTTTAGAAACTTGTTCACCAACCTTCCAAAATTTATATTTGCAGAGTTGTGATAAGACTCAGTTCAGATTATAGGTAGGGCTTTCCAGGGACTAGTTTCTGTTGTGTTTGGATCACTTCATCTTATTCTTCTCATCTTTTTATTTCCTTGTCATTCAAGGTCATCTTTTCAGGGCATGGATATAGCATTTTTCAAAGGACTTTAAAGGAGTTTGGGTTTTCACGGGTTTGTCCTGTTATGTATCTACTCACCTGACAGCACTTAGAATGTTTCTACTCAGTTGACCAGAGCTCAGAACAGTAAGACTGAAGGTGAAGCTGAAGTCAAGCTCTTTGATTTCTGGGATTTCCTGGATCTCGTAGACCTAGTCTTTGAAACAGAAATCATGGGGCTTTGTCAGTCCTGTTTTAATCCTAAAGGTGAGAGTCTCCAAAGAACTCACAATGATAGTTGATTAATCTTTTGCTCAAAGCCTGTTCCAGTTTCTGAGGTGAGTCTGAATGTCTCAAATCCATGATCTCTCTCCCTTGTGAGTTCTAAGTAGTAAAAAGGGTGGAGTTCTAACAAAAATTGGGGCTACAACTCTGTGGGTCTTTTCTTTGGGGGATTGACACCCTCAATCAGAACTGTTGTTGCACTGCTTTTTTAGAAACTTGTTCACCAACCTTCCAAAATTTATATTTGCAGAGTTTTGATAAAATGCAGTTCTGATTATAGGTAGGGCTTTCTACAGTCTAGTTTCTGTTGTGTTTGGGTCTCTAACATATAGGCTCTAAGGACTAGAAGCCCTCTTGTAAGCTCCAGAATATCACTTCTGAGTATATACACTTCATTTGGTCACTAATTTTTTGAGCCTCCAAGGTATAACATCTTCTGGGAATTGCTGATCCACAGAGGATTTGAGGGAAGTTTGTGGGGTCCTGGCTACTTTGTGTTTTGTAATCATTCTGTTTTAACTTATATTGTCATTCTGACTGCTGGCAGAGTCTTGTATTTCCTGTCTTTTCTGATTTTAATTATCTTTCCTTAAACTGAGAAGAAATTCTGAGAAGAAAAATGAGAATCCTGAAAGCTATAGCTGGAGTCCTTTTCCACCTACATCATGGGCATTTCCAAATGTTTAAAAAATGAATTCATAACCCTGTCACATGCGATTCACTTTCATTTTTTCTATTCCATTTTAGTTCATTCTTTGGATTCTCTGAATTTGAGAATGATAGCATAGGATTTATCATTTTGAGTTCACCAAATCAGTCAGTAAAGAGCTTTCAGGTGGTTGTTATTAGAATGGATAGACTTACTGACTTGGTCAACCCAAATGTTTATTCTGTCCTGTCATTCCTCCATAGGTCTAACATATGGGCTTTTAAGTTGTAACTCTGACTCTGTTAATGGCATAGGACATTTTTCTCCCAAGGTATTATGAAAAAGAAACAAGGCTGAATTTAAAATTATTCTTTTATCTGATCCTGTCATCTGTTGAATACTAAAGCGTACACAGTTGTTTCCATTCCAGAGCTTGTCTTCATGTAGGTACCGATTCAACAGACAGCTGAGTGTTTCTTAGGGTTCTCTTGTTTTGTTAATCTACATGACGTTATTTTCATTTATCCCTTTAAAATTTTTATGTGGTTGGTTTTGGGCATTGGAAATAGTAGCCATAACTTGATTGGTATCTTGGAAGTTTTTGCTAAGACACTGTATCTGGAAATTGTGGAACTGATACCTTTATAACGGACTTTCCCCTAACTAAACATAGACTGTTGGACTTTATACCTCCTAAGTTTTAGTAAATTTTTATAGTTACTTTAAAATGGATCTTATACATTTCTGCAAGTTTCATTTTATGTTCGTTTTAGATATTGTTGCAGTCAATAATGACATACTTTCTGTTACATGTTCTAATTATTTGTTTCCCAAATAGTAAATTTCAGTATCTCAGGTGCAAGCAGGGCACTTTTGCCAAAATGTTGTCTAGCAGTTTGTTATAGGATTTTGTTGGATTTGGGATATAAAACAGTGTTTCAAGTTAGGACTCAATATCTGTGCAGGGCATAGCCACTAAGCAGAAGATGATCAAGAAAGTGTGGCTTCAGAGACACAGGAGATGTGGTAGACTTGAGTAATCTTGGTTAACAGAGGTAGTTGGTGTTGGGTTAAGGCTTCATTTTAAATATTGATACACTCAGGAATTTCTATAATGAATTTTAATTGGCAATTGATAACACTAGATAATTAGTAGATAAAACCAAGTCATCTATTATTAATATTAGTTAACATTGGGGTACAACAGGAGGCCTCAGTTTGAATAGCTGCTGTCGTGGTAGTCTGCATCTGCCAGTTCATCAGCTCTCTGTTCTAGATGGATATGTAGAGCTATTTCTGGGCACCTTCCACATAACTGTTGATACAGATGGTAAGATGTTCCTGCCAATCTAGTTGCTAAAATCCCCAGCCTCTCTCTCGGTGTATCCTATCATGGTCTTGACGCTGAGATGCAGGCTGCATTGTGTACTTCTCAGAGCATTAGAAAGACCAAAGTCACCTTGACTTAGAGTTCATCTTGCTGGTGAGAGTTTTTAAATCAGGGTTTTCCCACAAGTCTTTGTGGAGCTTAGCAAGAAAGCTCTTGGTGTGTGCAACATTTTGGTTGCACCAGCTCTAATTTTATGAGTTCTAGATTACAGTCCCCACAAAACATTATTGTGCTCAATTTGTGTTCACCACAACCAGGGTTCACTTGATGGCTCACAGAAGCTCAAGTTCATACTCACTTTGGCTTTGGATAAGTAACCACTCCATACAAGTAACATATCAACTTGAAATCTTGATGTGTGGCAATGGATAGACTATCACTCAGCTATAATGATTTTCTAGGCTATGCTAGTTTTAATTTCTATATTTTAATATATGCCTGAATATCCTACATATGCAATATTATATATGAATAAATCATATGAATGATCTTATGTCTGATGAAACTGTATCTGAAAGAGTTTATCTTCTATGTTAATGACAGCACGTTATTATTTTAATTATGGACTTATATTGATATTATTATCTCTGTCCATTCCTCACATTTATTCAGGCATATTTATGTATCATTTTCATATGTTTTCCCATACTTTATTAAGTACCTTTCTAACATTTCACATTTGCTTGTTTATGGTTTTATGATGTAGACAGTCAATTCTCTTTTGAGTTTGCTGAAAGCTAACAACAAATTGGCTAGTGTTAAATTGACATCAAAGGTTCCCCCACCTAGAGGATGAGCAAATGTTTCTTTTCTTTCTTTTCTTTTCTTTTCTTTTCCTTTCTTTCTTTCTTTCTTTCTTTCTTTCTTTCTTTCTTTCTTTCTTTCTTTCTTTCTTTCTTTCTTTCTTTCTTTCTATTTTTTTTTCTGGTTCAGCCTCCCAAGTCCTGGGTTTACAAGCAGAAACCAACATGCTCAGCTACATCATGTTGTTGTTTTTCTAATATGATTTCTTTGCATTCCTTGGGCCCAACAAATTTATTAATTCACCACTATATTTGATGTTTTATGGATTATGGTGTTTGTCTATGAATTTGATCGTATTCTATTATGGGGTCCCCTTCTCTATTATAAAACATGTGTACTAAAGTGTAACAGAAGAGAACTAATTTCCCACTTTTATAGGGCTAGGTTGTCTTTCGCCATTCAGCACAATGAATACTTAAACTTTGCTAGTCAGGAAATATTTTGTGAATGTCATGGATTTTTATTACAGTTTTGCTTTATAGGGTTCAATGATATTTTCTATTTTTATGAGCTTATTTAATCATTTATATTTTGCTAGCTGTTTTCTAATTCACTTGGGTTTTCACATGTTAAAAGCATAGCATCATATTTATATGAAAAATTATTTTGTCATTAAAATACCTAAATATACAGAACAGAATAATCATGAGATGAATATACCTGGTTATAATAATCTTGGCTAGACAAGTTAATTTGTTTATTGGTAAGAGCACTCTTAAAATAATATTGGGTACTTTTATTATGAGACCCAGAATGAGTAGAGGGAGAAGAAGGCTCACAAACTGACAGAGGTAAGGGATAAGAAGAAAAGAGAGACAGGAAGAAGCAAAGGACAAGATATACCCCTCAAAGGCACAGTCAGTCTCTTTGGGACCTACTTCTAAGCATGCCCTATCTTCTAGTAGCCAATAAAGTATGAAGTTATCAGTAGAGGAGAGGTGTTCTCATTGTCCAATAACATCTCAACAGTGGCACCAGCTGGGGAACAAGTCTTTCACATATGTACCTTTGAGGCTATTTTATATCCAAACCCATAACACAGAATGTTTGTAATTTCATTTCTATTGATGCTCACAATCATTAAGGTTCATCAGCTTCTTCTTTTAGTCCACTAGGTGCTGAAAAGTGGTAATTCTAACACGTTTGAGGTTTTTTTTTTTCTGTTACCAGAAATAATTCTATACATAAAACCTTTCCCTTGTTCACTACTGTCCATATGATGTAAGGGTAAACATATTTACAACCCTATCATTGCTCTTAATATTTTGTTGCAGATATAAATATAATATTTTTAAATATATATATAGATATATAGATGTACATATATATGAGTGTTTTGCCTGCATGCATATATGTATATATACTACTTGCATGACTGAATCTCTTGATGGTCTAAAGAGAGCATTGAATACACTGTAAGTGGAGTTAGAGATGGTTGTGAGCTAACATGTAGCTACTGAGAACCTAACCTAGGTCCTCTGAAAGAACAAGTACTCTTAACCACTGAGCCATCTCTCCAGCTGCAGTATGTATTAATTTTATTTAACTAGACAAAAATGTTCTTTTTTCTCTTATCATTGATAAAATATGTTGTATGACTCTTTTCAAAGAATTAGATTACATCATTTGACTTTATTATCTAATTCATTTTTGTACTTAGCATCATTATCTTCTACCTTCTAATTAATTAGGTGTAATATATTATTATTTTCATAGCTCTTGAATTCTTTGGATATTGCAAATATTTTTTTCTTATACATGTATTAAAGGCCATAATATCCCTCAAGGTAACACTTATACTGTTTTTTTCTATACACATTTTATAATAGCTTTATATGAAGTGTTTAACTTTTTCTAAAGCTGGATAAGCATCTGTTTAGACTCATATAATGTTTGAATATATGTAATATGCATTCATATGGAAAAGATTATATACTGAAGCCAATAAAATGAGGCAGAGATGGTTTTATTTCTAGAACTGAAAGGATTTAGAATGATAAAAATCAGTCAATGTAATTAGTCTATTATATTGATCAAGTGGAGATAATCAGGGAAGCATCTTTAGATCCCATTCTAAAGATATTGTTGACCTACACTGGCCAGTGAAGCCAACTCCATGGATTCGAAGATCTGAATGGGGGATATCAGGGGCTCAAGGCATTTTGAGCTCAAGAACAGTGCAAACAGAGCATTTCTTATTTTTTATTACTAAAGCAAGCAATACATGAGGTGATGCATACACTTAGCTTAAGCTAATACAAGTACAGCAAGATAATACACCTTGTGTTATATCTTATTATACTTGGTCATGTAAAGAGCCAATATTATTCCTCCTAGTCCTTAGATTTCCCGCAGAAATAATGTAGACATGTCAGCAAATTCTCTTGTATAAGAGCGTTTACTTATTATAGCTTGTGTAATTTTTAGAAGGATGCTTTTATAGGAAAAAAAAACGTTGCACTGTGTTCCATTCATAGTTCACATCTTTTAAAACCCAGGCTCCCACATATGTAACTAAAGAATTTAATTTAATAAGTTATTTACTTAATAAGCCAATCATGGGTACTCAAACACAATAACACATAACAAGTCTTACCTCAAAGATAAAAAAACAAACAAACAAACAAACAAAAAACAAAGAGAAAAGATAGTTATTGAAGACTAGGATTTGCATTAAGTTGAATGGGAAAACATAGTTGATCAATAAGGAAGGAGTTGGAGACACAAAGATATAATAGAAGCTGCTTGCTACAGAAAGGAGGATGAATGATTCTTAGTACTTCTCAGCTCTAATGTACAGTTATTACCAACTACTAGCTGAATTGTTCCAGTATCCAGATACTGGAGAGCACAGAGCAGTTAAACAAATACAAATTCGGGATATATTCTTCTAGTTGGGCTGCCTTATCTGGCCTCAATGGGAGACCATATGCTTAGCCTCACAGAGACTTGATATGCTGGAGTGTATGTGTGTGTGGGAATACCAAAGGGGACCTCCACCCTCTCAGAGAAGAAAAGGGATAGGGGAACGAATTTGGGAGGGGCTGACCAGAAAGGGGGCAGCTATCTGCATGTAAAGTAAACAAAATTTTAAAAAAGAAATAACTAAATAAAAATATAAGTTCACAAGTTAAGAATAATTATAGTTGATAATATAAGAAGTCAAATTGGAAGAATGGATCCAATAAATGCAAATAGGTCCAGACATAACATGTCTCATGGGCACAGTAGATAAGAAAAACTCATACCTAAAGTGATATAAAATAATGCTTTATAAAATGAACATTTATTCATGATAAGAGAATAGGTTACCATAGTAGTAAGGAATAATGGATATCTACAAAATCAACAGCAATGATAAAAATAAATGTCATCTTTAATTTGAATGACTTAAGTTTGGGAAATAGAAAAAGATGCTTGCCATCACTCTATCATCCATTCAATATACTGAAGAAGTTACTAAAATGTTCTTCAATGAAGGAAAACATTAAAAATTAAAAGTCATTATCATTAATAGACCATTAGAATATGAATATTTTTAAAGATATAATATAGTGTATGTTAAATTAATGCTTATAAAATTAAAGAAAAATCATTTTGCTATTGTAGCAACAGAGATAATAAATATTAAACTAAAATATAAATTATAAACTACTATAAAGTATTGCTACTTAAGAAATGCTCATATAAATTATACTACGTAATAATAGAGTTATAGATAATAGATAATATATAAACATCTTTTAGGTATACTATCATTAATGAATATTAATATATTGAAATATGTCACTATTATTTAGAGAAGTTAATGAAAACACAAATATATAATTGTGATGTTTGTGCAAAGAATAAGTACTCAATATTATAAACAGGTTCATTTTCTCCAAATTTATTCTATAATATATAGTAATTCTCATTCTTCTCAAACATAATAGAATATGTCTGAAAGTTTACAAGCTGATTTAAAATTTTTATGTTATTTTAATTAACAGAAAGTTCCAATGTGTTGTTGATGAAGAAAAATATGTGAGGACATACCCTAGTAGGCATTAAGAGTTATTAAAATCAACAGTACTCAAGGATTTGTTGGTTGTAGAAGCAATCAAATAGAGTATTAGAACTGAGTAAACACCCTAAAACAGACTTACCTATACATGAACTCCTGATAATTTCAAAATGTCCTTTCAGGATAATAAATATAGAACAGTCCTTTTACTAAAATTTAACAAAGGAACAATTAGCTATTAAAAGTGATTAAAATTTGCAACTATATCATTCTTTCACTCAATATACAAGTAAATCATACAAAGGATTTAAATTAAACCTTAAATATTGTATGCTATTTTTTCAGACTTCTCATAGAGAAGAAGAATAATGCATCACAAAATGTTCTAAAGATGGGCTGCACATGTCTTTTCAGCATAACTAGTTTACTTCCAGTGAATGTACACCTACTAGAGGAACTCCTATTTTAATATTTAAGGGTCATCCATACAGTTTTCCACATGGTTTACACTAATTTTCTTTCCTAGAAACAAATTACACAGTTTGCCTTCTTTTCTTTCCTTTTCTTTCTTTTCGTACTTACTTTTTTTTTGACATTCTTACTAACACTCCTCTTTTATCTTATGTGTCTGTTATGGTTTGTTTCTTCTGTTGTACATAAACTTTGTAGTTGGTTATAATTTTCTAACTTGTGTAGTTTTTTCTTGTTTCTTTATTTTGGTTATATTCTAAAACAAAATAAAAACAAACAAAATCCCAGATTTCCCTCAATATCCTGAAGCATCCCCCATTTTCTGCTGGAAGCTTCAGAGCTGTAGGTCTCATATAGTTTAGCTGGTGGTGGTTTTCTCTCTGTTTGGGTTGTTTGGTTTTGATGTTTCTATTTTTTTTTTTTTTTTTTTTTTTTGCTGAAGTTGGAAACTAGTGTTTTAGGTGCGCTTTCCTAACTCCTATGACTATGAGGTCTGTTATTCTAATGGATTTGCCTTTGTGAATTGGTATTTCTCTCCTGCAAAATTTAATATGATTCATTTGTTCTGAAATTTTGTTTGATAATTGGGCACTTTGACTGTAATGTGAGATGAAATGCTTATTTTCTGGTCATGTGTGTTAGTAGTTCAAATGTTTCTTATGCTTGGATTTTTTTTCCTGAAATTTCAGGAAGTTTCTTCTATAGTTATATTAAATAGATTTTCTATGTCCTTAGATTGTGTCTCAGTAGCTTTTTCTGCTCCATGAGCTTAGTTATTTTCACGTGCAAAAAAGTAAAGATAAAAAAAAACTACAAATGTTTTCTCTATAAATAGCTGCATATTTTCAGTAAAGCAAAACTGCAGGGACAAGAGAGTTTGCTCTGCAGTTAGGAGCACTTGTTGTTCATGCAGAGGACTCTGCTTAGGTTCCCAGCACCCATTTGGTAGTTTTTAAGTGGCTGTAAGTCCTAGGATCTGCTGCCTTCTTCCCTCAGTGGGGACCAGGCATGCATGCATGCAGTACCCTAATGTACATGCAGGCAAAACATTCATATACATAAAATAAAATATACTTTAAGAAACTTTTATGCCGGGCATGATGGTGCATGCCTTTAATCCCAACACTTGGAGGCAGAGGCAGGTGGATTTCTGAGTTCGAGGCCAGCCTGGTCTACAGAGTGACTTCCAGGACAGCCAGGGCTACACAGAGAAACCCTGTCTCGAAAAACCAACAACAACAACAGAAAAGAAACTTTTATATACTTATTGTATGTGGTACATAGGATGTTTTCATATAACTATATGTTGTACATTGGACATAGTCTTTAGTATTCATTTGCTTCTTCCTTTTTTCATTGGTTATTGAGTATTGAATTGTGATTATATTTCATCCCAGAGTTCTTGAAAATTGTAGTTTTGCCAAATTTTTCCATCATTATATCTCTGAGACCTTATCTACAATATCTGATATTCTTTCTTTTGCTTTATTGTATTGGTAATACATAATAGTTTTAATTGGTAAATCCATAATATTTTTAATTTATTGTGGGTTTGTCTTTTCTAACATTAATGGGATTTTAGATTTTATCAATATCTCATATTTCCTTGCTGAATTTCCCATGCAGGTTGTTGAACATCTTGCCAGTGTCCTAAGTTTTGTAACTTCACTCAGGTCCTTATTTTTATCTTTTCTAAAACAATTCATAATTTTTACCATTAGAGTTTATATTCTTTGTTAGAATTTGGCCATCATTGGGAAGAGAGGCCCCTTGGTCATGCAGACTTTATATGCCCCAGTACAGGGGAATGCCAGGGGCCATTATGTGGGAGGGGGTGGGTAGGGGAGCAGGGCGGGGATGGGGGAGGGTATAGGGAACATTCTGGATAACACTTGAAATGTAAATGAAGAAAATATCTAATAAAAATATATTTTTTGAAAAAAAAAAGAATTATGACTATTTCAGTACTTTTAGGTTTTGTTGTTGGATAACTATAATATTTTGGAGACAACATTTCATGTAGGGATGTTATGTTCCTGGTATTTCTGTGTTGTAATATGCACATATGTCATCGATCCTCTGACTTGTGATTGGTCCTTATTTTCATTTTCCTTGAGTAACTCTCTCAAACAGTAGATACCTCTCAAGGTGGTCCATATCTATAATCTCAGAGATATGGAGAGTAACCAAATAAATTTATTTTGTAATGATAACTTGCCAAGCAGGAAGAGTTACTATTATAAACAAATCCACCCACTGGATTGAGATTTATGAGAAGTGTGACAGGGTGTCCTATGGTTCCAACTATGTCTTTTTTTTTTTTTTTTTTTTTTTTTTTTTTTTTTTTTTTTTTTTTTTTTTTTTTTTTTTTTTTTTTTTTTTTTTTTTTTTTTTTTTTTTTTTTTTTTTTTTTTTTTTTTTTTTTTTTTTTTTTTTGGCCTCCAGATTACCGTGTAGATGAGGCTTCTACTTCTTACCCCCTGGCAGCTATACAAGGCATACTGAATTTTCACTGCATAGACATTTTGTTTCTCTGTGCTGGTCACATATTCCATCACCTATTCTTTCATTTCTGAAGGTCATTCTCTTTCTCTTTTGAAATACAGTTATTCCATATTACTCTCTTTCCTTTTATTGCATCATACTAAGGCAATTTCTAATCTGCCATTTTATTGGAAAATCACCTGCATGCTCTTAATGTTTCTATAGGGTGGAAATGTATCTTGTTGAAATTGTTACCAAGACTGTAACTTCTGTTTTTGTTTGTTTGTTTGTTTGTTTGTTTTATAATATTTCTTTTGAATTGCCCTTGATAATTTTGTTTTCTTTTTTAGATATAAGTTTTGACCTAGTTTTGCTTGTAGAGCCTGGAAAAGCCAGAATGATAAACTACTCTGGTGGCATGGTGCCTGTGAGCATAACACAGTTCTTTTCTAGAGCCTTGGTTGTTTATGAACAGTTTTGTTAACCATATCAATGGTGTATTCTTTTCAAATAGAACGATCAGAAGCTCAGGGTAAATTCCCTACATTCAGTCCCATGACAGGCTTTTGCATGATACCTCCTTATACACAGACGATGAATATTCAGTGGAAACTAATGTTAGCAGCAGAAAAATCTCACCTAATACTTCCACTTCCTGTGTTAGGGCCTTCTCATGTGGACCTGTACCAGTTGTACAGAGACATGCCAATGCTTACATCTGACTGGAAAGAGAGAAACTGTGGTAAGTGGGGAGTTTTAAAATGTAGTTCATCACAGTGTGGAGAAATAAATGTGTGGGTTTTTTTTTGATATTCCTTGAAGTCCATAATCATGTCTGTATTCAGACATATGTCAGTGCTACTATGTACAACATATTTTTCCCTCTGTGGTTATTCTATAATCTAGCTTCTAATCCCCCATTTCAGTTTCCTAGAACAGATTTCTATATTCTTATTTATATTTATTTAAGAAGGCAATCTGTACTTATGGCAAAGAATTCATCAAAGACTATGGGATTAATCTATCTTTTTTTATAGTCATATTCCAGAAAGAACAGAGAAAAGCATCTATAGTATATAATTATATAATTTATAATTTATATAACTTACTGGTAGCCTTATAAGTAAAGGGAAATTGTTGCCTTATGGTAAAGAAAATAAAATCAGGAACAATAGTTTTGGATAAATTTTTTCCTTTTAATGTTCAACTATAGGATTTTCTTTTAATTTTACTTTTTAAAATCCAAATAAAATTACATAATTTTCCCTTTCACTTCTCTACCCTTATCACTCACCCTCCTCCTTGCTTTCTTTCACATTCTTGGCCTCTATTTCTTTAATTGTTGGTATATATATATATATATATATATATATATATATATATATGTGTGTGTGTGTGTGTGTGTGTGTGTGTGTGTTTGTTTGTTTCTGTATTTCTATATATTCATAAATTTATAAAAACAACCTAATACATTCATACAAAGCTACTTGTATGTATATAATCTAAGAGCTGACCATTTGGTATTAGATAACCATATAGGGGGTCACTTCTATCACTCTCAGCTTTCCTTAATTGACTGTAATTCTTTGTCTAAGTTTGAGAACTAAATATTCCAACCTTCCATATTAGCATGTTTATTGGTAATATCCTTGTTCAGGTCTTGTTTAGTTATCTATGAGAGGTGTATAGTTCATTTTTGTTTTACCTTATTTACTCTAGAAATGTTTGTATCTAAGTCTTTTTCTTCTAAAAACTGAAAAACCTTTAAAAAGAATTTTACTCTATAGGCTAATTTTTCCGTTAGATAAAAATTATTTAACCTAGAAAGCAAACCCAATTAAATTTAGGAATAACCACATGCAACAAATGGCAGCATCATGTCTTGTTATTCAAGAACTAGGTAGGTACCTCTTAAGAATATTCATTTAATAGGTTTGTCTCTTGTCTGTATATCTGCAAGAAATTTCCTTCGGTTTGTGCTCTTTAACAGATGTAAAATGCATCATATTCGGTTTTGTTTTTCTGTAATAATTTTTCTCTTTCATGTTGTTTAATTTTATCTAAGCCCTTTTATATTGGAAAACAGTGAAGATTATGTTCCTGGCCTCAACTTTGTCTTTCTGCAGTGAACTACTCTTGTTCACACGAATTAAATAAGCCCAATGATACCTTCTCTGTTTCTCTGTGACAGAACTCCACACAGTTTCTCAATATTCCTTTGCCTTGCTTTGTACATAATTAACTAAAATGTTTTTCTCAGATGATCAATGAAAATAAAATACTTGCTGATCAAACACTGGTCAAGCTCTGTCTTCTTTCTCCACAGCCCTAAAATTTGATACTTCTTTTGAATCATAATATAGTAATTTCTGAGAGTAGAAGGGCTTTTTGTAAGAAAAGGATGGAACCTTTGCATCCCATTTTCTCATACATCTTATTCTTTCTAGCTTTATTTACACTTCTCTGTAAAATAACTTTCAAGATTCTATAGAATTATGGGTAACTATATTTGATATTTTGATGCAAATGAATACTTTAAAGTAGGTAATAAATATTTGAATACTTCCAATTTTAGAAATATGATTTCAGCAGATGTACAGAAGTTCTTTTAAAAATCATTTATTTTTATTGTATTGAATAAATATTATGCATGCATGCATTTATGTGCACTGCATGCCTACCTGGTTCCTTTAAAGGCCATAAAAAGACACTGGTTCCCTTATAACTGGAGTTCCAGAAGGATGTAAACCACCATTAATTACCACATGCAAATGAAAATGTACCTTTCTCCAAGAAATAATAATAGTATTTAATTTTTATTGCAGATAGTGAAGATCTTAACAAATGCTGGTACATTTTAACAAAGTTAATCAACAAAAATATCCTTTCTGGACCATCCTATTTATTTATATTCTCCTTAGACCTTATACTTGTATTACTTTTTGAGAATTAAGTTTGTTCAGTTTCATAGTCCAATCTTTAAAATGGTACAGTTCTGAGCTGTAAATTTGAAATCTGTATCATACAAACTCCCTACTCCTACCCCCAGTGTACAAGGAACACTGAGAAAGAAGGTCAGAAAGTTTTAAAAAGTCTAGAGAGGAGCTGTAAAACAATATATTCTGGACATGACAGGGCTTTCATACTCATGAGCTATGCCTGGCTGCACCAGAACAGAAAAAAAAAAAAAAAAAAAAAAAGAAAGAAATCTGGCCAGGATTCCAGCAGGGATTGAGAAGGGGTTCATGAGTCCCCATCCATAGATGAGGAGCTAATGCCAGTTGAAAGGTTCTTGTAGAGAGTTTTCTTTGGAGATTTAGACACTGGTATATAACTGGGCATGGTGGTGCACGCCTTTAATCCCAGCACTCCAGAGGTAGAGGCAGGTGGATTTCTGAGTTCAAGGCCAGCCTGGTCTACAAAGTGAGTTCCAGGACAGCCAGGGCTATACAGAGAAACCCTGTCTTGAAAAACCAAAAAAAGAAAAAAGAACAAAGAACAAAGAGCAAACCACTGGTATATTGCTCATGCTTCATTGGATAGTCTTATAGCCATATTTCACATACATAGGTAGCACTAATTGAACTGCAAGGACAAAAATGGAGAAGAGCCTGAGGGAAAGGAGGTCTAGTGAATGACCCAAATTGGGATCCAGGTCAATGGGAGGCTCCAAGGCCTGACACTATTCCTGATGCTATGGTGTGCTTACAGACAGGAGCCTAGCATGGCTGTCCTTTCAGAGGCCCAACGAGCAGCTGAAAGAATCAGTCCAGATATTTATACCAAACCAATGCACAGAAGCTGGGAATCCCTGTGGTTGAATTATAGAAAGGTTTGAAGAAGCTGAGGAGGAGGGTGACCCTATAAGAAGACCAGCAGTCTCACCTGGAACCCAGAAATCTCTCAGACACTGAGCCACCAACCAGGTACCATATAAGAGCTGGTCCAACTGCCCCAATACATAGACAGCAGAGGACTGCCTGGTCTGGCCTCATTGTGAGAAGATACACCTAACCCTTGAGAGTCTTGAGGTCCTAGGGAGTGGAGTGGTCTCATGGGGTGGGTTGGGGACATCCTCTTGGAGACAGTGGGGAGGAGGAATGGGATGAAGAACTTTCTCAGAGTGTGAACTGGGAGGCAGACAATGACTGGACTGTAAAAACAAGATTAAAGATAAATATTAAAACAAAGAGATAAACAAAAACCTGAGAGTATGAGATTAGAAGGGCACACAGTGTGAAGGCAATTTGAGATTTAGAAGGGGAGTAAATGTTATCAAAATGCATTACATATATACATACACACACACACACATATATATGTATATATATATATATATATACATATATATAGTATATATATACATATATATACATATATATGTATATATATACTATGCATATGAAAAGTTTATATATATATATAAAGAGATGATTACAAATTCTGCCTACAGAAGATTTGCAAGTTTCAGGACAGCTCAGGCTACTCTAGTGGGTTCTAAGACAGTGGAGGCAACATAGTACGATACTGTCTTAGGAAAACACAAAATTTGTTTTTCTTAAGACAAAAAAGAAAGGCAATTTCACTTTCTATAATTACATTTGATGTGTCATCCTTTTAGGGCTTTTGGAATGTATGTAATGGATATGAAGCAATTAAATTGGCAAAGAGATTATAGAAATTATGTCTTTGAAGAATGACAGTAATCACAAAAGTTACCACTTTTTACTACAGATAATGCTATCCTGCCCTATGATAAGATTTAATTATTTTATTCAGGAGAGCCAGTCAATTTCTAAAACAAAGCCAAAGTTACTAGATAATGCTTTTCAATAAATACATATGCAAATTTCACCATTAGAGGGTGGTAAGTTACTTAATTTGCAATGCAATGCAAGTTAAGAAATGCTGCCTTCCCCAGGTGGAAACAAGTCAGGGTTGTAGAATTTTAAGTATCAGCAAATAACTTCTCAGTTATATTTCCATTGAAACCATCCCTATTTTCACCCATTTCATTGCCAAATTAAATTTAATTCATTTGGTGGGACTCATGACTCTAGCTGCATATGTGGCAGAGGATGGCCTAGTCAGTCATCAATGGGAGGAGAGGCTCTTGATCCTGTGAAGGCTTTATGCCCTAGTATAGGGGAATGCCTGGGCCAGGAAGCAGGAGTGAGTGGGTTGCAGGGAGGGGGAGGGAGAGGGCATTTTCAGAGAGAAAACTAGGAAAGAGGACAGCATTTGAAGTGTAAATAAAGAAAGTAATAAAAAAAAGTTTGGAATTTAAAAAAGTATATTTTTAAACCATTAGATCTATGTATTTTAGTTCAGAATGAAGCAAGCCAGTAAAGGAATCTCATTCAAGTCACTTTCATACTTATTGCTTAGAAACTCCTAGGAGATATTGTGCATAAAAGAAGATACTGCTGTGTTGTCATGAGAACTGGAGAAGTAGCCCAGGCCACCATCCATTTATAACATATTTTCTCCCATTTATTGATAATAATTGGTATATTGTATGTATGTTTGTTTGCATCTGTGTATTCACATATGGATGTGTATTGTGTGTGCACATGTCTGTGGATGCACATGCAATTTCATGTGTGTGCATGTAGAGGCCAAGGTTATCCTTAGGCTCTCTTTCTTATATGCTGTCACTCTTATTTTTTGAGACAGGGTCTCTCTCTCACTAGCCTGGACCTTGTCCATAGACTAGACTAGCTAGCCAATGAGACCAAGAGGCCTGTCTCTACTTCCTTATTGGCACACACCACCATCATGTTAAGTTTTTTATGTGATTTTTAATAATCAAACTTATTTTTCCCAAATAATTCTTTTTAAAATGGTTGTACTTATGTACTTATGTACTTTGTATTGGATTCTCTGGATCTGAAGTTCAAGGAGGAATGATCTCCTTGAACTTCATACATGATCTATGTATCATACTAAACTACATAGATCTAATGTTTTTAAAACATACTTTTTTTTTAATTCCAAACTTTTTATTAGATATTTTCTTTATTTACATTTCAAATGTTATCCCCTTTCTTAGTTTCCCCTCTGAAAATCTCCTATCCCATCCCTCCTCCCCTTGCTCACCAACCCATACACTCTAGCTTCCTGGCCTTGGAATTCCCCTATACTGGGGCATAGAGCCTTCATAGGATCAAGGGCCTCTCCTCCCACTGATGTGGGTGCTGGTTACTGAACTTGGGTCATTTGCAAGAATATTATATATTCTTAACACCTGAACCACCTCTCCAGCAGCACTCCCACTTTAACCCTTAAATAGGAGGAAGCACTTATATTTCAGGGTTTTGTCCTTCCACGGTGAGACATGACATTAGTGTCTTAGCTTTGGTCACCAGTTTTATGTATGTTACTACTTTACTAAAATTAAAAGTACAATCATCCCTAATATGCTTGTGGGAATAATTCTGTAACACATGTTCCTGATTCTTAATGCCAATATCCACTTGTGTGTATTGAATAAAATAGTATGGTATTTGTATCTTGCTTATGCCAATTACCATCCTTATGGGATAAAGACCAGAAAAATTCTGTACATGTTTAGGGAAAAAAAAAAAAAAAAAACTTTTCTGAATATTATTGTCTGTGTTGGGTTGTATTTCTAATTGTGCAACCCACTGATAGAGAAGGCCCAACTATAGATCACTGTAGAGACACTCCCAGTCTTACACAAATAAAAATATTTTTCCAATAATTTTAACCTACTTTTTTCCATAATTTAATTTTTTTTATTCCCTTTACATCCCAATCGCAGCCACCTTCCTCCTTTCCCAGTACAACACTTACAAATCCCTTCCCTCACTACCCCTCACTTTCTCCTGAGAGAAGGGGAAGTCCCCTTAGTAATAACCCCAACCAGCTACTCCAGTTAGGGGAAGGAAATCCAATGGCATTGCCTGATATATATTTTTTTAATTTTTATTAGATATTTTCTTCATTTACATTTCAAATGTTATCCTGAAAGTTCCCTATACCCTCCCCCATCCCCCGCCCTGCTCCCCTACATACCCACTCCTACATCTTGGCCCTGGTGTTCCCCTGTACTGGGGCATATAAAGTTTGCAAGACCAAGGGACCTTTCTTCCCAATGATGGCCCACTAGGCCATCTTCTGCTAGATATGCAGCTAGAGACACGAGCTCTGGGGGTACTGGTTAGTTTATATTGTTCTTCAACCTATAGGGTAGGAGACCCCTTCAGTCAGAATGGCTAAGATCAAAAATTCAGGTGACAGCAGATGCTGGTGAGGATGTGGAGAAAGAGGAACACTCCTCCATTGCTGGTAGGATTGCAAGCTTGTATAACCACTCTGGAAATCAGTCTGGCGGTTCCTCAGAAAATTGGACATAGTATTGCCTGATAATTTTAACTAAATGATCCTCCATACTTTTCTTGCACCTCTGCCCATATCTTTTACATTTTTATTCATTTGTAGTATTTGTCCTCAGGTTTTAAAACTGTTTCATTTTCTTCGTCATACCTTTGTTGTTATTTACTTGGAAAATCCCATAGAGAAAGGCTGGATATCTTTCTCAATTCCTCAACTTTTAAAGTATTTATTATTATTATTATTTGAAATAAGTTTTAAATTTAAATATGTTTTGATCACATTCTTTTCCTCCCCTAAGTCATTCCAATTCCTCTCTCCCTCCCTATCCACCCAATTTTAAAAACAAATACCCAATGTAATAACAAACCCCACAAAACCCAAGAAAGTAAAATAAAACCACACCAAAAAGAAAAAAAAGCCAGATTGTAGCCAACAAAGGTATGTGTGTGCATGCAAACACACACACACACACACACACACACACACACACACACACACACACACACCACCACCACCACCACCACCACCACCACCACCACCACCACCACCACACTTGTGGAGTGCATTATATGTTGTTCGACTACTCCTGAACATGAGGACCATCTGTCTGATTGTCCTCGAGTGGTAGATAGACCCAGTGTTACTCTATTGGGGAAAACTGATTTTCCCTCTTCTGGCAGATAATTAAGTCCCAACTTTAACAGAATAACTTTCAAAACCCAAGTGCTAATTAATATTGAACAATGAATAAACTAGCAAACACGTATTGCAGCTTTAAAACTTTATTATCACCTAAATGTATTAGTAAAACAAATCAAAGTACATCCATTTTATTTGTATACAATGAAGTGAAATAAAAAAAACTAAGAACTAGGTATCTTCTCATTTTTCTTTTTCTATTTATGCTATCTCAATGTTATTTAACATTGACTATATTTTGACCCAGATTTTACTCACTGAGCCTACAAGACACTAATATTGAACAAACTGGTAAAGTCAAACTGATGTAGAGCTCACCCTTTCTTCTAATACATCTCTAAAAAAAAAAGTTAAGTCCAGTTAGTGCTACCCATATGGGCCCAGGTGTAAGTTCATCCACTGGAAGATGGAGAACACACCAGTGGTCACAGCCCTAAAGAAAAGTGACTTTCCCTTCCAACAGCTCCAGGCAATAAATGTATAAAGAAATGTATTATTTTACATTTTAAAAGTACTAAAAACTTTTAAAAGAAACATCTGAAATATAACACAAAAATTATATGAAACTTAGATATGGCAGAAGAATGCAACAATGATATTCAGTGTGCTCCTTCTAGAGTGTTATCTATCATTTAAATTGTCCGTTGTCTAATTTCCACAAAGAAAATCTTTCTCAGACTTCAACCTTTGATGTGTAACCTAGAATTAAAAAAGGGGAGGACTGGAAGTTACTAATATAAAAGATAAATAGAAATATAGGCACTTGCTCCCTTCATAGCATATTAACTTTCCACTATTAGGTAGTTTACAGACCTTTACGAATAGTGAAGAACTAGCCTTAGATATCAGTATGGGAGGAGCTGCACACCGTGGCTCTTGAATATGAACTGGCAGTTTCAGCAGTGTGAGCCCTGACTACAGCCCTGGCTTGGGCTCTCTCTTCTTCATCTTTCAGAGCTGCTTCATACAAGGTTCCGAAGGAATCTGGTGTAGTATCATAGATCTTGGCCCAAAACTCCAAGATTTTCATCTTGCTGATTTCAGCACAGGCTCTTGGACCCCACGTGAATTCAAAGGATGGAGGATTGCTGTTGGGCACTTGTCGGTACTCCAAGTACCTCAGCTGTACCATATCTTCAGTGATGACCTTCTTAGGATCTCCATAGATGAAGTGTTTTCTATTAGCATATACACCCATCATACTCAGCACACTCCAGATCTCACTTTCAGTGGCGCAGTTATCTTTCATGAATATCACACCCAGCACAACCATTAGGAGGCCAGTACTGGGCATTTTTTCTTCACCCTTCACTCCATCAAAGGCATGTTCTAGTTTGTTAAAAAGGGCATAGCAGTGCCTGTTTGGATCCACTTCCTTCAGATCAACACCAAATGCCAGCTCCATGTGCTCTGAGGCTCTCTTTAGGATCTCATTGAATTGGTTCTTAGGTGTCTTGATAACAACCTTCAGCATATCTGCCTTTGTAATAACCTCTTTCTTTTGAAACTTCTCCATCAGGAACTGCACCAGTAAGACGACTTTGTGGTTAATAGGATCTTTACACCAGTCGTCAATGTCCTCAGAGTCATCTGAACTTTTCTCATCTAGGTTTTGGTCACGTGTACCTGTACGTGAGCATGAAAAGGTATACTGCTCTCCCATTGGCATGTTGGGAGATGTAGGCGTACTGGCAACAGGAATAGCCTGATGTGGACAACCATAGAAAGGACCTGGAGAGGCTTCTTCCTCCTGTGCATTTTTAGCACGGGCCTGGCGGCGCTTCTCCCGGGCACGGAGCTTGCTCTTGTGGCCACGAGGCATGACTGTAGTGGGGATCACAAGTAGTACTGCAAACAGGCTGAGGAAGAGGTCACCCTGGAAAACAGAGGACGAAATAATTTGTACAGTCCCTGTTGGTAGATTCTAGCATTAAGCCACGAAAAGCTGCCTTGTGCTAACAGCACCAGTTGGAAGCACCCTAAAGTAAATCTTAGGGATAGGACTGGATAAAACGGAAAGGGTCCCTTTGGGAAAGCCTCTGGTCTGTGGGGTAAGAATGTCCCAGAAGATACCTTGACAAATGGAAGTTCTTCACCAGACTCTCAAGCCAAAGCTTTCCGAAGGCTTCGCTACCCTCGAGGAACAGCAGAAAATAACGGTTGCTGAAGAAAAATGGATATTATGGTTACCCATTTCCGGTCACGCCCACACAGTCCTTTATGCTCAAGCACGCAGGCGCAGATGGAAGTGGAGGGCTGTCAGTCAACTTGTTCTGAAGGCTGGTGCTTCTCAGAAATCTTGTAAAGTCTTTTCTTTGACTTTTCACTGTGGCTTGACATTTTCGCTCTCATGAGCTGAGTGTACTTGCCTCAAATCCAGGATCTCATTGCATTTAGAGTCCTGACTATGAAATTAGAAACCAAAATCTAGCAGCCATGCCTAAGCCCTTTCATGACAGAAAGCAGAAGTGGAATTTTGTGGCATATCTCCCACGGTTGTCAATACCCTTTGTCCAGTCCTCATTCAATAACTTACCATGTTGTGTTATAAGTGCTGAGCTACTCCCAATCTACTACTGTGGAACATTCCCACCAGGTAAGACATTAAAAATACAAACAATTTAAATGTGATTGTTATCCATACAACATTCATTCATTCAACATGAATAGACCTATCTTTTGACATGAATTAGAATGTCCTTTACCTAGTCTGTCAGTAAAATTTCAAACTGGCTCTGCTAAAAATTTTGTGTTTTAATTCTTTTCCTACTAATATTTTAGATTTTTTTACTTTAATACTTACATAGGAAACAAATATGCATACTTATAGAGTATAATGTAAGGGTTCAACAAATTTACATATTGAATAACTTTTAAATTATGACAAATATATTTATCACTTTAAACATTACCTGTGGTCAAAAATATATTTTCATTGTAGCTTGTTAAAAACACGGCATATTAAACTGTATATGCCCCAATACAGGGGAATACTAGGGCCAAGAAGTGGGAGTGGGTGGGTAGGGGAGCAGGGCAGGGCATGGGGGAGGGTATAGGGGACTTTCGGTAGCATTTGAAATGTAAATGAAGAAAATATCTAATAAAAATTGGAAAAAAACACGGCATAATTTTGATTAATGGTCACCATACCATGTACTAGCATACCATACATTTTAAATTTCAGTATCCATTGATAAGCCTGTGAACATCTTATTGTATCTGAGTCTCTCCATTTTTGTAACCAATATTCTACTCCTAAGTTCTGTGTGTCAGCTTTTATAAAAAAAAAAATGAATGTGCCTGCCTATATGTATTCAGTATATAAAATGGAAAAGGTTTGGGTTACAGATCATTCACTCACATTTCTATTAGAATAGCTTATTATGTAAAAGCAATAAGTTAACTTTTATATGGCAGTACTTTCACAGGTATAGCAAGGGCTATATAACACACTGAAGAGAAAATTTTAAAAGTTTTCCTTTGTTAAAAAAGTAAAAATTATAGGGATTTAAAAGGAAAAATGATAATGACCAAAGAGACAAAGTTAATTATTTTAAACACTAGTTATTTTTAATATTTACCTGTTAAATGTTATTATATTATTCTTATATTAATAATAGTGTAAGTGACTTATACTAAGCAAAGATAAAATTGCATGGGCTAGGAATGCTGCATGGAAATACAGTACTTGCCTACCATGTAAGAAACCCTGGGTTCAATTTCTAGTACACAGTAAGAAAAAGTCAAAAATCACGAAGATAAACATTTAATATATTTACAAAATATTGTTTGATATTATGGTGTTGAGAATATTTTAAATTTGTTCAATTATCTCACCTCATTGAGAGAAGGAATATTTAACCCTAGAGAGACTTGAGACCCCAGGGAGTGGGGAGGTCTGGTGGGGTAGGGCTAGGGGGATGAGGACATCCTCCTGGAATCAAGGGAGGAGGAATGGGAAGAAGAACAGTCAGAGGGTGGATAAAACTGTAAAAAATATTAATGAATAATAAAAATAAATAAATAAATAAATAAATAAATAAATGAAATTGTTTGAATTTGCTGTTTGTAGTTTCACTTGTACTGGAATATTAAGATCTTAGCCTCTCAGGATGCCCCAGATACTTACAGGGCAGGTAAATTAGGAATTGCTATAAAATTTGATAACCCCTAAGAAAGAAAATTTTAATCAGACTAGTTTCACAGACTGGTTTATAGATATAAAACGTGATTGGGTTATATAATATGAGTAATAATGACCCCTACTCTTTGTACTAAAATATCTGCTTATAATTGAACAATGGAGACACTGAAGGGAGGATGTATAGATATATGAAAGATATTTATAAAATATAATTAATTGAAGACATATAACATATAAGAAAACATTTTTGCATTGCCTTTTTTAGTCTATGGTATGAGCTTTTAGTCTTTTAGCTTTTTCAGTCTATGGTAGGAGGCTTTTAAAAAATTAGCATAATTGATATTTAGTGGAACTTTGCCAATGTTATGAAAGCAGCAAAGAATAAATGAAAAAAGCTAGAGAAGGGGGTTGTGGGGAAAAATTCGTTTATGTATAAGTAACTTTAATTTCATGTACTGCACTGGGCCTTGTTAAATAATTACTGTCATTATTTATCACTTTAATAATTAAATAATTGCTAAATATTAGTCCCACTTATTAAATTAATATTAAATTCACTAAAAGGAAAGCAATGAATGTGTTTTTATTTTAAGATTGCTGTTAATGGTAGAATAGCTTTAAGCATAAACTTGAGAAAACTCACACAAAATATGATCTTAGCTTAATTCTTTAGAAACTCTATGGTTTTGACTTGATGGAAAATTATAATTTGTACTCAAAATGTATAGGACTCTCAAGGTCAGATTTATGAACTTTTAGAATAAGAGTATGATCTTAGTCTGTATATTTGGAATAAAAATTAAAAATCATAAAATTTTTATGAGACAAGGACCTGAATTTAACAATGTAAATAAAAATTGGGCAGATCCTGTCTTCATTGAACTGATTAGTATTTATCAAGCATATGCCAGCAAGATGGTGCTGAAAGGGCCCGGATATAGCTGTCTCGGGGGAAAATATACCAATGCCTGGCAAACATGGAGGTGGAAGCTCACAGTCAGCTATTAGATGGAACACAGGGTTCCCAAGGAAGAAGGAGCTAGAGAAAGTACCCAAGGAGCTGAAGGGGTCTTCAACCCTATAGGTGGAAGAATAATATGAACTAACTAGTACTCCTGAGCTCATGTCTCTAGCTGCATATATAGAAGAGGGTGGCCTAGTTGGCCATCAGTGGGAAGAGAGGCCCGTTGGTTATGCAGACTTTATATGCCCCAATACAGGGGAACGCCGGGGCCAAGGGGTGGGAGCGGGTGGGTAGGGGAACAGGGCCGGGAGGGGGGAGGATACAGGGAACTTTCTGGATAACACTTGAAATGTAAATGAAGAAAATATCTAATAAAAGTTGAAAAAAAAAGAAAAAAAAAGATAAAAATCCAACATTAACACATTTTTTAAGTTGGGTAAATGTTTTAAATATTTATTTATTTATTTATTTATTTATTTATTTATTTATTTATTTATTCATTAATTTATTCATTTTACAGCCTGATCATACCCCCCTCCCTTCTCTCCTCCAAGTCCCACCCTTAGGCCCCCTCTCATTCAAGTTCCACCCTCAGAGCCCTCATCCCCTTTTCCTCAGAGAAAAGAAAGCCCCTCATGGGTAACAAGCCACCCTGCTACATCAAGTCACAGAGGGATTAAGTACATCCTCTCCTACTGAGGCCAGACAAGACAGCCAAGGTAAAAGGGACCCAAAGGCAGACAACGGAGTCAGAAGCAGCTCCTTCTCTAATTTTTAGGGGACCCACATGAAGAACAAACTGCACAACTGCACATTTATATATACAAATTGTTATATTACAAATTGTTGTGTTTTATGAAGAGATGTACAAGCAAATAGAACCATAGACCATTGGATTGGAAAGGGTATCCTGGAAAAATAGTATTTATAATTAGAAAGAAAGGATGAAAATCATCTAGATTGTAAACAAAGGGGTGAAGTTTAAGGACTGTTTCTTTTAAGAGTTGCCTGTGCAAATGTCTGATTGAAGGACCAGCCTGGTACAGTCAATAACTATATGACCTCTTTAGAATGAATGCAAGGAGATTGGGGAGACTCTATACTAACAATGAAAAATAAAACCAAGCAAAAACCCACTAACAGTTTTAAAGCAAGGGAACAATCTGACATGATATATGTTTTATAAGGATTAATATGGCTGTAATTTAAATACAAACATTTGTAGGATGTACTCACACACACAGTCACACGCAAATGCACATAATGTTGTAGAAAACAGAATTTGGATATTGTTACTTTATTTCAGCATGCTGGCATTTGAGACAGACTTATGTGAATAGAGTGGAAAGCAGAATGTTGAGGAGCATTTGGAAGAATTATATATTATTTTAAAATAAGGATGTTATATGAGGGAACCATATCAAAAGCATCTCTTTTTATATGAAACATATGAAACTTCACAGTTGATTCACCTAGTAAAATTGAGCATTCTTTAACTGTTCAGTTAACACAGAGAGTAAAAGTGATGAGGGTGTATTTAATGTAGAGATGTGATTCTAAATTCAGTGTGAAAAAGGTTGTATTAGAAATACTTTTTATTTTGATAAATATTCAAGCAAAGCTATAAGATAAGCAGAAACACATATCTGAATACTGAAACAGAAGTCTGGGCTTGAACTACATACCTAAACATATGTGAAAAATGGAATAAATAGGGTCACAATGGGCTTGGTAAGTAAGAGAATAGAGGGTGAGAAAAGAAATATGGAAAGAATCCAATATTTAGAGAATGAAGACAGAAATGAATTCATTGTAGAAAATGTAAAGCACATGCTTTTCCAAAGTGTGCAGTTCCCATAGAAAGATAATAAACATTTCATCCTTAGTTAGGAAAGTAGTAAACACTCATTAAATGTTAATAAAAATTAGTTTGTATGAACTATTATTATAAATTCAGAAGAATTTGTATCCTATAAAAATTTAACATTTTATCATTTAGATTTCTCATTATAGCATCTATTTTGGCTAAATAAAAAATGGAATTCAATATTTGTTTCATACACAAAATTTATTCTAAACTTTGAAAAAATATCTATTTTGTATTATTTATTCACTGGGCTGGTTTATTTTCTGCATTTAGTTTTCTGAGTTCTTTGTATATCCTAGATATTTATCCTATGTCAGATATATAGATAGCAAATAGCATAAAGCATATATGATGTTGAAGCATCATAGTGCTAAGTGAAGACAAAATACTGAACAAATGTTCTGATACAAATTGCAAATTGTAATTGAACCAGTTGAACAAGCACAAGCCACTATTTCTAGGATTCAGGGGGCAGAGACAGGGAAGTGGCTACAAATTCAGTGCCATCCTGATGTACACAGTGAGTTCCAGGGAGCTCAGGGGAGCTCAGGATACATAGTAAGACCTGATCTTTAAAAAAAAAAAAATGCATTATGGATTTTCCTAGAAAAAGTTATTTGAATTTTTCTGATTTTTATTAGATATTTTCTTCATTTACATTTCAAATGCTATCCCCACAGTCCCCTACACCTCCCCAACCCCCGCCCTGCTCCCCTACCCACCCACTCCCACTTCTTGGCCCTGGCATTCCCCTGAACTGGGGATATAAAATTTGCAAGACCAAAGGGCCTCTCTTCCCAATGATGTCCAACTAGGCCAACTTCTACTACATATGAAGCTAGAGATATGAGCTCTGGAGGTACTGATTAGTTCATATTGTTGTTCCACCTATAGGATTGCAGACCCCTTCAGTTCCTTGGGTACTTTTTGTAGCCCTTCCATTGGGAACCCTGTGTTCCATCCAATAGCTGACTGTGAGCATCCATTTCTGTGTTTGCCAGGCACTGGCATAACCTCCCACAAGACAGCTATATCAGGGCCCTTTCAGCAAAATCTTGCTGGCATATGCAATAGTGTCTGCATTTGGTGGCTAATTATGGGATGGATCCCCAGCTGCAGCAGTCACTGGTTGGTCCATCCTTTTGTTTCAGCTCCACACTTGATCTTTCTAACTCTTTCCATGTGTGTTTTGTTCCTAATTCCAAGAAGGGGCAAAGTGTCCATGAATTCTAATTTGATTTCCGGTTATACACCATTTGAAAATGTCCCTGTTTCAAATAAAGTTTTAATGCTCTAAAATTTAACAGAAAATGCTTCTGTGTAATATACAAATATTGGGTTGATGACACTTTTAATTTTATTAATATAAAGTTATTGTTATTAATGTATGTAGCTTGGCATTTAAATTAAAGATGTCCTTTGTACTTTTGAGGGTATGTGGTTTATAATTTCCATTGCAATCATGTTAAAGATGGTGTAAAAACAAAACCACTGAGACTTATGATGCATAGGGTATTAAAATTTTATTTTCTCAGAATAAGTAAATAATCTTTTAATTAACTTCTTCAGTGTTTAGATGCATTCATTATTTCAGACCTCAAGAAACTCTTGCCAGAGTTATTTTTCTGATATTATTATTATTTAATCTTTTTGTATAATCCAGTGTTTATCCTCCTCCCAATATGCCCTCTGACTGTTCCTTGGTTGGTGGTTTAGTCCCTGGGAGTTCTGGGGGTACTGGTTGGTTCATATTGTTGTTCCTCCTATGGGGTTGCAAACCCCTTCAGTTTCTTTGGTCTTTTTAATTTTTTTAAAAAAATTATTTATATATTCTAAGTATTAGTCCTCTGTCAGAGGTATAGATAGCAAAGTTTTTCCTCAGGTTGTAGGCTCTATTATTTGTTTCTTTTGCTATGAAGTGCTTTATGATTTCATGAGATCACATTTGTCAATCCTTGACCTTATTTTCTGAATGAATGAAGTTCTATTCAGAAAGTTCTTGAAAAATATATAGAAATATTTGTCTATTTTTTTCTAACCTTTTCAGCGTTTCAGATCTTACATCTTTGAGGGACTTGGAGAGATGGTGGGATAATTTTATATTAACTATGTCAGTCAAGTAACAGTTTCCTAGCTTCATTACTAAGGGCTCCTGTGCCTATGTTCTTTCTGGGAACTTGTACTCATGTGTACATAGGAACCCTGCACACCCATACATACACATCAATAGAAAAAATTTAAATCTTTTTAAAAACTCTCCTTTGACCTAATTTGGAGTTGAAATTTTGTGTGAGGTAATTTTATTGTTCTATATGCAGATACCCATTTTCCAAGAACCACTTATTGAAAAGGCTTTCATTTATTTTCTTCAATATATGTTTTTGATACCCCTGTCAAAAATAAGTTGGTTATATCTTTATGGACTTGTTTGTGAATCATCTGTGGATATTCAGAATGAATCACACATTTAAGGCTTAAAATCTAATATCCACATATAAGAACAACCTTGCGATGGTTGTCTTTCTGGATCTGAGTTACTTCACTCAGGGTGATATATAGCTCAACCTTTATCAGAGAAGCTTCTTCAGTAAGCCAGTGACCCACAACTGGACACCATGCAGAGAATGAGACACTTTGGAGGACTCAGGCCTAAATAGATTATTTTTTATATCACACTGCTCTGCTCAGGGCTCAAGGGTATATGTGGAATAGAAGGCAGAATGATTGAAAAAGCCAGATATATAGGGTGACTCAAAATATACATTTATTTCTAGATATAAAGAGTTTTATTTATGTACATATAAACTCATAAAGATTAGGGCACGATTACAAGACCTGATTTTTTTAATTCTTTCTTATGCTTAAATTGGATTTGTGTTTCTCATTATTATCTTTTCAGAGACTAACTCTTGGTTTCACTGATTTGTTATATTCTTTCTTCATTTACATTTTATTAATTTCTGCTCTGATTTTAATTACCTTATCTACTGATTTTTACATTTGCCTTGTGTGTGTGTGTCTGTGTCTGTGTTCAAAGGCTTAAAGGAACATTATTACTTTAAAAATCTAAAATGTTAATGTAAGCACTTGAAGCCATTGAAAGCATTCTTAGCACGGCTTTTAGTCTATCTCATTGATTTTGGTATGTTTTATTTCAACTTTCATTTTTATTCCTTCAGTGCCTGCCTCCCTCCCCACTCTCCTTTATCTTTCTCTCCCTCCATGTGTGCGCACATCCATTCACTGTGTACATATTCTTTATATGTGATACATGCACATGCATGTATGTATTCAGGTTTACTTGGCTGTACATGTACAATTGGAAGCCAGAGATTAATATAAGGTGTTTAATATAAGGTGTTTAAATTAGTAGGACTATATGGTTTGTGGAAAAACTTTCATTGTGGAGTTTCCAGACATGGCACAAGAATTTTGTTGAAGTTATTTAAAATCTTTCAAGAAAATATCAGGGTTTTTCCTGTTTGTTCATTAAATCTCTTTCCTGAATAGACTATATGTTTTATGGCTATTCACCACTCACATAAAAATAATAATAGTTTTTAATAATAATAAAATAATAATAATAATAACCTATAAGTTTTTTAGTACAAATTATGTTCCTTATACATTTTTCTAATTAAAAATATTATAACATTTACATATTTTATATGTATGTGAAAGTCAGAGGACAAGGTGCAGAAATTGGTTCTCTTTTTCCACTAAGAGGGTCCTGCAAATTGAATTCAGGTCAACAGGCTTGGCAGAAAATACTTGCTGGCTAACATGGTTCTAATTCTTATGACTAGCTAAAATAATATTATCTCCATTTTATAGAATTGAAAACCAATGCCTGGCATTGCAAAAAATTAAAAGAGAAGAATTACAAGAATGATTCAGTTTTAGACATATCTATGTGTAAATCCCCACATTGCGTATCCATGTTTATAAAGTTTTAAGATTTTTTGAGATAATAATAATTATAACACGTTTCTTTTCCTTCATCCAAACCCTCCTATATTCTTCTTCCTATACTCCTTCAGAATCATGGCCTTATTTTCTGTAATTACTATTACATGCATATATGCATCTGTATTTATGTATGGATACATAAACAATATTTTATTATTTATTTTTTAGTAAAACCTGCTGAATTCATATAATGTTACTTCTCTTTATGCTTTCAGGGTTGACCATTTGGCATTGGGAAAACAGTTGATGTAATGTTGAGGTCTCATTAACTTTTTCCTGTATAGTTTCACATGTTTATTAGTGTCATCTTTGTTCAAAAAAAATATTTGGGTGATCATGAGAGTTGATGAGGATAATCTTTCACAAATAAATTTGGAATTTACAGCCCAATACTTATTAAATTGGTGAATCATCTTTAAGAAAGCAAAAATAAATATAAAATTAAGTGGAATGAAGATGGGCCTTGCTGAAACTTAAAATTTATTAGCTTCATAGTATACTCATTTGCACTTGAGACATAAGTAGAGGCACAAAAAATTAAAGAAGGACACAAGTACTTAGAATATTCACAAAAATTTCAGGAAAAAATGAGGGAAATTAAAATTAGCATTGGCATTGGAGATTTTATGGACACTGAGTCAGGAATTATTTTTGGAAGTATTTCTGCTTTTTCCTGACCTTAGGACATTAAATAGTCTGGGACAGAAAACAACTGGTTTGCTTTCCATTGAGTTTTGTTGTTGTTGTTGTTGTTTTGTTTGTTTTTGTTTTTCCTGAGACAGGGTTTCTCTGTATAGCCCTGGCTATCCTAGAATTTACTTTGTACACCAGGTTGGTCTCGAACTCAGAAATCTGCCTGTCTCTGCCTCCTGAGTGCTAGGATTAAAGGAGTGTGCCACCACCGCCCGGCTGAGTTTTTTTTTTTTTTTTTTTTTTTTTAATTACTGTTTTGCTAAAAATACAAAAACAAAAACCAACCAACCAACCAAACAAACAAAAACCCCCATAGGAGTAAAAGGCACTGGCTGTTCTTCCAGCCGACCTTGGTTCAAGTCCCAACAACCATGAGGTTGTGCACAATTATCTGTAAACCCAGTTCCATGAGTATTCATCACATTCTTTTGGCCTTCATGAACACCAGGCATGGGGTTCCACTAATATACATGTGGGCAAAGCATACACATACATAAAATTATAAAAATAATTGGATAGCTATTCTAGGTAACAGATATTAATTCTTTTTTATTTCTTTCATTGATCTGGGTTGCACAGTAGTATGATTTTGAGACTAACTATATGTATTTAGTGACTTAATTATGAAAATATTATAATATGTAAATATAAGTTCAATGAAATGTAACCAACATAAATGTCTGCAAAATAATTGTCTATATTTTATCTTTTTCTTAATGATTTCTATTTTCTGAGGAAGGATCTGACTAGCACAAAATGATATTCAAATACTAGCTACTGAGCTCTTCTGTAATTTTAAATATAGTAAATCAAAGAGGATTTAAAAAAAAGGTTTAGCTCTTTCCTCCCTTTGAAGTATATACTTTTAATTTTCCCTTTGATTCTTTTAGTCTTACTAGTGATTCATAACACAAGAAGTAAATCGATAACTCTTCAAGGAAGACTGAGTTTATGGGAAAATCTGGGCTCAGAAAAATAATCTGTTCAGTCAAGTGAGAATGTTCCTTTCCACCAACACCAAATTTTTAAGAAAGATTCTGTGTTAAAGTGATACCTAACTGAGAACACTTCATAATTCACTTCCTATGTACAATAAATCTATTGTAATCCTCTTTATGATGAAACCCGGGAGTTTGAAAAAGTCCCTGGCTCTTCATATGAGCACTATAGTACCAGTAAAGTATTATATATCTACTCAGAGCCTCACAGGAGAGCATACAGGGAAAATGGGAATTCAGAAACAAAGTTTTACCTCAAGAAATTTTATATTGCACTAAGTATGTTATCAAAAACTTGAGACAGCAACAATGTCTTGATACTCTGCTGAAGAAAATGTCCAGACATTTTGGTCCCATGTAATACATACACATGTGTGCATATTTGTTTATATGTATGCATGTATGCATGCTTGTATGAAAGTATCACAATATATCGATTATTTTGTATAGTAAAAATGTTAATACAAAAATATTTTACAAAATAAACTTTGTCTAAGTGCTATGCTCTTTACCAAGATAGTTACATCATTTTGTAAGTTCATTTCATCAGTGCAACATGAAAATTGTCAACAATAAAATAACATTCTTGAACATATTTGAATATATATATCATGTTCCAATAAATTAAAGATTATCCTTGCTCTTTTTTTCCAATTTTTATTAGATATTTTCTTAATTTACATTTCAAATGCTATCCCGAAAGTTCCCTCCCCCCTCCCACCACCCTGTTCCCCTGCCCATCCACTCCCACTTCTTGGCCCTGGCATTCCCCTCCCTGTATTGGGGCATAAAAAGATTGCAATACCAAGGGGCCTCTCCTCCCAATGATGACAACTAGGCCATATGGAGCTAGAGACATGAGTTCTGGGGGTTCTGGTTAGTTCATATTGTTGTTCCTCTTCTAGGGTTGCAGACCCCTTCAGCTCCTGGGGTTGTATCTCTAGCTTCTCCAATGTGGGCCCTGTACTCCCTCTTATGGATGACTGTGAGCATTCACTTCTGTGGGAGTCAGCTATATCAGGCTCCCTTCAGTAAACACTTGCTGTCCTATGCAATTGTGTCTGAGTTTAGTGACTGATTATGGGATGGATCCCCCTGTGGGTTATCCTTGCTCTTATGGGATCACTGAGGAGCAACTATGGTAAACATACAGACATACCAAGGTGTGCTTACACAAAACTTGATTCTATCACTTAAAATCTACTATTAACTCTGTGAATCAGGAGATATAGCTTTAGGTCCAGAGTGAGTAATTCATTGACAGTGTTGTTCCTGCTTTATCTCTATCTGGCTTATGCACTTGAGACAGTGTCTCACCCTGAATATGGAAGTAGGCTGGCAGACAGAAATCCAAAGAGACTTATATTTCTCTGCTTCCTATAGAACTGGAATTATAGACAGAAAAGCAGGTTATACTCAGCTTTTAATTTGGGTGCTGGAGATTTGAATTCAGATCTTTATGCTTATTCCTATCTACTGAGTAAGCATAGAAAAATGCAGGATCTTGTATTTACATATTCATGTATATGTGTTTATTCACTATGTCACAAATACACTTTCTATTTTCTACTGTTAGCACATTAAATATTTATTTTATGCAATTTTTCCATTGTTTTAGTATGATCGTCCCCCAAATGTGGTGATCATTTATTTTAATTTCACTGTGATGCTTTGATGTTTTTTCCTAACATAAGATTATTTAAATAGATAACGTGTTAGCTAAGCAATTGTGGGACTTGAATTTTGATATTGAGGAAAATTCATTTGAGGTGTATTCTCAGATGTGGTGACTATTTTTAATAAGTCAAGTTACTCATTTGTTGTGCTTTGTTTGCACAGCAAGAAAGCATCTGTCCCTCAGCCCTGATGAGCAGGCCATATATTATTAGAAAGAAAACTGCCTTATCTCTTACATCAAAGGTAAGATAAATAATCATGAATAGTTCACTACTCTATCCTGGAACAACAATGTTCACCAGAACCAGGCATTATTGTTTAATCTGACCTTCTGGAACAAGCTAGGTAAGGATGAACCTTGTTGTTGATACCTATTGCTTTCTCTTAACTCTGATTTCACCCATATGCGCATCATAAGTAATTTTAATATCATTGTATATTTGTTCCTCTCAAGTGAAAAAATTCTGACATCTGAAAAGCCTCCAGTAAAGTAATTGTATTATGACTTTGAATGGATTGTGGGAAATGTGTCAGAGGACATATAAACTAAAAAGCTTGCAATGCCACCAGCATTGGAGGAGTGTTCCTCTTTCTCCTCATCCTTGCCAGCCTATGCTGTCACCTAAATTTTTGATCTTAGCCATTCTGACTGCTGTGAGGTGGAATCTCAGGTTTTTTTTTTTTTTTTTTTTTTTTTTTTTTTTTTTTTTTTTTTTTTTTTTTGATTTGCATTTCCCTGATGATTAAGGATGTTGAACATTTTTTTCAGGTGATTCTCAGCCCTTCAATATTCCTCATTTGAGAATTCTTTGTTTAGCTCTGTACCCCATTTTTTAATGTGGTTATTTGAATTTCTGGAGCCCAGCTTCTTGAGATAGTACTTGAAGTCCTAGCCAGAGCATTTCGACAACAAGAGGTGATCAAGGGGATACAAATTAGAAAGGATGAAGTCAAAATATCACTATCTAGAGATTATATGATACTATATAGAAGTGACCCTAAAAATCCCACTAGAGAACTCCTAAACCTGATAAACAGCTTCAGTGCAGTAGCTGGATATAAAATTAACTCAAACAAATCAGTGGCCTTTCTCTACACAAAGGATATACAGGGTGAGAAAGAAATTAGGGAAATAACACCCTTCACAATAGTCACAAATAATATAAAATACCTTGCTGTAACTCTAACTAAGGAAGTGAAAGATCTGTATGATAAGAACATCAAGTCTCTGAAGAAAGAAATAGAAGAAGATCTCAGAAGATGGAAAGATCCCCCATGCTCACATGGATGGACAGGATTAATATAGTCAAAATAGCTATCCTGCCAAAAGCAATCTACAGATTCAATGCAATCCCCATCGAAATTTCAACTCAATTCTTCACAGAGTTAGAAAGGGCAAATTGCAAATTCATCTGGAATAACAAAAAACCTAGGATAGCAAAAACTATTCTCAATAATAAAAGAAGCTCTGGTGGAATCACCATGCCTGACCTCAAGCTGTACTACAGAGCAATTTTGATAAAAAAGTGCATGGTACTGGTACAGTGACTGACAGGTAAATCAATGGAATAGAATAGAATTAAAGACCCAGATATGAACCCACACACCTATGGTCACTTGAACTTTGACAAGGGAGCTAAAATCATTCTGTGGAAAAAAGACAGCATTTTCAACAAATGGTGCTGGCACAACTGATGGTTATCATTTAGAAGAATGCAAATTTATCTATTCTTGCCTCCTTGTTCAGAGATCAAGTCCAAGTGGATCAAGAAACTCCACATAAAACCAGACACACTGAAATTTATAGATTAGAAAGTGGAGAAAAGCCTCAAAGATAAGGCACAGGGGATAAATTTCTAAACAGAACAGCAATGGCTTGTGCTGTAAGATAGAGAATCAACAAATGGGACCTCATAAAATTGCAAATTTCTGTAATGCAAAAGATAATGTCAATAAGACAAAAAGGCCACCAACAGATTGGGAAAGGATTTTTACCAATCATAAATCTGATAGGGGACTAATATATTAAAGTGTATTAAATATATTTATATATCCAATATATTAAAGTAGTTTTTATACGTTCTGTTACATTTTATCTTTTTAATGGGGTATTTTTTAAAATTTGTCTCCATCTATGAACATGTATATTTTAACTTCTTCAATTCCAGATAACTTGGTCTGTATTTACTTCCCTTGTCTAACTATTCTTCCTAAACTATTACTCTATTTTATATGAGTGGTCAAATTTAGTATCTTCATCCTCATGATCTCAGTTTACATGATATTGGAAGTGAGATTTTTCTTTATCACTTTTACTAATTGGATATATGTAGGGTACTTACATGACTAAATTGTTGAGGTATTCAGAATATCAAGAAATGAGTTTTGTTTTAGATGTCAAAATGATCATATATATTGGGTTCATTCTGTTGGTGTGTTTTATGCAAAAACCCTTTGGTTCAATCCTTAGTATTATTGCTAGAAGTAACACTTTGTTGTATTTTGTTTTGTGTTTTTGTTTAGATTTATATTTTGTGATTTTTATTCTTTTCCTTTTTTCTGCTATTTGTATGTGTTAGGATTATTTATATTTTATGATTTTCTTCATCTATGCTGCCCACTGTTAGGTCATTTATTTGAAATCGTAAAATAAGAATTTTAGAATTTAGCTGGGTGTGGTGGTGCACGCCTTTAATCCCAGCACTTGGAAGGCAGAGGCAGGCAGATTTCTGAGTTCGAGGCCAGCCTGGTCTACAAAGTGAGTTCCAGGAAAGCCAGGGCTACACAGAGAAACTCTGTCTCTAAAAACCAAAAAAAAAAAAAAAAAAAAAAAAAAAAAAAAAAAAAAAAAAAAAAAAAAAAAAAAAAAAAAAAAAAAAAGAATTTCAGAATTGAAAGATTTTAAAGTTTAATAAAATGTTCATGTAACAATGTATTGTATTTGGGGTAGTCATTAACAGCTTTATTTATTAGAAACCAAATAATCATAACATCTGTTAGATGATGAGACAATATAATAACCCTAGTGTCAGGGATACCTTCAAAACAAATATTGTGCTAAAACAATACCACAAAACAAATGAACCAAACCAAAAAGTAATAAAAAACAAAACAAACAAAACAAAAAACAAGGCAAAAACAAAAGCCTGGAATGTAGAATTATAAATTAGGGAATCATTCATATTCATTTCACATCTTTGTATTATCTAAAATTCCTTTCCTGAAATCCTTTAGCGTAAAAAACCACTGTTTTCTACATTCTGCCATACGATTTTGCTTCTTTTTCTACTATTTAATACACTATGATGGTATTTGATTCTATGCATGTCTGACTTCCATTGGATTAAGAACAAGGAAAGAGTTTATGCTTTATTCTAACCACCATAATATGACATTTCTCAAGAGGTTAGGTGCTGGTGAAATTATGATTACAAACATCAAACTAATTATGTAAACCAAACATAAAAAATTAGAGTATGCCATTTTATTCATTGTATGTGTATGTGCATGCGCGCGCGTGCACACACACACACACACACACACACACACACACACACACATATTATTTTTCAAGATTTTGAGAAGTCAAGCAAAAACATATCTTCATCTTTATCAGGAGTAAAATTAAAGCCCTGGCTATGGGTAGAGTATCAGTGAATAGTAAATAACTTGTTGATGCTCGTGGTCATTCACCTTTTAAACAGAAAGAAACAACCTGTAGTTGCGTGAAATAAGAACATCATCTCTGAGGCTTACTGCCATGGTCTTCTAACCCCAGGCCTAGTCCTGGAAGCTTGAAGCCTTCGTACAATGTAATCTAAGCTGGACTATTTTTAGCCTCTGAGACTTGCTGCTGCATAAACTAACCCGTTTTTGTTCTTATTGATCTCTGGCTTCTTGTTTCAATTCAGTTGTTCCATCTCAAACTCCTCCTATCTGACTGATTTAAGCTGGCTTCCATTAGCTTCTTACTAAATTGCTTTGCTTCCCTTCAAACTCTGGCAATCTGTTCTGATCTTCTGGCTCCCTTTCATTCTCTGGCCATTCTGTCTTCACTTGTGTTCATCTTGTTCTCTCTTCAACTTGTCTCTGTATAACTCTCCAGGGAAAACTGCCTGCTTTCTTCCTATCTCTCTGTGATATTCTCTTACATTGCATACCTCTCATTTCTCTCTCTTCCCTTGAGAATTTGGCATATCCTATTCTGTCAATTTTAATTCTGATTTGCCATTTTGTTTTGTACTCAATTAGACATAGCTTTGAAATATAGTGCTTCCTTATACAAACTAACATTAACATCATTGTTTAGAATTAAAGGTGTGTACTAGGAATTCCAGCCAGGGAGATTAAAGGAGCATGCTAAGGGCTGGGCCATACCACAACTAGAAACATGTTAAAATGGGCCAGAAGTGAAATGTCCAGGATGACAGGCTAAAACTGTTCTGTAAACACATTAAGAGAATGAGGGCCTTTTCTGTTCATTGCCCTGTCTGCTGGGTAAAATTTCTTGGCTTCTATCACATTTTAATTCAAATTTCAACAAATAGAAAGAGCATGAAGAAAGGTTATGGCTTGGTTTCATGCCATTTTCTTGAGGTTTTGAAGCTACGAGAGAAATGGAGCAAAAATTTGAGGAATATTGTTCTTACATAATACTTTGGAAGTTTCTAAACAGAGAAAAAAATGACAAGACTATATTTTCAGGCACAATTTTAAAGAGGAAATGTATATATATTTATTGGATAATCGGATTCATTCTGTGCATTTTTTTTTGTGGCACCACACTTACATTCAATTACTATCTCCATGAGGTACTTTGACTTTAAATATCAGTAATTTTCATTCTTAAAAAGTTATATTGAAAGCTTTAAGGATCATTTTATGCCAGTCATTATATAAATATTTTACATATTTAATCATAAATACATAGTGTCAAGATAAATAGAACTTTCTTTTGTGCATAGTCATATTATATTATATTGCAGTATTTTAGAAATCCCTACAAATTGTTTTTAAGTTGCAAAATCTTCTATTATTCTGAACAGCTTGATAAAACTTGTATTTTTGGACTGCTAGTTTTAGGAGAAGCTTGCATGATAAATCTTAAACCTATGTAGAAATCTCCCTCACTTAGTCAACTGCTAAAATGCAGAGACAAATATTTCAGCAATAAGTATCTTTCACACACAGTAGAGAGAAACACATCTGAGAAATATTTTCCATGGATTTGCAAAGCCTAATAGAGTTCTAGATTTTGTTTTATCTGTTTGAATATATAAGAAATATATTCTGTAAAAATTTTAATCTAAGTATTGATATAAAGGGTGAAATACAAAGGCATCTTTAGCATATAATTCACATAGTAGGAGACCAAGGACTACTGTAGCATAATAGGACTATGTTACTAGAATTTAATTGAAATGCATATTTCTGGTTTCAAATATAACTTTAAATTATTTAAGAAAAATCTCAAAATATTCTTAACATTTATATTAAAGTTAAATCTGCCATGTGAAGTAAGAGATATAGGCTATAGAGACAAAAATTGTATTGTCCCTTCTAAATTTCTATCAATTATAAATCAGTTTATGTATCTTATAAAATATTATATAGAATACTTTAGGGCCTAGGAAAATAAATTATGGGGTTAACAATTAAAATGAAATCATAAAGATAAAAGGATCTGGCAAAGTGCCTGGCAATTACAGAAGTGGATGCTCACAGTCATCTATAGAATGGAACACAAGGTCCCCAATGGAGGAGCTAGAGAAAGTTACCCAAGGAGCTGAAAGGGTCTGCAACCCTATAGGTAGAACAACAATATGAACTAACCAGTACCTCCAGAGCTCATGTCTCTAGCTGCATATGTAGCAGAAGATGGCCTATCATCATCAGAACATGTTTAAAGGTAAAATCTTGCTGAATGTACATTAATAATCTTTACCATTAAAGATAGCAAATACATCATAATTAATAGGATATTTATATACATTCTATTCTCTCTCTCTCTCTCTCTCTCTCTCTATATATATATATATATATATATATATATATATATATATATTGAATACAGCTTATGCTTTTACAATTATATCAAAAATAATCACTTATATTGTGAATAAAAATAACCTAACACCTATACATAAGATAAAAGTAGTATTTAATAGTTTAAAACAAATGATTGAAACTGAAATCAATTAATTTAATATTATGATAAAGAAATGAACTATAAAATTCCTGAACATAACAGCAGTGGTTTGTGCCGTAAGATACAGAATTGACAAATGGAATCTCATGGAATTGCAAAGCATCTGTAAGGCAAAAGACACTGTCAAAAAGACACAAAGACCACCAACAGGTTGGAAAAGGGTCTTTACCACTCCTAAATCAGATAGGGGACTAATATTCATATATATATATATATATATATATATATATATATATATATATATATATAGAGAGAGAGAGAGAGAGAGAGAAAAAAATATATATATATATATATATATATATATATATATATATATATATATATAGAGAGAGAGAGAGAGAGAGAGAGAGAGAGAGAGAATAGAATGTGTGTATATATATATATATATATATATATATAAAGAAGATAAACTCCAGAAAATTAAATAACCTTATTAAAAATGGGGTACAGAGCTAAACAAAGAATTCTTAACTGAGGCATACTGAAGGGCTGAGAATCACCTGAAAAAATGTTCAACATCCTTAATCATCAGGGAAATGCAAATCAAAACAACCCTGAGATTACACCTCACAGCAGTCAGAATGGCTAAGATCAAAAATTCAGGTGACAGCAGAGGCTGGTGAGGATGTGGAGAAAGAGGAACACTCTTCCATTGCTGGTGGCATTGCAAGCTTGTACAACCATTCTGACAATCAGTTTGGTGGGACCTCAGAAAATTGGACATAGTACTACAGGAAGATCCAGCAATACCTCTCCTGGGTATATACCCAGAAGATGTTCCATCTGGTAATAAGAACACATGCTCCACTATGTTCATAGCAGCCTTATTTATAATAGCCAGAAGCTGGAAAGAACCCAGATGTCCCTCAACAGAGGAATGGATACAGAAAATGTGCTACATTTACACAATGGAGTACTACTCAAGTATTAAAAACAATGAATTCATGAAATACTTAGGCAAATGGATGGATCTAGAGGATATCATCCTGAGTGAGGTAACCCAAACACAAAAGAACACACATGGTTTGCACTCACTGGTAAGTGGATATTAACCCAAAACTTAGAAGATCCAAGATACAATTTGCAAAACACATGAAACTCAAGAAGAAGGAAGTCCAAAGTGTACATACTTCATTCCTTCTTAGAATGGGGAACAAAATACCCATGGAAGGAGTTACAGAGACAAAGTTAGGAGCTAAGATAGAAGGAAAGACCATCCAGAGACTGCCCCACCCAGGGATCCATCCCATAAACAATCACCAAACCCAGGCACTATTGCATATGCCAGAAAGATTTTGCTGACAGGACCCTAATATAGCTCTCTCATGTGAGTCCATGCCAATGCCTGGCAAATACAGAAGTGGATGCCCACAGTTATCTATTGGATGGATCACAAGGCCCCCAATGAAGGAGTTAGAGAAAGTACCCAAGGAGCTAAAGGGGTCTGCAACCCTATAGGAGGAACAACGATATGAACTAACCAGTACCCCCTAAAGCTGTGTCTCTGGTTGCATATGTAGCAGAGGATGGCTTAGTCAGCCATCAATGGGAGGAGAGGCTCTTGGTATTGCAAAGATCATATGCCTCAGTACAGGGGAATGTCAGGGCCAGAAAGCAGGAGTGGGTGGGCTGGGGAGTAGGGTAGGGTGAGGGTATAGGGGGACTTTGGGGATAGCATTTGAAATGTAAATGAAGAAAATATTTAATAAAAAAGAAATGAACTATACTTCATACATACTATTAGAAAAATATTTCTGAAAAAAATATTTTGTTAAGTTCCAACATGAAGGCCTTATATCAGCTAAATCATTGGAGTGGTACATCCTGGCCTGGTCAGTCCCTTAATCTAAAGCTTAGTCTTAGAGTATGAGCATAGGCCACTATCAGCCATCATAAAAGGATTTTAAAAGTCCTAATAACTAATTCTACCATATTATTCAATAATATAACCAGCATTATTACTTTCATATATTTTTGTTTGTTTTTACATTTACTGTGTGCATCACTACTTGTTCTTGAATTGGAAAGCACACCATGAACCAACAAAGAGGATATCCTTACAGAGATAGAGGAAGTAGTGTATAGTAACAGATAATCCATAACCATTTACACAGAGAAACAAAGCTGGGAAGATAGCAATTCACATTTAAAACACAGTGTGTATATATTTTAGGAGCAGTGGAGGAGAGAGTTGAAGGGTGTGGGAGAAGATCCAGAATTCACTTTCACAGAAGCAACTCTAGTAAGTCAGTGTTCTAATTATTTTTTCAGGTTATACTCTGCTAATTAAAGTTGTTGCATATACTGATGTTCTAGTACTTTGTTGTTATAGCTTATGTAATAGAACAGAATTCTTGAATTAAGCCAGTTGATATCAAGGGATTTGCTGTCAGAAGATATGAAGTGAGACAATGTCCTTCTCTCAAATGCACACATAGGACAGGTTTGGAAAGTTAGTTCTTTAATGTCAGAATCATACAAGCTGGAAGATAGACAGAAGACCCTAATGGAATACAATTCCAACCTCTTCCTACTTTTTATGTTGCACTCAGTAGCTTAATCCTGAAATTAGCCCTTCTTTATGTGTAGGTACTTTGGAAGAGTGGTATTTCTTCTTCTTCTTCTTCTTCTTCTTCTTCTTCTTCTTCTTCTTCTTCTTCTTCTTCTTCTTCTTCTTCTTCTTCTTCTTCTTCTTCTTCTTCATTCATCTGAATCCTCTGGGGATTTTGTTAAAACACAAATGCCTGGGTCCTACCGAAAGAGTATGTGTATATGTTCTGTTGCAAATAACATAATACTGTGGAGTAAGTGAATCATAAAAGATTGGAAGATATGGAGTCACAGGTCTATGTGTAGAGATGGCTTTGTTGGTAGAGCCCCAGGCTCACCTAGGGCATTCTATCTTTTTGTAAAGCCAAAGAATTTAATTATAGAAGTGCCACACTAATAAGTTTATATAAATGCGATCATTTTTCAAAGGTCTCTCCTATAACAGGTTAAGATTCAAATATCTCAATGCCTCACAATATCATTCACATTTCAACACTTAGAAAAGCAAACAAACCATATAAAATCAGAACAGTATATTGGGAGGAAGGCCTAAGAAATATTTCTTTATTTTTTATTGGTTATTTTATTGATTTATATTACAAATGTTTCCCCCTTCCTGGTTTCTGCCCCCTGGAAGCTCTCTATCCCATTCTCCCTCCTCCTGCTTCTATGAGGGTGCTCCACCACCCACCTACCCACTCCCACCTCCCCACCCTGGCATTCCCCTACACTGGGGCATCGAGTCTCCACAGGACCAAGGGCCTCCTCTCTCATTGATGCCTGATAAGGCCGTCCTCTGGTACATATGTAGCTGGAGCTGTATGTCCCTCCATGTACACTCTTTGTTTGGTGGTTTAGTCCCAGATGCCAGGGAAGCAAAATGTACCCAAGACCCAACGGGAATGACAGTAGCCGAAATACACAACAAAGGGGAGAAAGAAACTGTAGAGACCATGTCTAGTGGATAGGCATAGTTGAGGTATGAGGCCAAACACCCATCTCAAAAATTTTAACCCAGAATGGTTCCTGTCTAAAGGAAATTCAGGGACAAAGAGTGGAGCAGAAACCGAAGGAAAGGCCATCTAGAGTCCGTCCCACCTAGGAAACCATTCCATCTGTAGACACCAAACTCAGACATTATTGCTGAAAAAAGCACTTGCTAACAGGAGTGCTTTCCTTTTGTAAAGCTGTTCCCTGAGGGGCTCTGCTAGAGCCTGACCAATACAGGTGCAGATGTTCACAGCCAACCATCAGACTGAACACAGGGACCTCAATGGAAGAAATATTTCTAATAAAATACCAGATCATGGTGATGTTGACCATAACCATCTAGGGAATGAACTTTAAGAACCTGTCTTTGGGAAAACAGCAAAATCTCTACCAATATATCTCAAATTTCAGAGTTCTTACGACTATTATTAAAACATAAGCAAAACATATGATGAACCTCTGAATAAATAGGTATGTTATATCCACTTCTCTGTTCCATTAAATTAACATTGAGAAGAAAGAATATTTATTAACTCATTATATGTTAATTTATAATTGTCATTGTTTGCTTAGGGAGAGAAACAGCAAAAACTTAAAAGTACTTAATGAAAGATCAAAGAAATCATGCTGGTTAAAAGTTAAGCACAGAAAGACAATGTCATAGTAAAAGACCAATTTCCAGCTTCATAGTTTCTCCTTAGTTGGAAACTTGAAAGCATATTACTGTATAAAATATATTATTTAGGACATGATATTACATTTACCTGATTTTAAAAATTAGAGTTTAGAATTCAACTGATTTGGAAGAAAATATTCTCAAGTTACTTCTATCTTGGGGGTTAGATTCTCTGTTTTTGAAAGGATGGTTACATTGAATCTGTAGATTGCTTTCGGCAGGATAGCCATTTTGACTATATTAATCCTGCTAATCCCTGAGCATGAGAGATCTTTCCATCTTCAGAGATCTTCTTCAATTTCTTTCTTCAGAGACTTCAAGTTCTGATCATACAGATCTTTCACTTCCTTAGAGGCACACCAAGGCATTTTATATTATTTGTGACTATTGTGAACAGTGTTGTTTCCCAAATTTCTTTCTCAACCATTTTATCCTTTGTGTTGAGAAAGGCCATTGATTTGTTTGAGTAAATTTTATATCCAGCTACTTCATTGAAGCTGTTTATCAGGTTTATGAGTTCTCTGGTGGAATTTTGAGGGTCACTTATATATACGATTATATCATCTGCAAATAGTGATATTTTGACTTCTTCCTTTCCAATTTGTATCCCCTTCATCTCCTTTTGTTGTCGAATTGCTCTGGCTAGGACTTAAAGTACCCAAGGAGTTGAAGGAGTCTGCAACCCTATAGGTGGAAAAACAATATGAACTAACCAGTACCCCTAAAGCTTGTGTCTCTAGCTGCATATGTATCAGAAGATGGCCTAGTGGGCCATCACTGGGAAGAGAGGCCCCTTGGTCTTGCAGACTTTATATGCCCCAGTACAGTGGAATGCCAGGGCCAAGAAGTGGGAGTGGATAGGTAGGGGAGGAGCAGGGTCGGGGGGGGGGTAGTGAAGTTTCAGGATAGCATTTGAAATGTAAATAAAGAAAATATCTAATAATTAAAAGAAAAAATTAAGCCCAGGCAGAAATCTGATATTAGAGCATGACAAAGAAGTAAGTTCAGTCAGAGACCTGATATTGGCCAAAGACAAGGAAGTAAGAATCTGGTTTTAGGGTAGAACAAAGAAGTAGGCTCAGATATCTCGATCATCCTTAGAAATCGCTATCACCAGAGTGATCCTGGAGCTTTGTGTTCATTGTCTTGCTTGTTCCTTTACTTTTATTGTCTTTTTAGTTCATTATTGTACTGCTTTCCCTTAGTACTTGTATGTAATGAAAATGGTATAAAAATCAGATTGGGAAAATTAAATTTACCTTCAGTCTCAAGAAAGAAAGAAAGAAAGAAAGAAAGAAAGAAAGAAAGAAAGAAAGAAAGAAAGAAAGAAAGGTTACTTCTTTTTACATTAAACTTATTTAGTTATTTTGACATCTTTCATATTTCACAGCCATCATCTCTATAATTATAATACCCAACTTTGACAGTATCTAGTGAGTATATATGAATCAGAATCTACTAACAGGGGTCCCTAGGCATTGTAGCTATGTTTTCTTTAAAAAAAACGAACAAACAAACAAACAAACAAAAAATAACTCACAAATTAAGAGCTCATGTGCTATACTTGAAAGCATTGTTTGTGGCCATCTATATTGGTATATACTTCCAGTCTATAATGGGTAATGATGCATAAATATTAGAAATTAAATATAAATATTTTAAAATGTTACATGTTATACCTTTTGCATCTTTTAAAATGGTACAAAAGTTTGATTTTTTCCAATGTTTTATTTTCATGTAATTTGTAGGTGGACAGGATGTGTACATTGAGTAGAACACTAGTATCTTAACACCTGTGGAAAGTGACCATATTTTGGTATGTTGTCTTTTAAATGTATCTATAAAGTTTTGAAGTGGATACAACATTAAAATATCAGTGATTAATTAGGAAAAAAAATTAAATCCAAAAGGTACCTGGTTCATGAAAGCTTTGAAACAAACTTGAGTTAACTCCAAGGAAAGAATAATCACACACTTGTCAAATAAGTCCAACCAAAAGCCTAGTATTGTATTGCTTCCATAATAAAGTCCAAAAGTAGTTAGTCTTGGCAAGAAAGGTACTAAAATACCCAGTAAATAGAGATGATTTACATTTTCTTATGGCTCTACCTCACCCCATTCCTGAAAACAAACAAACAAACAAACAAACAAACAAGGAAATGGAAAAGATGGGAGGGGGCTGAAAAAAGAAACCATATTTCTCATACATCTTGTGTCAAGCCTGAAATAGAGACAGAAGAGAAGAATAAATTCAGTGTTAGACTAAGATTCTAATTATATAGTTAATAAGAGAAAATTATTAGTAAATGTTAAAGAAAATTATTCTTATTTCATATATATAAGAAATCGAAAATAATTGCCTTTAAATTCCTGTTTATAGACAATAAATCATTCTCAATACCAATAAACAAAGGAACAACCATTAACTATTTGTATCATAGAATTTAACCTAATTTGATAAATACAATATATTATTTAACAAATAAGTTAATGAATATTAATTTGTGGTTAATGAATATTGATTTCTACTCTACATCAGCCTCCATCTTTTTTATTCCTCCTTTAGAGCATATTATATTTCACCTGTGAAGAAACAATATTTGAATCATCTGTTTTTCCCTTACTAGACTATATTATCTGTTAACTACTAAGCACTGAACATGACAGTATACAATATATTATTGCATTTCTCTCTGAAATAGCTTAATGTGTAATTTTAGTTAAAAGTATAAGCCATCTAGTCATTGTACCTGTCACAATAAAGAGCTTAAAGGATCCAGGATACAGACTATCCATACATGGAAATAGAGATGAGAAATATGACAAATAGGAGTCATTGGAAAACCAGGTACTCCTCAGCTTATTATGGTAGACCACACTTAAAATAGCCTTACATTGTATCAGCCTATAGGAAGAAAAACTGACCATCATATACACAGGCATCCTATCTTATTTCCTTAGAACTTTGGCCTGAGAATAAGAAAGAAAAATACAATCTACTTCATTATCTAGAATATATCAACTATTGAGCTGAAGGAAAGTGAGGTAAGGTCCAGTTGCCAGTGTTAACAGTAGGTAAGATATAAGGCTGGAATACATTCATAATTGAATTTGAAAATGTAGGTAATGTTCATCTATCTTTTAGTAACATTTAAACTTAAATGATTCCAGTTTTAGGTTATGATTGATTTTCATTCTAAAATCACCAAATTATTTCATTAAACACTGAGTACTTGTTTTTTTGTTTTTTGTTTATTCCAGGATTATTCTGAGAGCTTAAAGATAAATATTAGTCTTCCAGTGGTATTAATTAAAAATCATAATATTAAGTACTTACTGTTTTCTGGACATCATTAAGTATTTTAATTCTCTTTTAAAAAGTACTTTCCAGTGGCTCCTTCTATACTTCTTTTAAACATAATTATGTAGATTTTTTTGAATTAATGAAATGCATAATCAACTGGGACCAGTATTCACATCCCAGTGCCCACATAACAAATTAGGCATCCTGTGCATACCTAAAACCCCACTCAAAGGCTGACAAGGAAAGACAAGAAGATTTCCACAGATTTCTGATTAAAGCCTGAGAAAATGGGATTCCTAAGCTCAGGCTGTCTTGTCTCAAAAAAAAAAAAAAAAAGCAGAGAGTAATTCCTTGTCTCAAATAAAAAAGCAGAGAGTACTAGAGGGTAATCAGTGTTCTCTTCTGACCTCCTTGTATAAGGAACACAGGAAAATATATGCACACACATGAGCACAAGTAGAGAGATTTGGGTACATAAATATTCATTTAAAATTTACATATAACCTGAATCATGTAGGTACTAAACTTTTAGGTGGAATATTGATGATATATCAGGAGGGAAGAATTTTAACTGAAAACATGCATTGGAAGTACAGAGGTATGGGTAGTGTGTGGTATGTTTTAAGGACTCTAGTTATATATGGATTAGCAAAAATAGGTTTGAGAAAGAAAAATGCAGAATAGTTTTCTCTAGAGCCACATGAAAACAGCAGCAATCACCACAAAAGGAGTGCTTGAGTACTTTTCAGAATTGTAGGAGTGAAGGAAGGTATCATTGCCAGAACTGAGATAAGAGACAAAGATAGGAATACCTCCTTCCTTCTCCTCTGTCTGCTCACTCTCTCTTGTCTGTTATGACTTCTTTGAATTAGGATCTAGGTACTCCATTGTGTAAATGTACCACATTTTCTGTATCCATTCCTCTCATTCTGAGTGAGGTGACCCAATCACAAAAGAAGTCACTTGATATGCACTCACGGATAAGTGGATATTAGCCCACAAACCTAGAATACGCAAGATACAACTTCCAAAACACAAGAAAATCAAGAAGGAAGACCAACTCGTGGATACTTCATTCCTCCCTAGAATAGGGAATAAAATATCCATGGAAGGAGTTGCAGAGACAAAGTTTGGAGTTAAGATGAAAGGATGGACCATCCAGAGACTGTCCCACCCGGGGGTCCATCCCATAATCAGCTTCCAAACGCAGACACTACTGCATATGCCAGCAAGATTTTGTTGAAAGGACCCTGATATAGCTGTCGCCTGTGAGGCTTTGTCAGTCCTGGCAAATACAGAAGTGGATGCTCACTGTCATCGATATAGTGGAACACAGGGTCCCCAATGTAGGAGCTAAAAAGAGTATCCAAGAGCCGAAGGGGTCTGCAACCCTATAGATTCAACAATATGAACTAATCAGAACCCCCAGAGTTCGTGTCTCTAGCTGCATATGTATTATAAGATGTCCTAGTCGGCCATTATTGGGAAGAGAGGCCCCTTGGTCTAGTAAACTTTATATGCCCCAGTACAGGGGAAGTCCAAGGACAAGAAATGGGAGTGGGTGGATAGGGGAGCAGGGCAGGAAGGGGGGTATAGGGGACTTATGGGATAGCACATGGAATGTAAATGAAGAAAATATCTAATAAAAAAAGAATTAGGATCTAGGAAACAGAAGAAAGTTCAAGGAATGGATTTTAAGTAAAATAATAATAATAATAATAATAATTTAAAGTAAAACATATATATGAAGTATTCTCATCACAAAACAATAGTAGTAACATCTGTTAGAGTACATTGCCTATAAAAGAGAATTCCTATAATTTTACAGATAACTTTGTTTAACCTTGCTGGATCTTGGTCATTCTAGAAAAGTATATTTGAATGTACAGCTTGTCTCCAGATAGAAAACAACTTCTTCCTAAATCCCTTGCCTGCCCTCTATAAAGTACCTCAGTCATATTGTTTCCGTGGCATACTTCTCAACTTCCTGCTGAAGAGAGACTGTCCCCACTTGTGTGAACTAATAAACATAGCCTTCTTAGTTGAAGTCAGACTGTTTTATTTACTGCATCTTGACCTTTTAAACTCACTCAAAAATCTTAAATCATCACCAAAAACTGGAGAAATCCATGTCTAGTGACAAAGTACCAGGCTGTGTTAATTTGCATGAGAGTGATAATTATTCTACCATGAATTTGTATCATAAAATATCACTTTTTATATCTTAAGTGATTGCTTGTAATATTTATCAGTACATCCTCAAATCAAGCTTAGAGGAAGGAAAAAGTATCATGAAAATCAATTAAAAAGAAAGAAAAACAACAAAACAATGCATTTGAATATTTTTGTCTTTCTTAATTACATATGGCTCAACATGAAAGTACTCATTACAATGCTGACAAATAATACGCAAACATCACCTAAAGTCTTGTGATTGTTTTCAGTCAAGTGTTTTGGTATCCTGTTGAATTACATAATCCATTTAGAAATTTATATCCTTGCAAATAAAAAGCAAATATTAAAAATTTTACAAAAGTGGATTTATACTTGAGTTCCCCAACAATTGGTATAATGTTCCATAGATTGACTTTTCTGCGTTTATAAAATAGAGGCAGTAAAACTGACAAAACTGTTATTTATATTATTAGTTTTGTCATTGTGGAGTCTAGAAAAACTACATTTTCTCAATGTTTGATTCTGAGTTTGATTAACTGTTTGCCTAGATTTTAAGCTCTATCATAATTTACATAATTTAGATTCTATATATTTGTTGGAATGGTCACCTTCTATGACATATTCATCCTCCTTCATATATATATATATATATAACATTAAGAATGAGAAAGAATAGAAATGACAATATTAACGATAATATAGAAAACAAAGATAGGTAAAACAATGGGTTCATTCAGCCAAATATTTTTTGTAAATGCTGTACCAATAAATGAATAATTTAAAATTTCAATTAAATCTAGGTCTTAGTATATCTTAGTATGATATATTATTCAACTTAGGTTCCACAAAATCATTTTTCAGAACTATCTTCTTACCTAATTAGAGTACAAAGGAATAGGCTGGATAAATACAACTTTCATGTAGTCGCGGCTTTAAATGTTGATGCATATCCAGTATATATTTATTCAGGCTCTTAAGTAAATTTTATAATAACTTTAATGATAATTTCTGTTTTTATTATGCTTCAAAAAGCAAAGCTAAATCTTAAAGATAAAGTTTGTTCTGTGTATAACACTCTGGATATATATTCAGAAGTCTAGTAAAAAAAAGCACATTTTTTGTCAGTTTGTAGCAACAATTATTATTTTATAATAGACATATTTATATTGTTTGTGTCTTCTATTCACCATACACACCAAATTAACATCCAAATTTTGAAAACTGTACTTGGTAAAAATAGTGAAATAAAACAGCAGTGTTATGTCATCAATTGACAAGGAGATGTTTCTGTAATAGTATTAAACTAACCATAGCTTATATATGCATATATATATATATATATATATATATATATATATATATATATATATATATATATATATATATATATATATCTTATATATGCTCCTGGTTTTTAGTTGGCCTTGCTTTTCATATATTTTCTTTCAGTGAATTTCGGAGTTGAGGACTGGTTTATTTAACTGGTAGTACACACCTATGGTCACCTGATCTTTGACAAGGGAGCTAAAACTATCCAGTGGAAAAAAGACAGCCTTTTCAACAAATGGTGCTGGCACAACTGGCAGCTATCATGTAGAAGACTGGGAATTGATCCATTCTTATCTCCTTGCACTAAGGTCAAATCTAAGTGGTTTAAGGACCTCCACATAAAACCAGAGACACTGAAACTAATAGAGGAGAAACTAGGGAAAAGCCTCGATGATATGGGCACTGGGGAAAAATTCCTGAACAAAACAGCAAAGGCTTGTGCTATAAGATCAAGAATTGACAAATGGAACCTCATAAAGTTGCAAAGCTGCTGTAAGACACAAAATACTGTCAACAGGACAAAAGGGCCACCAACGGATTGGGAAAGGATCTTTACCAATCCTAAATCCGATAGGGGACTGATATCCAATATATATAAAGAACTCAAGAAGGTGGACACCAGAAAATCAAATATCCCCATTAAAAAGTGGGGCACAGAGTTAAACAAAGAATTCTCAACTGAGGAATAGCGAATGGCTGAGAAGCACTTGAAAAAATGTTCAACATCCTTAATAATCAGGGAAATGCAGATCAAAACAACCCTGAGATTCCACCTCACACCAGTAAGAATGGCTAAGATAAAAAATTCAGGTGACAACAGATGCTGGCGTGGATGTGGAGAAAGGGGAACACTCCTCAATTGTTGGTGGGAATGCAAGCTGGTTCAACCACTCTGGAAATCAGTCTGGCGGTTCCTCAGAAAATTGGACATAGTACTACTGGAAGATCCTGCAATACCTCTACTGGGCATATATCCAGAAGATATTCCATCTGGTAACAAGGACACATGTTCCACTATGTTCATAGCAGCCTTATTCATAATAGCCAGAAACTGGAA
>LR750195.1:281861-455593 GCA_902729485.2 Mus minutoides | reverse complement strand
AAATCAGGGACCAGACAAGGCTGCCCACTTTCTCCCTATCTATTCAATATAGTACTTGAAGTCCTAGCCAGAGCGATTCGACAACAAAAGGAGGTCAAGGGGATACAAATTGGAAAGGAAGAACTTAAATTATCGCTATTTGCAGATGATATGATAGTATATATAAGTGACCCCAAAAACTCCACCAGAGAACTCCTAACTATATTCTTGTTTTTGATATGCAATCTTATAATGTCCAATCTTGACAGTTTTTGTGTGCCCCACCCTGCTTTATTCTGGTGACATGCTTTGAGTAATATAGTGATTGAAGTCTTCACCAAACTAAGAAACAAACATATACAAAGATATCTGTCTCATATATTTTGTCTTCCTTTCTGTTCATTCTCCTTTATCATGGGACCATGAATACCAGAAAACTTCAAAGGAACCATAGAGCAAAATGATTCATGCCTTTGAGAAGTTATTTGAACACCAGAAAGGATATAAGAAAGGAAGTGGTAGAATGATATTTATTATAGGACAGCATACGGTGAGCCACTCCTAAAAGATTGATGGAAACTTTATTATAAGACTGAAGAGTAGAAAAATAATCTATCATGCTTACAAATTCTCAGATAATTGGATAGGGACCATGTTACCACAAAGCTACTATTTGTGATGCTGAAGTCTGGGTTCTGTCTTTTTTTCAGTCAGGATTATTGAAGAGTTTTAGAATAAGGTGTTGGTTGATGTTCCTTTAAAAGGTATGTATTAAGTGATTAAGTTGTCTGAATTAAATATATATAAGTTTAAATTGCCAACTATCCCCAGTAATGTTAGAAGAAAAATATTCTAAGTTGCTAGAGGAGCAAAAGGTCATCAAGTAGTAAAATTTCATTTTGGAATCCCTTAAGTGTGGTTTTATAGAGACAAGACATTGTAAATAAACTGACAGAAATGGACAGGGATACTTTATTCATTTCCCAAGTCTTCAGCAAACAAACTGAATGATTAAAGAGCTCACACATTGTTTGGGAGGCAGAGATCCAAGGCTGTATACATAAGGAAAGGTAAAACAAAAGTAAGCAAAGAACTGAAACAAATGTTGTGCTAGTGGCTACCATTTCATGTGATGTGGTGATGTGATTCACGTGATTGTGTGCACACTTGGAAATAATAGACCAGTGAGGGAATGTGAGGAGACATGTGAGATTTGTGTCCAACAAGATGTATCAACAGCAAGAGACAATCTGAAAGCCTTAAGTTTTTGTGAAAACAAAGTAAAGCAAACAAAATAAAACCTTGAAATATGCACATATAAAATAGCAGATAAACAGAACTCTTTCTAATACATGCATAATGATGTGTATCAATAGAAAATGTCCTACATAGGAATATGTGTTAAAGACCTGAACCCTCGCTGATGTTGCAAGAATATGTAAGAGAAGGGGACTATATAACTACAGAAAGTAGGTCACTGGGAACATGTTTGTAAAGGCTATATCTTGCCTGTCTCTCTGTATTAAATAGAGCCACTTTGCTCTGACATGCCTTTTTAGCAAGTTATTCTGTTTCGCCATGGCCAAGAAATAATATAGCTACCTAATCAGTGACTTTAAGTGCTGAAACTAAATATAGCACAAATATTTCCTCCTGCTTCTTAACATTTCTCCAGAGAATTTTTCATAGTAATATCCACAATCAGATAAATATCAAGAAAATAGTATGAGGATAAACATAAACGTTCAAAAGAAGTCCTTTAGTGAAACCGAGGGGATTATTATATGGGAAAATTATTTTAAACTTTTTATATGTAATATCTTATTTCTGAACACCATTAGTTGAACCTAGTGATATTGAAATAGATTTTATATACTTTTCTAGAATGAAATATTTCATTAGATAAAATGTTATAATCACTGAAACTTGGAGGCATTCATGTAAAACTGTATGAAACATAACAGGAGATAAATTGGACAGAAATAAAACTAGAGCAAACTAAGGAATGGCAAAAATGAAGCTGAAGAGACAATAAGAAATCATGGAAAGTAGGAAAATGAGGATGGCATAAATACCTCTAAACATATCCGTGATTACTCTGAATATGTATAAGCTAATTTGTGTATTTAAAATATAGATTCTCAGATTGGTATTTCAAACAAGCAAACTCAGCTACATTTTATTTACAATGGCAACTCATAAGCTAAAATGGTGATAAAGATTGAAAATACAGAGACAATTATATATTAGACATATGAAAAATGAAACAAGCAATACCAGAAATATAAATATGAAGTAAAACTACAGTCAGGGTCAGATGAGGACAAAACTGATAAAAGCTGCAACCAAGTCCACGAATGGCTTCTTAGAGAGAGAGAGAGAGAGAGAGAGAGAGAGAGAGAGAGAGAGAACTTTTATGATGATTTCTGCATCTGTAAACTTCACAGTTGCAAAAGATATAAAGCACATGCGAGTACAAAGAAAACAGAGAAAGAAATAATGTCAGAAAATAAAAGTGTTACAGATGATAAGATGAGAGAATGGAACCGAAGGAAATGACAATTGTTTCTACAGCAAAGATAATAATGAATTGTAGAAGCAACAATGAAAAATTAATACAGCAGTCTCTGTGATCTCTATAAAAACATAGCAATTAAAAGATGTAATCTGATATTGTTCCTGATGAAATTACTGAAAATTGGCTTATGTGTACATACATGCATACATACCACACACACACACACACACACACACACACACACACACACACACACACACATCTTCATTAGATTTCATTTTAAAGATGAAGACGAAATACCATATGGGCATTCTACAGTAATATTACATTACACACAAAAGAAAATGATCATAATTCTCTTCAGTGCTTTTCCTGTCATGATAAATACTAGAAAGCCTAAATTTTGGAGGAAAAATGATCTTACACTATTTTTCTAATGGATACAAATGTTAACATATTAGTACACACATGACATTTTTGTATGAAAAGACTCACAGAAATTCTTCCTATAATGCTATTCCTAACAAAAGTACTTTCCCAATGAGAATTGTCTTAGTGTAACTGACTCAGGAATGAAATTTTGGTTTTCAAAGGCATTGCATGGTTGACCTCTCTTAACTATTTTATTTTCAGCAGTATCACTTACAGAAAATCTAAGAAACAAATAATTTCTAAACATGAAATTGCATGCTGATCTTTCTAATATGGTAAATTATACTCTGTCCCACTGCATGTAACCCAGAATGTGAATCATCACACTGTCCAGCATATACACACCACATAGTTTGCCAGACCAACTGCTGTTCTAGTAACTGTGTCACTATGCCTTGCACTGCTCGATTATAAAGGAAATTAATCATGTTATATCATCACAAGATGAATGAGAGCAATGGATAAAGCAATATGACTTGAGGAAGACCATATTTGCATGGCTTTTTGTTATACAATATTGGTAAAACCTGATGTATTTATTATTGTTAATTTCCTGCTGTGTCTACTTTACAAATATGACTTGACAATATGCGTTTCCATAGAGGAAAGTATAGAATTTGGTGCTACCTGTGGATATAAGTATACACTGAGTGCTTGATAAGCCAAAGACTACTCTTTTAGTCAATTCATCGTGCCATAAGGCAATATCATAAAACCAGATGACTTAAACATTTTTATTTTCCTTTAGTTCCAGAGACTGGCTTTTGTAAGACAAATATGTCAGAATGCTCAGTGTCTGCATTGCAGATGACCTCATTCTCTCTATATCCTTCCTGGGAATTTCCTCAGTGGATACCTGGAGAGAATGGAGGGAGGGAGAGTACTGCTGTCTCTTTTTATAAGATACCAATCTTACTGGATTAGGATTCCACACTTATGAACTTGTTTAAAGTTATTTTCCTAAAGGTCCCATTTCCAAGTCCAGGCAAATGGTGATAATGTATATATTTCTAATGACACAAAACTCTATTCATGAGAGTAAATGAAAATTAAATATATTAAAATGTAAATATGAGGAGGATTGTATATGTACAATTAAAATGCAGTATCTTAAATCTCCAAAAACAATCATACCAAGTAAAGCTGTAACAATAGGTTTAGATTTCATACAGTCAACAAACCCAGATAAGAAGAATTAGGCTTGTATTAGTTTTATATCATTTTTTTCATCTTTAACTTACTTTTCTGACTATCTAATAAGTCTATTCCAGTAGTGTGTTATAATTTTATCTTAAAATTAAGCATGGAGTGGGAAGATGTCAGGAAGTCTCCACCATAAAAGACAGATTTGTTGTTGTTGTTGTTGTTGTTAGTATGGTTGGTTGTTTTTTGTTGTTGTTTTTGGAGATTTTTGTTGTTGTTGTTGCTTTGTTTCGTTTCATGAATGAGATCCCCACGAGACTATCCATGTTCTACTGCATGGCCATATATCCATGCTCCTATTGGCAACATTGAAATCTATAGATTTAGAAAAAATAGTTAGAACTTAATATATTGAGAGGGAATAGTGGAGTTGGAGATAGAGAAAGTGTTGGAGGGAAAGGAAGTAGACTTGATCCATGCATGTTTCACAGTCTGAATCAATGAAAAAATAGTTTTATCACTCAAGTGCATATATGTGGATGTGCCTATGTCTATGAACACATGCTTGCAGACACCCACAAAGGCCAGAAAGGCTTGTAGGATCTGCTTGATCTGGAGTAATAGGCCAGTATGAACCACTGATGTTCATGTTAGAAACTGAACTTGGCTCCCCTGAAAAAGCAGCAAGAGCTCTTGACTACTAAACTATTTTTCCATCCAATTTTGTATAAGGTTTAAAATTCAAATATTATATACTTAAAGGTGATTCCATGACTAAAGATATAGATAATTGTGAGATGATGGATACCAAATTGTTCAAGTAGTTGCTATTTTTGTATGTATATATTTTGCTGTATATTTTACTATAAGCTAAATTAATATTGGATTAAATTTAAATCAAATTAATGAAATGACATAAACTATAAACGTCCAAAAATTGAAACACCTATTTTTATCTTGACCTCTAGATGAGATATTATTTTTGGCATAAAATCATTTTGTATGAACAATTCATGTCATTATACTTTATTTTATGTATAATAAAATGTTACATGTTATTTTAAACATCTGATTACAGTTGAAATGTGGCATCTCAATACAATCCATTTCAGCTGGTCTCTGTGAGGCATTATTTAATGCATATATAAGTTTGAGAAAGCAAAGCTATTGCCAGTCCTCATTACTTTTTTTTGGGGGGGGGGGTAGGGTAAGTCTTTATTTGTGGGGTCCAATCAGGCCCATCCCCCTCCAACAGTAAGCCAGAGCATGCCCTGGCCTTTCCCTCCTGACCAAGGACAAGGCCCCATACCCCACCTCGAGAAGGCTGTAGTAACACACTTCATAAGGGGAGGAAAAATAAAAACATAAACCCCTAAGGAATGGATTGTCTGCATAGAAACCTCATTTAGTTTAAACTATAAACGGGCTGCAATTGGCTTGCTTCTTCCAGGTGGGCTTTCTGTAGGGTAAGGCTCTGTCTTCACTTGGGTTGGGATAGGTCGGTACAGGATGGGACACAGGAGTGGGGGTAGATTCTGGGCTGGGATCAGGCACCCCTGCACTTCCCCTTCCCCTCCTGTCCCACCACTCTGTTGAAATTCCTTTGGCATAAATTCATTCAGGTGATTTCCACTGCCCTTCAGTGGGGTGGCACCAGGGTTATCCTCATCCAGGGTCTGATCTGGCTTCTGCCTCTTCTCATAGGTAAAGACAATAGTAACCAATACCAGGACCATGATGGCCAGGAAGGGCCAGAGGGCTGCCAGGAGGTTGCTTACACATAATGAGATTGTCTCCAGAGCATTGCCCTGGGAGTTGGTGGCATTACACAGGTAGATGCCAGAGTCAACATCTATGTCCAGGTTGCTGAAGGTCAGCTCTGCCCTCTCAGGTGTGGATATAATGATGTATTTGCTATTGGTTTCAGTGCCATTGGGGATGACCTGGACACCAGTGTCAGAGGTCTTAAACCAGAGCCACTTGTCGACAGGAGCCTCAGACAATGCTTTTTTTTTTTTTTTAATTTTATATTTTATTAGATATTTTCTTAATTTACATTTCAAATGCTATCCCAAAAGTTCCCTCTAACCCCCCAGCCCTGCTTTTAAAAGACAAAATGCATTCCCCCTTTATCAAATGTATTGGCAATAGGAAGAAAAAACTGAAGAAGATGTGAATAGGATTAGTCATAATTTAAGCTTTCCATGTAAACATGTAAGAAGGGTAAACTGATACCTGTTCTGATTTTTCTTTTAAAACTCGGTCAATATATAATTTTAAGAAATGTAAATATAAACACATATTGCACCCATGTATTTAAATATGTGCTTATAAATCTTAAGTATTTATAAGTATTATATATTTAATAATCTGTGTAAAACTAAATTACATTCACAAAAAGCATGTGCTTGAAAATTCATTCAGCCATCATTCATTAACTTAAGACATTAACTAACCAGTACCCCCAGAGCTCATGTCTCTAGCTGCATATGAAGCAGAAGATGGCCTAGCCGGCCATCAGTGGGAAGAGAGGCCCCTTGGTTATGCAGACTTTATATGCCCCAATACAGGGGAACGCAGGGGCCAAGGGGTGGGAGTGGGTGGGTAGGGGAGCAGGGCCGGGAGGGGGGAGGATATAGGGAACTAGCTGGATAACACTTGAAATGTAAATGAAGAAAATATCTAATAAAAGTAGTAAAAAAAAATAATAANTGGTGGCTGATTGTGGGATGGATCCCTGGCAGCCGCAGTCATTGGGTCCATCCTTTGGATTCAGCTTCACACATGATCTCTGTAACTCTTTCAATGTGTGCTTTGTTCTTAATTCTAGGAAGGGGTGACGTGTCCACATTTTGATCTTCCTTCTTCTTGAGTTTCATGTGTTTAGTAAATTGTATCTTGAGTAGTCTAGTTTTCTGGGCTAATATCCACATATCAGTGAGTACATGTTATGTGAGTTCTTTTGTGATTGGGTTACTTCACTCAGCATGATGGCCTCCAGATCCATCCATTTGCCTAGAAATTTCATATTTTTTATAATTTTTAATAGCTGAGTAGTACTCCATTGTGTGAATATACCAAATTTTTTGTATCCATTGCTCTGTTGAGGGACATCTGCTAAAACTATCCAGTGGAAAAAAGACAGCCTTTTCAACAAATGGTGCTGGCACAACTGGCAGCTATCATGTATAAGACTGGGAATTGATCCATTCTTATCTCCTTGTACTAAGGTCAAGTCTAAGTGGTTGAAGGACCTCCACATAAAACCAGAGACACTGAAACTTATAGAGGAGAAAGTGGGGAAAAGCCTCGATGATATGGGCACTGGGGAAAAATTCCTGAACAAAACAGCAAAGGCTTGTGCTGTAATTCAGGAATTGACAAATGGGACCTCATAAAGTTGCAAAGCTTCTGTAAGACACAAGATACTGTCAACAAGACAAAAGGGCCACCAACGGATTGGGAAAGGATTTTTACCAATCCTAAATCAGATAGGGGACTGATGTCCAATATATATAAAGAACTCAAGAAGGTGGACACCAGAAAATTAAAAAACCCTTATTAAAAAGTGGGGCACAGAGTTAAACAAAGAATTCTCAACTGAGGAATAACAAATGGCTGAGAAGCACTTGAAAAAATGTTCAACATCCTTAATCATCAGGGAAATGCAGATCAAAACAACCCTGAGATTCCACCTCACACCAGTAAGAATGGCTAAGATCAAAAATTCAGGTGAAAACAGATGCTGGCATGGATGTGGAGAAAGGGGAACACTCCTCCATTGTTGGTGGGAATGCAAGCTGGTTCAACCACTGTGGAAGTCAGTCTGGCAGTTCCTCAGAAAATTGGACATAGTACTACTGGAAGATCCTGCAATACCTCTACTGGGCATATATCCAGAAGATATTCCATCTGGTAATAAGGACACATGCTCCACTATGTTCATAGCAGCCTTATTCATAATAGCCAGAAACTGGAAAGAACCCAGATGTCCCTCAACAGAGGAATAAAATATATTTTGATTACTATTTCCCCACAACTTCTCCCAGTATATCCATTCACTTCTTCACCCACCCAAATTCTCTCTCTCTCTCTCTCTCTTTCTCTCTCATTTGAATATAAAATGGCATCTAAAATAATAACAACAATCAGATGAGAGTAGTAAAAAACAAAACAGAAAAGGAAAAATATAAAGCACAGGAAATACATAGACACAGAGACACACAAACGAACACATAGAAAACACATACAAATAAACTCACAAATCATCATACATATACACAATATCTGTGAGAGTAAAAACAAAGTATTGTGAAACAACCAAAAACAAAAACAACAACAAAAACCCTCAAAAAATGCCACTGAGTTCATTTTGTCTTAGCCATAGACATCTACTTCTGGGCAAGGGGCTTGTTCTTCAATTTGGGTTTTGTACCCAATGAGACTCAGTTGGAGAAAACTAACTTCATTTGAAGCAGTTGTTAATTGGAGAAAGCTTCTAGATTAGGGAGTTGGGGAACTGAGCTTGTATCCACTTCTTTTCTAAGTGTGGAGGCCTCATCTTGCTTAGATCTGTCACAGTCTTTGTGAATGTATGTGTGTGTATCAGCCCTGTTGCATTTAGAAGACCTTTTTGCCTTGGTGTCCTCTGTCCCATCTGGCTCTTAATTTTTTTTTCTTATCCTCTTTCAGTAGATTCCCTGAGGTGAGGCCCAAGGGGAGGGACTTGGTAGAGGCATTTTTTTTAGGACTGACTTTCAAGCTATTAACCTCTCTGTACAAGTACGTTGGCTTGTTGTGAGTCTCTGTTCTTGCTACCATTTATTGCAGGATGAAGCTTTTCTGATGCTTACTGAGCAGGATACTGATCTATGGTAGAGCAGACTGTCATTAGGAGTTGTTTTATTGCTTTGTTCTATTAACAGAACTGTAGGTTTTGGGTATATCTAGTTTCATGTACTTGGCCACCTGAGCATGGGTTTCATCTCATGGTGGGGACCTTAATTACAATCAGGTTGTGGCTGGTGACTCCCACAACTCTTTTGCCACTATTGTACCAGCATGTCTTTCAGGCAAGTCACCATTTGAGATATAAGAGTTTATTGTTGCATGTTGTATGCAAAACTGAAAATATTTGTGCTAGTTATTTCTCCCAGAAAGCATTTGTCTTGTGTTAAATTTATGAGCAGTTTAATACTAAGGGTTTTTCAAAAATTATTACAAAGCTTCCATTCTTATACCAGAGAAAGCAAACTAAAAGCTATTACAACACAACTTGAACACTGGGTTTACAATGTATCTTTTTAGTTTCACAAGATTCAAACTGCAATTGAATTGAAACTACCAGGAAACATTTTTGAATAACATTTCATTGTTATGATTTCCTGCCTGTGGAAGCCAGACTTAAAAGTATTTTATAGTTGTCCTTCAGTTATAAATATATGAACTCAAAGACAAATTGTGTGTAAAATTATAGTTTTAGTTTCAGATATTTTGGATCCTAATGATAAAAGTTTTAATCTTTGCTAATAGTTTAAAATACTTTTAAAGGGGTTTTAAAATGTGTCCTAAATCTTATTGATACTGAAGACCTTTGAATAAATATTCACTATAATTTTATGTAGTCTGTATTAAATAATGGAATTTTATATATGTTGTATTAAATAATGGAATTACTAGGAGTGAAAAATGAGTTCTATAATTTAATATTTACTTTAACTGCATGTTGAAAGAGCTTAAAAGAGAATTAGTAAATTAGAAGAAAACACACACAAATTAATCAGATAGGTCATGCAGGAAAACAAAACTCCTCAAATCTGAAAGAAAGTAAAATTGGGAGAATAAAATAAAATGTATATTGAACAAAAAATTAATATTAAGGTTATATTTAAAGAGTTTTTTTGCAGATAAAAGTTTAATCCAGATGAAAGTCACCATGCCACAGATTGAAGCAAAACATCCTATTTCTATCAGCAGGAAATATAAATGTTATACAGACACATCAGAGATTACGTAGCAAAAAGAGGCTTTAAAATCTTCTAATGAAAATAAGATTGAAAGCCCTCAGAAAAGACATATTGGTTACAATGAAATTCAGAAGAACAAAATGATTTAATCTATTTATTTATTTTTTAACATTAAATTCAGGTCACATTCACACCACACAAAATATATATGTGTTGTTGTTGTTTTTTAATACTACCTACATACCTCCCTCCCTCTCTTTCCTTCTCTCTTTCCCTCTCTCTCTTCCCACCCTATGTGTGTGTGTGTGTGTGTGTGTGTGTGTGTGTGTGTGTGTGTGAGAGAGAGAGAGAGAGAGAGAGAGAGAGAGTAGCAGCAGCACTACTACTACTACTACTACTACTACTACTACTACTACTACTATATGCTATATAATTATAATAAAAAAATTATTTATAGTATTGGTTAAGAATAGGAAAAACTTCATAAATTGATGGTATAACTTAATCTGTTCCTTAATCTCTCCCTTACAGGGTGTTCTGTTCCTCCCAGCATGCTTCTGGGAAGGCATTTCAGATGATAAATTCTTACATAATTCTATTCTTATCAAAATGATTATGTCAATTAAAAAACATGGTAAAGATAAAAGTAACCTCAAATATTAATGTGTAATATTACTTTGTCAATGTTAGTGAGTTTTATCTCATACATGTCTTGTATGCTCTTAGAGCGTATAAACTGTGATGAGACCATAGAAATCAACTCTTGCATGTCTTTTCTTAAATGAAAATGAAATCTTCAAATGTATATACAGTATCAGATATTGTAATATGTTGTCCTAACTAGTTGTGGCAGTGTCACATAATCCTCTAAAGAAGAAAAAATATCTATGTCCTTTCTGTATATATTGTAGGATAAACACTATGATGACAGTTGGCTGGCATAAAGCAAGTCATTTTTTATAATAATCCAAGCATTTTACTGGAGAGCTATTTATCATGCTTTTCTATTATCACTTGGTATTTGAGCCAAAAAGGTAATTAACTAGGAAGAAGTGAACCGAGTAATATGCCTACACCTGTCCACCCTTCATCAGCATGACTTTATGAGGCACAGAGGTAGGAGAAAAAGTTTAGCTTGGAGGAAAAAAAATGCTATATTTATTTTTTTAAAATATTGAATGTTTTTATTATGCCTTTGGAATGATGAATCAATAATATGAGCCATGCTTTTGTTTACAAACTATTGGTACCAAACCGAAATCGCATCATTGCTTCTTTGCCATCCCAAAGCACTGTGTCTTAAATCTCTACCTAAGAGTATCCTTAAGCTGTATGATGTTGAAATGATATCTATCATTATTTACTCTTATTATGTCCATTGGATATAAGAATCTATAAAATTTAATTTAGTTAGTGTCTGTGAGACTCCTGCATAATTATATGACATTAGATATGAAATAAAATAAGATATTAAATAAAAGGCTTCTATATGTTTTCCTGAGTTTCAGATGCCACAATATTCTGGGTATTATTACGTTTTGAGATACAAAAAATGATCATTTGGAAAAAAAGAATTGGGAGAATTATATATAAGCATATTCTATGGAAAACTGAAACCAAAAACAAGGTAAATTAATCAGATAAATTCAGATTCCAAAAGTTAATTTCCTTATCCAGCAATATTTGACATGGAATTTAGAGCTAGCAATATTCAACAGAAGGCTTATATCAAAGGGTAAAGGTCAAATGTCAAGGGATATGCAAAGAAAGAAAAAAAAGTACAAAAGTCTAGAGTGCTTGTAAATAATGAGATGACCCACACCTGTGGATCTGTTTTTTAACCACAAATACACTCCTAGACTTTTTTTTCTTTTTTTTCTTTTTTTTTTGTATGAAAGGATATATACAGGTGAACGCATTGCTTTTTCCCCCATTTTATATCCCATCTTGAAAAAATTTTTATTAGTTATTTTATTCATTTACGTTTCAGATGTTATCCCTTTTCATGGTTTCCCCTCCAGAAACCCCCCATCGCCCTGCCCCGCTCACCAACCCACTGACTCCTGAATCCCTGCCCTGGCATTCCCCTACACTGGGCATCTAGCCTTCATAGGACTAAGGTCCTCTTCTCCCATTCATGCCTGACGAGTCCACCTTCTGCCACATATGCAGCTGGAGCCATGGGTACCCCCATGTATACTCTTTGCTTGGTGGCTTAGTCCCTGGGAGCTCTGGGATTTCAGGTTGGTTGATATTGTTGTTCATCCTAGAGTCTGAAAACCCACCCCTTCAGCTCCTTCAGTCCTGACTCTTAACTCCTCCATTGGGGAACCCATGGTCAGTCCAATGTTTGGCTGCAAGCATCCGCATCTGTATTTGTCAGGCTCTGGCAAAGCTTCTGAGGAGACAGCTATACTAGACTCCTGTCAGCGAGCACTTCTTGGCATCTGCAATAATGTCTTTATATTTGTAATTTGAAAAGTTAGAATCTAAGGCACAGAATGATGAAAAAGACAGCCATTTATAATTTGATGCATATTAATGTGAATCAAATCTATAAAGGAATAATTCAACTTCTTATATCCCATTTAATGATACACATAGGCCAGTCATTAGCAAAGGAGAGTAGAGGTTCAGTCAGGATTAACAATAGTTCAGTCAGAGGTATTAGTCAGTTCATCCAAACAGAAAGTCCAGGTAGAAGAAAGATCTTAAGGTGTTAGTAAATAGATCATTATTAAGGCGAAATAAATTATTTGACATGAAGGGGGATAATAAAAATAAGTTATGGAGCTATCTGACTATATTTATTTTCAATATTTTGTTGTACTTTGTACATATCTAATAACCTGAGAAAATGCTTGGCATATTAAGATTATAGCAAAACAAATATACAAGCAACAGTTGTGAATTTTCTGACATTTAGAGTGGAAGGAAAGGGCTATTATACATAAAAATAAGGCCTTCTGGTTGTTTACTTTCATGTGCATAATAAATTATACATAACTAATAATAATATTAGTGATATATTACCAAAAGTTATTCCCTTTCATGAACTGCTCTGTTTGATTCAAAAATTTGATATGCATTTTTAAGGGATTGGTATAAAGTAAAAAATACAAAGCAAACTGAAGTCCCCTGTTGTTGTGGAGTTATGTAACACTATAAAAAGGCAGTTAGTAAAATGCAAACCAGTATCTCATCAATCTTCTAAAAACATGATAACCTTTTGACTGAGTATAAGTAATTATTTAAAATGACTTTTTTATTTATATAAAACACTTAATTCACACACACACACACACACACACACACACACACACACACACACACACACACAATGGATATCCAACCATTAATATAGCTAGTATCTACATTGCCTATTGTAAGGTCTGTATTGAATACTGTCTGTTTTTGCAATGTCTTTTTAGAGAACTTCTTCAGTCTCTAAGGATTTTTCCTCTTTTAAGCAAAATTTATGTAAATACTATAATAGCATAATAAAATACAAAATTATTGATGTTCTAATTAGCAAACATAATTATCCTTTGTTTAAATAATATTTCTTTTAAGGACACCAGTGACACTTATACCAGGCATTATGTGAGACAAGATGGAGCTCATATTTTCTCCAACTGCATATACAGTAATTCAGCTACATGTCTCATTGGATAAACAACATACTCGGGGTTTGTTTATTATTTTGAATATGTTATTTGCTTTTCTCTCATAATCAGCACCTTTCTGTTGTCTGCCAAATAATGGAATTTCTCTCTTCTGTGCTGAAGCTTTTGACTTTTTAATAAAATTTAATTTTAAAACAATTTTGTACATATATTTTATCTTTGTTGATTTTTGCCATATCACCCCCAGCAGTTTCTCATGCTGGAGGAAAACATCACTTTGTCAATCCAATTTGATTTGCTATTGAAACAGAAGAGGCTATGGCTATTTTTGATTTTGATTTTGATTGCTTTTACCTCCAGAAGAACTACACAATTATAAATATTCTTAAATTCTTCCCTGTTTCTCCTCCAGTAAAATATGAAATTATTCAACATATCTAGTCTCTGCTTTTCTGATTTTCTCTCTTGACTTGTGAAACATTAATATTTAGCAAAACACATGAACCAGCCATATTTATGTTATAGTTCTGCCTGTGGTAGTTTCTAGATACCTAAATTATGGTAAGCATAATTGAATTTTGAAATCTCCATTACTTGCCTTCTAATTTGGGGAGAAAATGCTGACTCTGAGACATCTGATGATGTTCAAAAGAGAGACTAATTACAATGCATTCTGTAACTCCAACCATCTATGTGGATGCAGGGAATAGGTTCTAAGAAATAGCATCAGCATTGAGTGGGTATGACTTCAGAACTGAGAGGAATGACTACTAGTACAAACTCAAACACCTAGTTAGTAACAGTTCCTTCTAATTTCATAATCATGTCACATAATGTTAAAAGTATTTCTTAGTTCATATATCCGTGGGGATATTTCTGTTTTTTTTTTTTTTACATTTTTATTAGATATTTTCTTCATTTACATTTTAAGTGCTATCCCATAAGTCCCCTATACCCCTGCCTCTGCCCTGCTCCCCTACCCACCCACTCCCACTTCTTGGCCCTGGCATTCAGGGCATATAAAGATTGCTATACCAAGGGCCTTTCTTCCCAATAATGGCCAACTAGGCCATCTCCCAATACACATGCAGCTAGAGACACGAGCTCTGGGGGTTCTGATTAGTTCATATTGTTGTTCCATCTATAGGGTTACAGACCCCTACAACTCTTGGGTACTCTCTAGCTCCTACATTGGGGACCCTGTGTTCCACCCTATAGATGACATAATACATATGCAGCTAGAGACATGAGCTCTGGGGGTTCTGTTCTGTTTTTTACAACTAGGCTGACCATCCCAGAATCAGGATGCCTAGTTAAATTTCACTTTAGAAGTGTAATTATCTTCTAGTGTGTGCCCACCAAGTGCTGCATGAGAAAAAAAAAAAAGAACAAAGTTAATTAAAGGAAAAATTTGACTTCTAATGATACTACCTTTGAAAACTAAGTTGATAGGCTCAGGATTGTTATCACTGTGCCCAGCAACACTTCACAGAAATCACATCTTATGTGGTGACACATTTGACACAGCATAGGAAGAATTAGCAGAGCATGCCTTCCAATTTATCTTACTTGGCTTTTCATCATGATCTCCAGGAATTTAACAATCTCCTGAGGCTGGAGAGTTAGTTGAAATGTTGGAGTATTTCCTGCTCTTTTAGAGGAACAGAAATCATTTACAACATACATGTCAGCTAGTTCACAGCTACCTGTAATTCCAGTTTCAAAGGTTAAGCACCCACCTCTGTCACCTGTGTACACATATACAAACACACGCATACACAAAAATTAAAACAATATAAACCTTTTTAAAAGTCTGTACACTAGTGCTGGTGGTATAAATATGGATATAGAGCCATCTGAATGGTTAGCCTACCAAGAATGGCCTCCCTAAAGAAAACTAACACAGTGGGGGGACAGAGAGAGAGAGAGAGAGAGAGAGAGAGAGAGAGAGAGAGAGAATGAATATGAATATATGACTGGATCTGGCATGATCATGTGATACCTCAAAACCCATCCCAGGAAACACACCCCTTCCAACAAGACCACACCTCCTAATACTTCCCAAACAGTTCCTCCAAGTGGGGACCAAGCATTCAAATATATGAAACTATGCAGACCATTCTCATTCAAACTACCACAGTAACTCAAGACATGAACCTGAAGGCAGGAACTGAAGCAAAAACCAGGGGAGAATAATGCTTTCTGGCTTGCTTCCAAGGGCTCTCTCAGCTTGCTTTTTTATAGAACTCAGGCCTTGAGTCCCACCATATGTTTTCTTTGGTTGGTAGTTTAGTCCCAGAGAGCTCTGGGGGTACTGGTTAGTTCATATTGTTCCTCCTATAAGGCTGCAAACCCCTTCAGCTCCTTGGGTACTTTCTCCAGCTCCTTCATTGGGGACCCTGTTCTTGGTCCAATGGATGGCTCTGAGAATCCACTTCTGTATTTGTCAGGCACTGGCAGAGCCTCTCAGGTTACAGATTTATCAGGCTCTTGTCAGCTACATTTTGTTGGCATCCATAACAGTGTCTGTGTTTGGTGGTTGTTTATGAGATGGATCCCCAGGTGGTGCAGTCTTGGGATGGTCATTCCTTCAGTCTCTGCTCAGAACTTTGTTGCTGTAACTCCTTCCATGGGAATTTTGTTCCCCCTTCTAAGAAGGATCGAAGTATCCATATTTTGGTCTTCCTTTTTCTTGAGTTTCATGTGTTTTGCAAATTGTATTATGGGTATTCTGAGCTTTGGGACTAATATTCACTTGTCAGTGAGTACATATCATGTGTGTTTTTTTGTGATTGAATTACCTCACTTAGGATGATTTCCTCCAGGTCCATCCATTTGCCTAAGAGTTTTATAAATTCATTGTTTTTAATAGCTGAGTAGTACTCCATTGTGTAAATGTACCACATTTTCTGTATCCATTCTTCTGTTGAGGGACATCTGGGTTCTTTCCATCTTCTGGCTATTATAAATAAGGCTGCTATGAACATAGTAGAGCATGTGTCCTTATTACCTGTTGGAACATCTTCTGCATATATTCCCAGAAGAGGTATTGCTGGATCTTCTGGTAGTACTATGTCCAATTTTCTGAGGTACCACCAAACTGATTTCCAGAGTGGTTGTACTGGCTTGCAATACCACCAGCAGTGGAGGAACATTCCTCTTTCTCCACATCCTCCCTAGCATCACCTGTCACCTGAGGTTTTGACCTTAGCTATTCTGACTGGTGTGAGGTGGAATCTCAGGGTTTTTTGATTTGCATTTCCCTGATGATTAAGGATTTTGAACATTTGTTTAGGTGCTTCTCAGCCAGTCAGTATCCCTTAGTCGAGAATTCTTTGTTTAGCTCTGTTCCCCATTTTTTAATAGGGTTACTTGGTTTTCTAGAGTCTAACTTCTTGAGTTCTTTGTATATATTGGATTTTAGCCCCCTGTCGGAATTAGGATTGGTAAAGATCTTTTTTCAATCTGTTAGTTGCCTTTTGGTCTTATTGACACTGGATAAAGATCAGCTCAAGACAATTTACACACATATCAAATTTGTGGGAACATGCGTGTGAGTGCATGCATGCATGTGTGCCTGTGTGTTTGTGTGTGGGGGGGGGTACATATGCTCATGATATTTGAGGACAACTTCCAGTGTCATTCCAGTGTGATTTGTGATGATATGAATGAAAAGTTACTCTAATAGGCTCAGGTATTTGAATACTTAATTTTCAGTTGGTGACACTACTTGGTGAGGTTTAGGAGGTGTAGCCTTGCTAGAGGAATCATACCACTGAGGGCACGCTTTGTGATTATATGATCTCTTCCTACTTCCAGTTTGATATTTCTACTTCATGTTTGTAGTGGAGATGAACTATCTCACTTTCTTGCTCCTGCCAGTATGTCTGCTACATGTTGCTATGCCTGTCCACCATGATTGACTTTTATCCTTCTGGAACTGTAGCCATCAGGTGGTCTGGGTGTGACAACTTAAACTTAACTTAGTGTCCTCCAGGCTAATCTATGTTGTTGCTAATTACAGGATTATAGAACTCAGCGATTAGATATGCCATGTTTGCTTTATCATTTTGTTCATAATGGACATGATGGTTTCTATTAACACATTTTTTTTTTTATTTTTTAGGATCATTCATAAATTTTCTATAATAGCTTATATAATGTTTTATTCTACCAACATCATGCAAGGGTTTCAGTCTCAGTTTGTCCACATACTTGTCACACTTGGTATTTTTGGCATCTTTGCAGCAAATCATTTATGTATATTTGCATAGGTTAATTTCTGTACTCTCTACTCTGTTTGCCTTAATCACATCAACGGAATTACTGTAGCTGTTTGAAAGATATTGAAACTAACAAGTGTTACATATATAGGTTATTCTTCCTCAATGTTGTTTTGGCAGGCCCCTTTCAGAAGCAATTATTTATGTATAGCCTTTTCTTAGATATTTGGAGAATAGAATGTGAACCATATACCAAGTAATGATTGTGTTTTAAACTTTAAATTTAAATTATATTAATTGTGATAGACAATTTTATCAGCAACACAGTAAATGTTCATTTTTACTAGGGGGTGAATAAGAAAAAGCTTTTTCCTCAGGGTAATTCCTTCTAAAAATCATCATGGTCACCTCTGTCTTCATTTTCTTCAGCAGAGCTATAGACTGACCCCATGCCTTGACACATTCTAGTAAAGAATTCTATGACTAAGCCACATCCTTAGCCTCAACTAATCATTTTACATCATCCAAATAAAAATGATAGTTTAAAGTGGCATTAGTTCAGTGATATTTAAACTTTAGCAACAATTATATTGCTACTAGTAGAATATTCTGATTTCCTTACTAAAGTAGAATGTTCCCTTCTATCAACTTAAATTTCAACAACACTGAAAGAATTGCATGAAATGTTCCTAATAGTCAATTCAAGGGTCAAAGTCCAGTAATAACTCATATTTAATATCTACATTTATTTTCTATAGCAATTCTAAACCCAGTCAGGGTAACAAGATTACTTATCATAAATCCACAGCTTGTCAACTTGACACCCAAACAAGCAAATTTAAACATAATATTCAATCTCTGTTTCCCTAGTCTCATTTTCATCTCATAGTACAATTTAATTTAATTGATCTCTTAAATCTGTATCGTTGTAAACATTCATACTAGGGTCAAAAAGTCCAACCTTTACATTCAAATATTGGGGGCTGGAACAAGGGAATGCTGAAGAAACTTCTAAGCTAAATGAGACCAAAGCCCAGGCGGGTAAAAAACAAACCCTACAACTAATACTGAAAGATCATAATGGAATCATCTGAGCTCCAATAGTGATCTGAAGCATACATAGCCTCTCTCTTGAGCAAGTACCACCTCATGTCTGAAATATGTTTGGCAGATATTTCATGGCCCTGGTCTAATCTCCCACAGAAGGCCTTTCTACACTCCTAGCTAAAACTGCCACAAGCCTGCTGCTGTTAAGCCAAGGACTGTCCATGTGGGACTAGCCAGAGCACCTTTCCCTGCCCCCTTCCTCCCACCCAGACCCTGGGCTAGACACAGCCTATAGGCCCTCACTCTATTCTCAGCTCTGCCACTACTCCCAGCAAGTACATGGGTGTCCAAGAGCCCGAGAACCCTACAACCTCAACCTCTTTGCAGGCCCAGGGAACACTGAACCAGCCCCAGCTTTCCCTTGTCTCAGACTTCTGCCCTTCCACCCCAACTGCCCCCAGTCATGCTTCACTGCTTTCCTACAGTCTAGTATCCCTGCCCCATCAGTGGCATATAGTCAAACTCCCCCCATTCTGCCTCCCCAAGCAGTTGTGCCCAGTGCTGGAGGACATAGGCCAACATAATCATATATATATACATATATATATATATATATATATATATATATATATATATATATATATATATATATATATATATATATATATATATATATATATATTTATATATGAATAATATAAGTAAATAAAATATAAATAAAATAAAACAATTTAATAATAAAATAAATAAAAAAATTTGAACACTCTTACATATTGATCTTTAGATCTAATGTGAACTCAGAGCAACGAACTAGCGAACGTAAAATTGCCTTTCTGTAGTTCAACTCATTGGTGTTGAGCATATAGGAAAACAATTCATTTGAAAGTAAAAATGATTAATATAACATCTGAATTACCATAAACTTCTAAAATCTGCTTTCCATGAGTAGTACGTAGCTAAACCAGGGTGAAAAACATAAAATGTTTCTTTATATGTACCAAAGAATAATGAATTAGGAATCAAACAGTTTAATAGAATTGAAATATATGATTATTTTTTTAAATAATATATACAATTTGTATGAAGAGGAGATACATCATAAATGTATCTATTTCTTTTAGAGGAAAATTTCATTTTGTGTGTGTGTGTGTGTGTGTGTGTGTGTGTGTGTGTGTGTGTGTGTGTATGTTTATATTTGTGTGTATGTGTGTGTGTGCAGGTTCATGTGTGCAAGTACCCAAAGTGTCCTGAACAGGGTGATAGATCCCTTATAGCTGCAACTTCAGATAGTTTTGAGCTTCCTAACATGGGTGTTGTGAACAAAATTCAGTTCCTCTGAAAGAGCACTCAGTGCTCTTAACCATTGAGCTATGTCTAAAGCTCCTACATGCATGTATTTTCAAGGAAAATGTACATCCACTGTTGATTTGAAAAACAGAATGCTACCAATTGATTCAAAACATTCTGAATTCCTTTTGACAATCAAATCTCCATCCAAACAAGAAGACTGTCGCTTTTACTTTTTGGCTTTAATTTATGGCTTTATGAAAAAAATATACATACCTAAATATTTGTGTATATATGTACACATATTCTCGTTCTATTTTATACTGTTTCCTAAGTAATATTTAGACATTAGTTCTGATTTTTTCATTAGCAATGAGTTATAAAGTTCATGCAACTGTAATTTTTCTATTTACTACTTCATTTTAATTTTAGAACTTCATGCAATTGTATCAGTGCTATGCCAGATTATTTTTCCATTTCATTAGAATTTTGTGATTGAATTTGTATTAGAATGAATCCCCACAAGAGCCAGATGACAAACTCAAGATTCATTAAATTGAATAGAGGCTACTAAAGGATGTATTTTGAAATTATATCGGATAATGTGATACCCCAGGCCTGGGAACAATAGAGTACCCCACACTATCAATTATCTGAAGAGAAAAAAAAATCAATTAACCAAACGTTCAGACAGTAGAATATGAGAGACTATCTGATAAGAAATGTTTTTCATGGAAAGAAATTGCAGCTAATTTTGGATGACCTTGATGGGAGCTAAGAAGTTTTCTACTTTACACTTCCACAATTTCTAAAGCCTATAGGTTTCTCATATTATCAGAAAAATCAAGAACAAGTGGAAGTCAAAGAAGCTGAATAATTTGAAGCCTAAAGTTGTTCACCTTCCCAAAGCATAGAGGAAAGTGAGAAAAGGTAGAGAGCAGATATGACAGTAAAATAAGTTGTGTGTGTGTGTGTGTGTGTGTGTGTGTGTGTGTGTGTGTGTGTGATGTCTTTACAGATAGATATCCATGCCCCCACACCATACATACATGGCAAAGACAAATGTATATTATTGCTATACTGCTGCACTTAAACTTTCTGCAGCAAAAGAGAGTTTCTCCATTTGGCATAGAACAAGGAATTAAATTTCTGTGTCATCACTTTCTGCACTATTAAAGTTGCTTCATAGTGATATATGCTTGTGTGACTGAGTACTTCAATCACTGGTGTATAGTGTGTTTCTTTTGTCATTCTTAACTTCTGTCATTCTGAATAACATTTAATTTCTCACACACCCTTATTTCTAGTATGTTTGAATCATGTATTCTCAAGTATTCATCTCAATACTTTTTAAAAATTTCATTCCTTGGGGAACCATTGCTATTCATTGTTCTTGGCTCTTTTTTTATTGTGGGATTTTCTTAATCATTGCAACCACATCTTTATAAAAATATAAGAATAGATAATTTTTTTCAGACATGAAAGTTGAGGTTTATTCCTCAATGTTTAATTCTTGCATTTTCTGTCTCTTCCCTCTCTCTCCTTTTCACTCTCTATTCTCCCAACTCCCTTTATGTTATTTTGCCCCCTACCTATTCTCTCTCTCTCTCTCTCTCTCTCTCTCTCTCTCTCTCTCTCCCTTCCCCCTCCCCGCTCCTCTGTTTGTGTCTCTCTCTTTGCTGCATTCTCTCTTGTTTCTCTGTGCTGGAAACCAAAGTTTTCATTAGTTTCTGTAGCATCATTTATTAATAAGATATCCTTCACTTTGGATAATTTTTAGGCTGTGAATTTTGAGTCTTATTTAAAAGATCTTCCCAGGTAGTCAGAGCTTTAAAATAATTTTCTGTAATACTATTTTTAATATCCCAATACCTAATTCAATTCAATTTTTAAAACAGTACAAAAATAGATCTAATTGCTTTCTACATGGGTTAACAATTGCCTGATAACTTATCCTTCTGCAATTTTTTTTTATATTTCACATTCTTTTAATCAGAATGCATTGTAATAGTAAATCCTTGTCTTAATTGCCATGGCTTTAATATGTTGAGATTTTGTCAGGCCAAAACTCCATTTTGTTTTTCTTCTGATTATTGTCCTTTTCTCTTATACATGCTGCAATTGGTTTGTGTCTTGAAAATTTCTGTTGGAATCTTTATTAGTTTAATTATAAAATTAATTTACATTTTTATTTATATCCTGCCAAATCATAAATATAGTATAATTGTGTGAGTATGCTGATGCCATTTTATCTTGTAAAAATGATTTCTTTCAAAAAGGCTATTATCTTTTCTTTTATAAATATCCATGAGAATTTTATAGTTCTCAATAAATCTTCATTACTTTGAATTTGTTGTTTCTAAATACAGAGTTCTTGTGCTTGTTGTGTCCTGTGTTTGAAACTTAGCTTTCCAGAAAATGGGAGTGTAGAAATATGTATAACTATCACAACAGGAAACTAGTACTTCATCTTTTTCAGACACTGTTGAAGGTCCTTATGCTTTCCCCTGTTATATTTTTACCTTCTAATATTTCCAGTAATTATATTTCCTACCTTGTTATGTTGGGTGTGTAGGTTATTAATGCTTACCTTGTTATTTTTCCCCTGACCTTCATTTAAGTATCTGCATTCCATGAACCAATTAAAAAGCACCTGTAAGTTTGATATGTAATAGCATATGAAAATTTGTTTCTGAGTATTTATTAATAGCCTTTTAAAATTATGATTTGAGGAACAGGGTATTTCAAGCATCATGAATTTGTGGACACTTCAGAAAACACAGTATAATTTTCAACTCTCCTTGACCATGAAAATGTTTTCTAGTTCTAGAAAGAGTGAGAAAAATTTGAAATGTAGCTATGACAGAACCAAAAGTATCAATGTTGACAACGTAAGAAGTACCAGCACTGCAGACACTATTGCACATGACAGCAAGATTTTGCTGAAGGGACCCTGATATAGCTGTCTCTTGTGAGGCTATGCCAGTGCCTGGCAAACACAGAAGTGGATGCTCACAGTCATCTATAGGATGGAACACAGGGCTCCTAATGAAGGAGCTAGAGAAAGTACCCAAGGGGCTGAAGGGGTCTGAAACCCTATAGGTGGAACAACAATATGCACTAACCAGTACCCCAAGAGCTCATGTCTCTAGCTGCATATGTATCAGAAAATGGCCTAGTCGGCCATCATTGGGAAGAGAGGCCCCTTGGTCTTGCAAACTTTATATGCCCCAGTACAGGGGAATGCCAGGGCCAAGAAGTAGGAGTGAATGGGCAGGGGAGTGGGGCCGGGAGGGTATAGGGAACTTTCGGGATAGCATAGCATTTGAAATATAAATAAATAAATGAATAAATAAATAGGTCTAAACCAGACCATGAAGACTATGAGGTAACTGTCTTCAACAAATCTCAAATTCAAGCATACCTTTTGGATTGACATTTGTTCTGAATTTAGGAAGCTTTTATAGAGATGACCGGATCTTTTGTGATTAAAGCCAAAATATTGATCCTCTACAATAATGGGGGTAATAAGGGTATGGTAAACTTTGTGCAAAAATAATAGTAGGATGGCATTTTGGCTTTTTTAGTATTCTCTAATACTAAATATATTTCATTGTCAACCCCTATTAATGAGAACAGCAGTTTTGCCTTATAGAATTGGAAGTTCTATACATTGTGTTCTTAAAGGAATGTACTCTGTTCAGTGGAAAATTTTGAGATGAAACTTGTTCAAGTTCTAGCAATCAACTCTAACAGAGAAAATTTGGTTTTGAAGTCTAGGTATGCTGTGATTAATATAACTGCTTGGCCACAACAAAGAAAAGTGCCAGCATTTTCTACGCCCCATAAAAAATGCTCATTAAATCAAGCTTCATATAAAATTGATTTTGACAAAAGAGTTTTATTTGCAGATATTCTGGCATCTTGTGATGGGAGAATATCCCAACTGTGAAAGCTCACACATCTCTAGCCTCCTTCCCTGTCAAAAGGAGACAGACATTTAAATGGAAGTTTTGTTTTGTTTTGTTTTGTTTTTTTCCTGAGGATAGATCAGTTCCATTATACAATGATCTGAAAAGCTCAAATTGGGGCTTCGGATTTAATTTGCCACACAGAATATGTAGAAGCCTTTCAAAAGACTCACAAAAGTATCATAAATATTGAATATTAAAAGGTTGAATTTTTGTATTAGTTGTATAAGGAGATACTTTAAATAGGTAAAGGATAAACTGTACTAAAGAACATTTTCATAAATTAAAACATTGAAACTATATGTAGTTACATTTTTAACTTGCTAAAATAAATTTGAAAATATATTTTATTATACCAGTGTAATAAGCAATGTATAAGGTAGTCAAGTTATCATTTTCCATTTATATCTTGATCTTTCCTTGTTTAAGACTGAAATTTTTAAAAATAATTCTATGAAATTTCTTTATGTTGAAAATTTCTTGAATGTATAAATTTAGGTACTTTCTCCTATGCTACTAGTATAACAAGAGGGCTCCCTGTTATATAATTTAGTGATCATATGAGTTTTTATTGGTTACAATACATAAACACCCAAGCAACCCTTATCATTCTCAAGAGACCAAGGCTCAGTATGATCCACTTTTCATGAGGTAATCCTTTAGGCAAACTGATGAATCAACAACAAAAGCAGATCTTATAAGCACCTTTACTTTGCCCTTAATTCTGTTTTTACTAAAACTGTCAAGTATTCTGTACAGGTTTACTGTAATAACAATATTTCCTGATCAATCATATCATCTTTGAAGCTTGCTTATTAGGTAAATATAAAAGTATAAGTAAACAGCATATTTACTAATTTACTATGTTTTGTACAAAAATATTAATATAAATAAGGATTATATTTAAAAAATGAATATCAGTAGAGAAAATGATTTTTTTAACCTATGAGGGTGTTATAAGAAAGAAGCAAAAAAAAAAAAAAAAAAAAAAAAAAAAAAAAAAAAAAAAAAAAAAAAAGAATGGCCAAAATATAATTGCATGGTTTCTCAGGTTCTACATGCTCCTCTAACTGTATTTTTAATTGCTTTCTAAGTTTTCTTTCTCTATTTGACAGAAAAGGCCTCACATAACAGGGAGAACACATACTTAGAAAGCTGCAATTTCAACATGAGTTCCGTATGACAGTTATTTCTATGCTTAGATCAGTGGTTCTCAACCTTCCTAATGCTATGACCCTTTAATATAGTTCCTCAGGTCATGGTGACCCCAAATAATTAAATTAGTTCACTGCTACATCATAACTGTAATTTTGTTACTGTTATGAATCATAATGTAAATATCTGAAGTGCAACTCTTGTGAAAGGGGTCATTTAACTCCCAAAGGATCACAACCTACAGGTCAAGACATGCTAGCTTAGATGATTAAATGTTTTTATATTATCTTCACATTATCACAAAAAACAAATCATTTTCTACTTCTCTGTATAGTATAGATGTATTGCTTATTTGGGGGGGTTGGTAATTAGTGCCATTTTTTTTTCAAGACAGGGTTTCTCTGTGTAGCCCTGGCTGTCCTGGAACTCACTTTGTAGACCATGCTGGCCTCGAATTCAAAAATCCGCCTGCCTCTGCCTCCTGAGTGCTGGGATTAAAGGCGTGCACCACCACGCACAACGTTTTAGTGCCATTTTTTTTTTTTTTTTTTTTTTTTTTTTTTTTTTTTTTTTTTTTTTGGTTTTTTGAGACAGTGTTTCTCTGTAGCCCTGGCTGTCCTGGAACTCACTTTGTAGACCAGGCTGGCCTCGAACTCAGAAATCCACCTGTCTCTGCCTCCCGAGTGCTGGGATTAAAGGTGTGCGCCACCATGCCCGGCCTTTAGTGCCATTTTTTAAAGCCATAAATTAGGCCTTTTTTCTTTGCTTTGTCAGAGGAGTGACAGAGGAAATCTCTAATACTGTCTCCTCCTTCCTCAGTGGTTGCTTTATGAAACAGTTTTCTTTTGGCATTCTTACTATCCTATGAATTTCCTTCAGATATGTGAGTGCCTACTCAGTAAATACCTACTGAATAAAATCAATTGACATTAACATAATAACTATAAATTGCACATGTAGACAAAGACACACACACACACACACACACACACACACACACACACACACAAAAAAAAAACACATTGAAAGAACATTAACAAACCTATTGCTATATGATAGCATGGATGTTGCTGTAGCTAAATGAGTCTGAGCAATTTCCTACATTTGACTATAAATATATATTCATAAAAATACATATATGCTTTTCCCCAAAACAAATGTGTTGAAAAGGAAATTCATCTTCTCTTTTGTGTTTTGTTTTTGTTTTTGTTTTTGTTTTGTTTTTTGCTCTAAGTAATTCTCCCATTTTTTTGTTCTTGTTTTTGTCCTGAGTAATTAGTAAAAAAAATAAAGTATATGTAAAAGTCTCTCACTTTTGAGGAAAAAGTAACCCAAATCCTATTTTCCCCTATTTTGTCTGATTATCTGAACAGGAAGTCCAGCAAAGAAACATGCATTCTACAAATATGATCTATAGGGGGAAAGTCTTTATGATGCTCATAAATCTTCCAGACTCTGAAAAACAGTTCCAGAGCAGGCATGTGATACTATCCAACTGACATATATAAATGATGCATTTTCTGCTCCAGCCACAGCTCATCTCCATAATCCACACAACTGCTGAGAAGACAAAGTGAGAAATGTAGTCTGCCTGATGGCATAGCTAAAAGACAATAAGCTGCAGTTAATCATTTATCGACCCAGCCAAATAACAAGTCCAGAAAGTAAATATCAACAGTAGACTACAATGAGACAGAGAGTGCTGAGGGATATCTTGCATTTTAAAAGCAACCATGAACAACAATCAATATCAGCATCTTACATGAAAGCATCAGCATTGAAGGTAATTTTATTTCACTAGGTTCAGCCCTTGAGAAGAAATGTTTATGAGCTATCCAAAACTATCATGGTAAGAAAAGTTTTATGTAAGCCTTTAAAAGCCATCTTTTCTTTTTTTTTAATCTTTTTTAATTAGATCTTTTCTTTATTTACATTTCAAATGCTATCCCGAAAGTATCCTATACTCCCCACCCTTCTCCTCTACCCATCTACTCCTACTTCTTGGCCGTAGCTTTCTCCTGTACTGGGGCATATAAAGTTTGCAAGACCAAGGGGCCTTTCTTCTCAATGATGGCCATGGATACTTCATTCCTCCTTAGAATAGGGAACAAAACACCCATGGAAGGAGTTACAGAAACAAAGTTTGGAGCTAAGATGAAAGGATGGACTACCCAGAGACTACCCCACTGGGGGATCCATCCCATAATCAGCTACCAAACCCAGACACTAGTGCATATGCCAGCAAGATTTTGCTGAAAGACCCTTATATAGGTATCTCGAGAGAGGCTATGCCAGTGCCTGGCAAATATAGAAGTGGATCCTCACAGTCATCTATAGGATGGAACACAGGGCCCCCAATGGAGGAGCTAGAGAAAGTACCCAAGGAGCTGAACAGGTCTGCAACCCTATAGGTAGAACAACAATATGAACTAATCAGTAGCCCCAGAGCTCCTGTCTCTAGCTGCATATGTAGCAAAAGCCATCCTTTTCTATTTTTTTTCTTATTGAAAATAGATTCTTTTCTCATACAATATATCCCGACCACAATATTCTCTCCCTCCATTCCTCCTAGGTACCCCTCCCAGATCTAACAGACCTCGATTCTCCTCAGGAAAGAATAGGCCTCCAAGATACAACAGTCAAATACAACAGAACAAGATAAAATAAAACATGACAGAATCCCTCATATTGAGGCTAGACGGGGGAGCCCAATAAAAGAGAAAGAGTCCCCCAAACAGGCAAAAGAACAGAAACACACCTTCTCCCATTGTTAGGAGTCCCACAAATACATCAACTTAACAGCCATAACATAGATGCAGAGGACCTGGTGCAGGCCCATGCACACCCAGTGCTTGCCACTTCAGTCTCATGGTAGACCTGATTGAGTCTTTGGTCCATGCTCTCCTGCTGTCCTCAATACCCTCTGACTCCATCCCTCCCCCTCTTCCTCATGGTTACCTGAGCTCAAAGTGGAGGGCCCAAAGGAGAATTCCATCTCTCTCTCTCTCTCTCTCTCTCTCTCTCTCACACACACACACACACACACACACACACACACACACACACACACACACACACACACACACACACACACACACACACACACACACACACACACACACATACACACTCCTTCCCTGTCCCTGTCCCTCTCTCCTTCTCCTTCTTTCCCTCCTTTTCTCTAACTCTCCCCCCCCTTGCTCCCTCTCTCCTTCTCCCATACCTCTCTGATTAACTCTGGTTTGAGACCTTTGTACCTGCTCCCATCTGCTGCAGAAGAAAGCCTCTCTGGTGGGCACTTTCTCTTAAATTATCACCTGACTCTTCCAGCTGCTTCTTGCCTGGGGTAGGGGGCATCCTCATAGAGATCAGAGTCATGGAGGAGGAGGTATGGGATTTGGAACAGTCAGTGCGGGCTTGGAGGGGGATAAAATCTGCACTGTAAATAAGACTAAAAAAAAAAAAAAGTTAGGGCCTCATCTAAAAAAAAAATCACCTGAATGCTCTATGTCTTTCAATTTAAACCACAAAAAGAGAATATCTGTAGCATTTCTAATTACTTGTTCTATAATGTTGATATTTTATGGTAAATCATATGGTAATATATGTTTTACAGAGTTAACTTTGAAATACAAAAATATAACAAGCATGTGAGAAATTTCACATAGGATGAAATTTCAAATAACATGCACCATCTTGTCTGTCCTTCCTTTTAGTATTTAATTCCTCATTTAGGGTATTAAAGGAAATCTCTGGGTAATTATAAATGTTAATTCTTTTGTTTTTTTTTATGGAAAACGGGTTTTTTTTGTCAGTAAACTTTCCCCCAAGTCTTCATTTTCCTTTCTGTCATAAGGTTTCCTCAGTATAACAATCTATTCTCCTCTAGTGAAGGCAATGCTATAAGAAAATTGATGTCATTTCAGTTGCTTATCAGATATGCATTTAAATGGAATAAACTATAAATGACTTTCTGAATTACTATATGAACAAAAATTCTATAACCTTCTCTACATTACAAAGCATTTGTGCCTGGTGATAGTGAATGGTTATGGAAGGGAGGAAGGTACTTTTCCACAGCTTTGCCTCTGGCTATGTCATTCCTCTCGAGGCCAGATGCCTAAGTTTGAGACCTCAGAGGAGTTAGTATTGCTCGAAAACTGTACCTCCTTAACACTATAAAGGTATATGTGGCTCTCAAATGTAAGCATGTTGATGGAATATGTGTGTCAATAGGACAGATGATTTATTTTGGTTGTCATATTGAAGAGACAAAACTAAATATGTAATGATTAAGACATTACATCTACAACTAATGAGACTTAAGGTAGCCAAGGAATCCCATCATGTTACTGTGGAAATAAAATGAAATAAAGATAGTTTGTCATGTTCATAGGTTACTTTCTGTAGCCAAGTGAGCTGTTGAAATGCTAAGCGAGAACAGTTTTCCATTGTTTTAAGGTTTGCTTCACAGAGGTAGGAATGTAAAAGCTTTCAGTTAGAAAGCATTTATTTTTTGAATAAATAATGCCTTAGAAACTTATTGCAGATTATTTGATATTGGGCAAATATATAGATATTTCTCTAATAAAGTCATACCAATAATTTGGAAATAAAATGTCAAGAAAAATGAGTTCTTCCTTTAATTAAGTTCACTTGTTTAAAGAAAAATACAGGTATTTGCTGGATCATAATATATCTTTGGAATCATAAGATTTATGCTATAAGTAACCAATAAATATATTATAGCTAGAATTAATTGTGCACTTGTGTGCCTAGTTATGTATAATAGCATCATTTGAGTTGTGAATATCAGGTAGGTTTTATCTTACCTTCAAGATTTAAACTATATGTTTTTAAACATAAGGGACTTATCAAACAATAATCTACTTTAATTCTGTCTTTCAGTGGTCAAAATCAAATACAGTTTTAATATATTTATATTTTATGCACAAGAATGTTTTTTATGCATGTCTATGTTGGTGCACTTTGGCATGCCTAGTATCATCAGAGGCCAGGAGAGGGAGTTGGAAGCCCTGGAATTAGAGATAAAGATGGTTGTGAGTTGTCATGTAAGTCCTGGGTACAGAATTCTGACCCTCTGCAAGAACAGAAAGTCCTCATAGGCACCGAGCCATCTCTCCAACCCCACGTGTAATTATTTGAATGCATAAGGAAAATGGTTATCACTACAGTGGCCTAAGAACAATTTATCACATGGTATTTATCACATAGTTCACACTTGTAGTTTCCCAACTGGGCTGGCTAATTGAACAAGACTATTAAGTGTACAATGCTTCTATTATGTATCATGTTTTTGGATAAACCAGAAATATGTTAGTTTCATATTTATGCCACATTTGTAATTTGATTTTATAATTTAATTATAATATTCCATGTTGATTGTTCAAGAATGAGATGAAATACTATATTTTAGTGACATTTCTAGAAGTTGGTTATGTTGAACAATATTTGGGCATGGACATTCTATTGTCCATAAGAATTTTGGCATATTTCAAGGGGTCAGCATATAAAATGTAAACATATTGTTTTCAGTGACATTTTTTTTTTAATTCTCAAGAATTGTTTTCTTCACCAGGCCAGGACATATTAGATTCATTTACTCTAAAGTGAAACTAGAACTAATCACAACAAATATTTTTGATTTAAATCTATGAATGTAGGACATCCATAAATGAGAAGTGAATGTAAATATTTTAGCAGAAAATAGGTTTCATATTCTGTGATTATAAATTTATATTAGTATGCTCCAGTACAGGGGAATTCCAGGGCTAGAAAGTGGGAGTGGGTGGGTTGGAGAGCATTGGGAACGGGGAGAGTATAGTTGATATTTTTGGAGAGGAAACTAGGAAAGGGGATAGCATTTCAAATGTAAATGAAGAAAATATCTAATAAATAAATAAATAAATAAATAAATAAATAAATAAATAAATACATTTGTATTAGTAACATGGCCAGCTTTTTAAATGAGTATATAATGGGGACAATTTTACTCCATTTTTCTACATTAGAGGACTCTATTGTGTAGGTTCACTCATTCTTATAAAACAACCTAAAAACATTAGTTTTCCTTGTTAGAAGCAAGTTAACAATTCTTCACTGTCAATTAAAAAATAGAACTCACTATCAAATTAGGTAGCTTCATATGAATTTCACTTGGTATCCTAGAGAGAGCACTTAAAGAATTCTGGAACAGCAATAAACCATGACATTATTTGCTTTTTATAAAATATCTTTTAAATGCTTAGTGTTATCTATATATGACATATATTAATATGCAAAAGTAAAGCTTGTTGACAGCCAACCTAGTCCCCAAACTACATTTTAAATTCATTATTATATCAACTATTCAGTTATATTAATGATTTACATAGCCACCTGAGAAATAAACAGAAATACAAATATGTTACTCTGTTTATTAAGAGTCAATTGATTGATCTTAATGTTATAAGTTGTCCCTCCTTCATTACCCCCATGTGTTACAAAACTGTGACCTGAGAGAACAAAAAGAAAGATGCTTATTATTTAGCTCAGGTACTATAGTTAGCTGAGTTTCCTTATAAATAGTTCTCAAAACATAATGGGTTATAAGAAAGGGCTCTTTATTAAGTGATTTTGATAAGTTTACTATGAGAACTCAAAAGAAAACTCGTCAGTATATCAAGCTAAAAGCACAATTTTCCTTTTTCCTATTTTTACTTCCATAGTAAATAAATATTCATAGTTAATTTTATTAATTATTAACAGAATTATCTACAAAAAGCATTCAACTAAAATCCTCACAGGGGTGATTTCTTTTTATCTTAATAAAACTTTTATATATCTAATTTACACTCTCACTAATTCAATAATGGTGTCTTCTTTTTAAGTTTTTTTTATGGGCAATGATTGCAATGATATATATATATATATATATATATATATATATATATATATATATATATATATATATATATATATATATTTGTTGTTGTTGCTATTTGAATTACCTTTCCTGTGAACACTTTTTTTGTTGAAATTCAAGTGTTTCTTATATAATCTTGACCATATTTATGTTGATCTTTACAAAGAGCCTCACTGTTGATACATAGTATATTCTTCCTAGAAAACAGTTTACATAATTAAATCCTAACTAACACATAAATGCATATTTTATTGTTATATTAAGAATTCCTTCTAGAGCCACTGTGAGAGATATTTGGATTTCTTGAGTCATTTTATTAAATTGTTTCTATTTACATGATATTTCCCCTGTGAATTTAATTTTATAATTTTACAAAATCACTTCTATGCCTCTTAAAATGTTTTCCCTGACTCATCATCTCTGTATAGCAAATCATAAAGTGAGCTATGGGAACAAAGACAGATGTTATTTTGCTATCTACTCAAGAAAAGGATGCAGTTGGTCTCTTTCACTACAATTTGTGTTCAGAACTTCCATGCAATGGTGAGAATTTCTGCTTCTTGACAATTCATGTTAGAGCTCTTCCAACCCAGGGACCTATAAAAGGCTAAAGGGAGGTACTGAGGAAAAGTTGATGTCCCAATCTAGAACAGTCTAGAAATACTTTTTAAACTTCCATGTATAAAATTAATGTACTAAGCCATTACTACTTATATTTATTTTAGATGTTTATTTTAAACATCTCAAAGCTAGTATCTGATTTTACTTTTATATATTTAAATATAACTGAAATAGTGAAAAGATTACTCTTCATGTATCTGTATGTTTAAATAAGATAATAATAATGAATAATGAATAATGAAAACATATCCCAAACTTGAATGTATTTGGAAAGTAAGTTACTAAAACATTTGCTGCCATCTAGATGAGTTGTTCACCAAAGCCATATAAGTAAATGAAACCATTTCACTACTGAATAAGCATTATATCAGCATGCAGTGTGTATCACAGATAAACTGATAAAGAGAGGGGGTCCACCCATAATCAGCCACCAAGCGCAGACAGTAATTCATATGCCAGCAAGATTTTGCTGAAAGGACCCTGATATAGCTGTCTCTTGTGAGGCTATGCTAGTGCCTGGCAAATACAGAAGTAGATGCTCACAGTCATCTATGGGATGGAACACAGGGCTCCTAATGAAGGAGCTAGAGAGGTCTGCAACCTTGTAGGTGGAACAACAATATGAACTAGCCAGTACCCCCAGAGCTCATGTCTCTACCTGCATATGTATCAGAAGATGTCCTAGCTGGCCATCATTGGGAAGAGAGACCCTTGGTCTTGCAAACTTTATATGCCCTAGTACAGGGGAACGCCAGGGCCAAGAAGTGGGAGTCAGTAGGTAGGGGATCGGGGGGGGCGGTATAGAGGACTTTTGGGATATCATTTGAAATGTAAATGAAGAAAATATCTAATAAAAATTTTAAAGAAAAAAATATATGTGTGTGTCTATCTATCTATCTATCTATCTATCTATCTATCTATCTATCTATCTATTCACAAGAAATAATTTTAAACTAAGACAACCTGGTAAAAATATATGTCACACTCAGTTCCTCTTAAGTTCTCTTAGTAGTTGCCTGGCTATTTGTGCCAGCTAACTACTTCCTATAGAGGAAACCTCTAATCTGAGGATGCTATCCAACAGTGACAACAACAAAATTATGCACAGAGAGAAGAACACCATCTTCTTTAGTGAGCAAAGACCTGGTGCCCAGTATTTTAAAGAGATGTTTTTTGAATTATAAAGCTAGAAAGTATTATGTATACTTTCAAAATGTTGATTACATATATATCTCAAATATAGTGATTCAACTGACATTTACAATTTTTCTATGTAAGAAGTTATTTTTGAATAGAAAAATCCACGAATGGTTTAGATTGATCAAGGAGAACTGAGGTTGCATGATTCCGTTCTGTAAGTTTATTGAGTCATTACATTTTGTTACAGTTTTGATCTTCCATTCAGAAAATAAATTGAAAACTGATGAATTGTGTGAATTAATATTGTTTAATTAATCCTGGAATTCCAGGATTATCCCAGGTCATCTCTTTATCTCTGGTTCTTCTTCAAAATCTCTTCTTGCCATTTAAGGCAAGAAATTTATAAATGTTTGGTGTTAGGTACTAGGTATCAAGCAATATTTGGAAATCTGCCATGCTGAGTTAAAAATTAACTGAGTAAAAACTAGTATAATGGATCCCAAGGCATGGATTTTGACAGCTGTTTTTGTTCTAGACTTGGCTGTGGCTGAAATGTATCAGATAATGGACATGAAACTAATGAGTATCTTGGTCTGTAATTGTATAAAACACAACTCTAGGTCCCTGATCAGGCATTTAGGACTTCCTCTAGACCAGTGGTTCTCAACCTGTATTGGTACTGTACTGGAAGATGGTATTTCCTGTAACTTAATAACCTTTGAGAGGTTTTGGTTTTACATCTTTCCACTTTTAACAAATACTTCAACTTTTAATATACTACCTATAAAATCAGTAGTAAAGGGAAAGCAGAGAGATAGATAACAACAGTAGATATTACTGCATTTTATAGGTTAAATGCTATTTGGGGTTTTGGAGGTGAATAGAGTATTTAAAATCTAAATTACACAAGATTTTTTAAAACTGAGAGAAATGCTAACAACAAATAGCCCAATATCCTCATTATTTAATAAAAATATATAGTTCTGATATGTATAGAAATAAAGGATATAGAACTATCTCTAAATTATTCATATTTAACCCTAGTAACACTCTTTGTAGTGGAGATTGACTGTAGACCCTCTTGAAAGCTAACCAAGCACTCTGCTACAAGGTGATATGCCTAGTTCTTCTGTTTTCAATGATTATTTCATTGGGCAGAATCACATGGCAAATATAACTGCCATGTCTCAATACCCAATTTTAGTGCAATTTACTCCACATTGTGATAGATTGTTTACTTATACCCTTTAAGTACACCATCTAAAGCAGCTTCTTTGCTGGTGGATTGGTTGCCTATCAATACATATACCTTTTAGCTTTCTGTTCACTTAAGTTAGAAACTTGGAAGATTCAAAGTTTTCTCTCACTTTGCCACCTATTTTCATTTACCATTAAATGCAACCATTTCTTATATTATTGCAGAACCTTTTATAAGTCTTCTATTCCCTCTTTTATGTGATATTACTATAATAAATTATTATTTTCTCTACCTGAGGAAATGCATTAAATAATTCTCCTTTTCCTTTCATGGTAAAAACAAACAAAAACCATTAAAATGTTTATAAGAACTTATGTGGGCTAATTCCTCCATTTAATAATATTGCTTTATTTTTTCTTGTTAGCAAGAAAGGTATAATGACTAAAGACTTTAAAGTTCTAGACTTGTTTATTTTATAAAATTTTCAAGATATATGTTATTTTTATTGTTCAACTATATGCTTTGTCATAATAGGATGACAGAAAATATCTTGTCAATTTACTCATGATAATGCATATAAAGGTTTTACTACCTTGTTAAACAAGTATTCCTTAACATGAGTGTGCCCAGGAGAGCTCGCAGGCTGCAGAAGCAACATAGCTACTAGGACAGGGGCCCTTCCTGGCCTTCATCTGCATCCAGGAAGCAGAACTGAACTCCAGACATCTGCACACTTTCCCCACCAAAGGAGAGGTGGCCTCCAGGGAGGGCTCTGATTACAGGAGCAGGTAAGAACTCTATCTTGTATCCCAGGTCCCTCAGAGATCAGTCTGTGCAGGAGAGCCTGCAGACTGCAGAAGCAATACAGCTTCTGGGACAGGCCCCATTCCGGGCCTTCATCTTCAGCCAGGAAGCAGATCTGAGATCCAGACATCTGCGCTCCTTCCCCACTGTAAGAGGAGAGGGGGCTTGCAGAGGGTACTATTACAACAGAGACTCAGGAGAGAGATTCATTCTCAGGAGTGCTGACAGAGGCTAACAGAATCACAGGAGGAACAAGCTCCAGCCAGAGATAGTTATAACAACTAACACCAGAGATTACCAGAAGGCAAAAGGCAAACCTAAGAATCTTACTAACAGAAACAAAAACCACTCATCATCATCAGAACCCAGCACTCCCACCACAGCAAGTCCTGGATACCCCAACACACCCGAAAAGCGAGATTTGGATTTAAAATCTTATCTCATGATGCTGGTAGAGGATCTTAAGAAGGAAATTAATAACTCACTTAAAGAAATACCCCTGTAACACAGCTAAACAGGTAGAAGGCCTTAAAGAGGAAGCACAAAAAATCCCTTAAAGAACTACAGGAATACACTGCTACATAAGTAGAAGCCCTTAAAGAAGAAACACAAAAATCCCTTAAAGAATTACAGGAAAACACAACCAAACAGGTGATGGAATTGAACAAAACCATCCAAAATCTAAAAATGGAAGTAGAAACAAAGAAGAAAACCCAAAGGGAGACAACTCCGGAGATAGAAACCCTAGGAAAGAAATCAGGAACCATAGATGTGAGCATCAACAACAGAATACAGGAAATGGAAGAGAGAATCTCAGATGCAGAAGGTTCCATAGAGAACATGGACACAACAATCAAAGAATGCAAAAGATCCTAACTCAAAACAACCAGGAAATCCAGGACACAATGCAAAGACCAAACCTAAGGATAATAGGTATAGATGAGAATGAAGATTTTCAACTTAAAGGGCCAGCAAATATCTTCAAGAAAATTATAGAAGAAAACTTCCCTAACCTAAAGAAAGAGATGCCCATGAACATACAAGAAGCCTACAGAACTCCAAATAGACTGGACCGGAAAAGAAATTCCTCCCGACTCATAATAATCAAAACAACGAATGCACTAAATACAGACAGAGTATTAAAAGCAGTAAGGGAAAAAGGTCAAGTAACATATAAAGGCAGGTCTATTAGAATTACACCAGACTTCTCAAAAGAGACTATGAAAACCTGATACAGATTCTGGACAGATGTTATACAGACCCAAAGAAAAAACAAATGCCAGCCCAGGCTACTATATCCAGCAAAATTCTCAATTACCATAGATGGAGAAGCCAGAGTATTCCATGACCAAACCAAATTCACACAATATCTTTCCACGAATCCAGCCCTTCAATGGAAAATAACCGGTAAACACCAACACAAGGACAGAAACTACACCCTAGAAAAAACAAGAAAGTAATCCTGAAAGAAGACAGCTGCAAGAACAGAATCCCAACTCTAAGAACAAAAATATGTGGAAGCAACAATTACTTATTGCAACAATTACTTGTCTTTAATATCTCTTAATATCACTGAACTTAATTCCCCAAGACTTAGACTAACAGACTGGCTACACAAAGAGGACCCACCATTTTGCTGCTTTCAGGAATCCCAAATCAGGGAAAAAGACAGACACTACCTCAGAGTATAAGGCTGGAAAACAATTTTCCAGATATCATCCTGAGTGAGGTAACCCAATCACAAAATAACGAACATGGTGTGCACTCACTTATAAGTGGAATTAGCCCAGAAACATAGAATACACAAGACACAATCTGCAAAACACATGAAACTTAAGATGAAGGAAGATGAAGTGTGGATAGTTCACTTCTTCTCAGGATGGGCAACAAAATACCCATGGAAGAAGTTATGGAGTCAAAGTTTGGCACTGAGACAGAAGGAAGGACCATTCAGAGACTGCCCCACCCAGGGATCCATCCCATATTCAACCACCAAACTCAGACACTACTGCATATTCCAGAAAGATTTTGCTGACTGGATACTGATATAGCTGCCTGTTGTGAGGCTATGCCAGTGCCTGGCAAGTACAGAAGTGGATGCTTACAGTCATATTGGATGGAACACAGGGCCCTAATTAAGGAGCTAGAGAAAGTACCCAAAGATCTAAAGGTGTCTGCAACCCTATAGGAGGAACAACAGTATGAACTAACCAGTACCCCCCCCTCAACAGAGCTATACCCCTCAGAGCTTGTATCTCTAGTTGCATATGTAGCAGAGGATGGCCTAGTAAGCCATCAATGGGAGGAGAGGTCCTTGGTCTTGGGAAGATAATATGCCCCAGTACAGGGGAATGCCAGGGCCAGGAAGCAGAAGTGGGTGGTTTCCAGAGTAGGATGGGGGCAGACTATAGAGGGCTTTGGGGATAGCGTTTGAAATGTTAATGAAGAGAATATCTAATAAAAAAATTAAAAAAATATATCCTTGAAAGGCTTTTGGGTCAGGCTTGTACCATTGAGTTTTTATAGATAACCCCACAGATATTTTTGTTTCAAGAAGTTGGTTGACCCCCATCTTTACTTCTAGCACTTTAACACATTGATTTTCTGGTATGCCATTACTATTTTTATAAATTTGGAAGTAGATCCCATAAATTCATACTAAAACTAACTGCAATAATAGTAGCAGATATTTGTTAAATGTTTTATTTACTCTAATACATTTATATGGTGTGAAAATGTGAAGAGTTGATTCTTCAAAAGAGATGTGTGCCATAAAGAAGAGTAGTCACCAGTGCCAAGAAGTAGGAGTGGGTGGGTAGGGGTACAGGGCCGGGGGGGGGGGACAGTATAGGAAACTTTCGGGTTAGCATTTGAAATGTAAATAAAGAAAATATCTAATAAAATAAAATTTAAAAACCATAATTAACAAAAAAAGAAGAGTAGTCAGAGAAAAGGATTCCTTTGTAGCTCAGTGCTATGAACTTTACCTATTGGCTATTCCTATAGGCAATGTGAATCAATTTTCTAAATTTTAACAACAGTCTAGTTTCTCTTATAGTTAAATACATTCTATTCCTGAACCCCCCTTAAGTACCTGTTTACTAAATTTTCTCAGCATGATGACAAGATAAATGTTCATCAAAAGAGGCCTAAAAATTTAAAACTATTCAGTAATTGGTCTAGTCACAATATATTCTCCCTCCTGAAAAACCATGGAAAACATTAATGAGAATGCTTACTTTTCCTTTTCCTACAGTGTTTAACTAAAATGGCTTGTAATTTCTATGATCATCCACAGACTATACCTTCTTATTTAGATTATTGTTAGATTACATTAAAAAGTTTATTTCATAATCTCTGAAGAATTACAAACTTAGGAAAACAAAGTAATATTTTTCCCAAGGAAGATAAATTTTACAGTGACTACAAACACCAGAGTTTTATGGCTTAAGAAAACCATATCTATAGATTTGTTCAGTTTTAAAGTCTAATTGACCAAGAATAAGAGTTATAGCTCATTTTACTGAGGAACATAAATAAACCCCCACACAAATATAAAATCCATCTTCCCAGAATATCATTCAATAAGTGAAGAACTCTAGCATCTACTCTGTCTCATGTGTTGGTCTTGTAGAACAGACGCTGACACTATTGCACCAACATTCCTTTGGCATGTGACATGCTATATTACAAAGCTTCCTGTTGCCAGTAACGAGAGCTCTCTTACTGGCTATTGGATGCTACTCTGTCTGCATATAGGCTATAATGTGGGTTCCAAGTGCATTGATGGCAACTCCCAAGGATCATTTAGCATGAATGCCAGGAACTGGTAGATAAATATCCCATGTAACTTACTTTCTGTCATAGAATAGCTCTGAGGCATTGTATTCCAAACACCCAGAATTTTACAACTAGACAAAATTGCATTTATTGACTTTAGTAACAAAGTTTAGCATCCCCTGTTTTTATTTTCAAACCCTTTATCTATGTCTCACTTTTATATTTTACTTGTAGCTGTTGTTTTTGCTCACCTCCCAAATGAGGTACTTTCACTCATATCCTTATCTGGGTCATCTCAAATTGAGATATAATCTAAAACCAATTAAGTCAAATTATCCCATTAAGTTATATGGAAAACAAACAAAGCATTCTGAAACAGAAGGATAATAATGTTTTGCCCGAAGTTTAAAAAAACTTATATCCTGTGTGTAATTTCCTGATATTTCACTTTGATATTTCTTATGAATTGTTATAACAGCATATGGCAACTATGAATCCTGGCTGCTCAGATCTCTTTTCAAGTGAGATGCTACTGAAATGAGTAGTTGGGCAACACAACAATTTGCCATCCCTTTGTATTTTCCACAGCATTCCTATTAATGCAGTAGACCTCCCTGAACTTTCCCCTGGCAATGATGGATCAGGAGAGGCATTCTACTGGAGAAACAGACTCAGAAGGAATTGACTTACATTCTGGGGGCTATCAAGGCAATTTCAAAACCAGGGCAGTAAGCTGTCAGGAAAAGAAGACTGCAAGTCTGGCACTAGCTGAGCCCTTAGACTATAGGTGGGACTTCTTTTACCTATAAAACCTTTGGTTCTAGGCTTAAAATATTTTAACTGATAAAATGAAACTCCCAAAGATTTTTGAGACTAATTTCCTTTATAAAGCTTTATGTGATATTAGATGCCAGTTATATCTATGACATATTTTCACATCGTCACATTAGTTTTGTGTTTGAATAATATCTGGAACCTATCCAACATGGCTAATGAGTGTGACCATCATAGTAGAAGTTCTAAAAACAATCATTCTGTTCACTGAAGAGTGCTCCAGTGAGTCTTTGCTCTAAGACTTTCTAACATAGCTGGGCTTAAGCTTGCTCAGAGCTCCACTAACATCTCTGCTGTTTCCCATCCATCCTTTCTGCTCTCCTTATTTTTCTAATAAATATCACATAATTACATACTATAATGCACTTACAAGATATCAATTCGATACTTTTTTCTACTAAAAAGGGTATTGAAATGGGATAAGTAAGCTTTGGGGCTGAGTAATACATTGCTCAACTGGTATTGACACAATGCCTAATGCTTTATGAGGCATATTTGGAACTTGGCAAAGAGTATCGGGCCAAATGTTAACATGTTAACCTGTGGTGAAGTGGAAGAATGCTTCAGTGTGAGACAGCAACCTTGCTGTAACCATCATTGGAGCATGTGGAAAGGGTGAGAGGAAACACGCATGTGAAGAAAGTAGAGTTGGCTAATTCTCTCTGAGTAATATTGACAAGTAACTTTGCATATGTCTCAAAAATAAGAAATTTAGAGTATTTAAAAAACAAATGCTCAGTATGAGAACTGGTGAGACTGTTAGCTTATGGAAACTTCCTGTCTGCCTGCCTAATTCTCTGACAAATTCATGTTCACCAGGGGCTCAGAAGAAATGGGGTTTTTAGGCACACCTCTAGCTAACATAGTCTACATTGTTCCAACACAGATCATCTAAACAGATGTTTTTGGAGCAATTAGCTATTCCATTATTTTCATGGCTTTTCTTCTGAATGAAAAAATCCAAATTGTTTTTATGTGTGTGAATGTCAAAATAATCTACCATAATTTTTATAATGTTTGGCAGAGAAAACAATACAAAAATAGACTCCAAAAGAGACTACTGTCTCTACTAGTATTAAAACAATACCATCATTTCATACATTATTATAGTAATAACATCTTGGCAAGTCTATATAGCTTCCTTTGATTTTTAAAATTCTGAAATCAGTATGTATGTGAATCAGTTTGGTTTGAATATCATGGCTACTTACTTTTGGGAGCAGAGTTTACCTTTATTGAGTCTTCATTATTTGTCTACCAAACTAAGAGGAACTTTCTAATTCAGTCTTTTTTAAAGCATCAGATAACAATGTAGGACATTTCTAATAATGAAATTAACAAATTATTCTGAAATTAACTTTTAGATTTCTGTTAAAATTATTATCTAAACTAAAGACATTGTATAAATTTCCACCTTACACTGATAATTTGTATCATAATTTGAAAACTATCAATACATTTAGAATCAGTAATTTAGAACTAATCAGAGGCTAACAGATATCAAAACATTAGTATAAACTCTTTGCTTACACTTTTTATCAACTATAATTATTAATAGATAGTATTATAATAACTATTCAACTGAAATCTAAAGATAATTTCTTATACTCATAAACACAATTGCCTAAGAAATATTACTAGACATTCATTGTCTAATTAACTTGTTTTAGACATATGCAAGTAAAACACTAAACTAAGGTTAGTATTTTAATCCATTATCTATTCATCTCATTGGCAATTACATTCAAATATTACCTGTATTATGATATTCTCCATGAAGAAAACTAAATTTCATTCATTAATGGTACATTAAGAAAATGCTTCACTGAGCAAGTAGAGTATGTATTTGAATGTCTTGTCAAAGCTCATTATAGTTAAAGGTGTCTGTTTTTTTTTTTCAGTTTTTGATACTGTGGTTTTATATTCACTAGACCAAAGTTGGTTCATTAAAATACTAAGCTTTGGGGAAGAGTCTTTTAAAAGGTGCTTAGCATTGGATTTGTAATAAATTACTCATTTATTATATTTTTATAGAGGATTGATATAATTGGGGGAATTTATTATGACTATAATAAGATCAGATGGCCTAGTTAGCTATGCTTATAAGGTCAATGGCAGCATCATGTAGAGAAATAATATATATCTGACTATTTTTCGAGTATTACTTTAAAGCTCAAAGTAATTAGGTAAGTCCCTGGATTTAACTCCCTAGACAATTCCATTGTTATAAAAATGAACACTATTTAGGTAAGTTTAAATTATTTAAATCTAATTTTAAATTCAGTCATTCAGCTGCAATGGTCATATTTCAATTTTTCATTATTTTTAGATTGTGGCTAACCTATTAGAATGTTATTAGAATGTAAAGACCATTTATACCACAGCAGAAATTTCTGTTGCATGGCACTTCTCTATAAATTATCTGGCTAAACATTTGGGCCTCAGTAAAAATTCAAGTTTTATGATAAATGCATGCATTTTTTTATTGTACACATGTAGTAATTTTTATCTTTATGAATGTTACAATAGCACTTCTTTCTTAGAGATGAGGAAACAAAGGGTACAGATGATGTAGAAGTACATGAATAGATGATTCCTACTTTTTTTTTTTTTTACAATAACATACTTTCCTGAAAGTGAGACATACTCCAGGAAAATCCTCAGGCACTAAGAACAGAAAACATAAATGCTCTAGAGAGTATATTTTAAAAGTGCTTCTTCTCTTAAAATCAGAGCAATAACATCATTCCTGGGAAGAATCACATAGGGAATATAATTTAAAATAATTTATAACACAGCATCCCATTGTAGACTTTGATATTTTGCCTTTTTATTTATCATATTTAATGTGCCCTATTACTTTGTCTCAAAATAGAAAATAAAGCATTTAGACATTATTTTATTGGATTTTTAAATTTACATTTCAAATGTTATGCCCTTTCCAGTTTCCCCTCCAGAACCCCCCATCCTATCCACTCTCCCCCTGCCTCAATAACCATGTAACCAAAAATGACAGTTTTGAATGCTAAATTCACCGGGGAGGAAAATATTAATTCATGGATATATACTATTTGTTTTCATTTACGGGGTGATTCACATATATAATAATACTTAAATAATTTTGGAAGACTTCAGAATTAAATATGGAAGGTATAATATGCCAAAATCTAGCTAAGTGCCCTTGTCACCTTACTCTGTTGAACTTCCAGGTGCCTAGCAAGAACAACAAGAAAATGCTGCGAAAGATGCGGGGGCGGGGGGAAAGACATCTAAGAACAATGCACCACCTAAAAAAGTCATTTCAAGGCATGACTGAGAATGCCAGTACACTCAGCATACCACCTAAAGAAGGTGTGGCATCTGACCAATGGCAAACTGTGTAGAGACTAAATATATAGTTACTACACAGTGCTTGGACTATGAAAATAAAATCAATATGATATGAAAACTATCTGTCTCTGAGAATCTCTGACAGAGCAAAGAAGGAAAGAATGGGAGGGAAAGAGGGCTGTGGAAGAAGGAGGGGGTGGGAGGGAAGAAGGAAGAAACAAGGGTATACAAGAAACAGGAAGTATTGGCTCCTACAGGTGTAGGAGCCAGACAAGAAAATCTAATGTCCAGCAGACAATGAGGGATTACAATTGAGCTAGCACGAAGTACTGAAGACAGGCCTTCTCCTGATGCTTTATCTCACAGGCCAAGGATGAAAACGGACATTTCTTGGGTGGGGAGGTTGTATGTATGGGAATATGCAGGTGCATATGCCCATGTCCATTCATGCCAATTCAGACAGGCAATCTCTGGAATTCACCTGCCCCCACAACACAATGCTAGATAGATTACTGGGATCTTCTTGTGGGTGGTGGGGATTTAAATTCAGGTCTTTATGTGTGTAGAGCAAATGTAGAGCCATTTTCCCAGCCCTCAGGGTTGAGTGTTTCTATTCGTGTTCTGGCAGGGTGCAGGTATACTGCTTCATGAAATGGACTGTAGAGACTACAGAATGAAAGATATGGGGTCATCAGTATCATTCCAACCAGCTGTGTTTGTTTGTTTGTTTGTTTGTTTGTTGTAGTCACTTTGATTTGGTTTGGTTGCTTTTTTCAAGACAGGGTTTCTTTACTTAGCCTTGGCTGTACTACAATGAGGTCTGTAGACTAGGCTGGTCTTAAACTCTTAGAACACTCCCCTACCCCCGCCCTTCCCCGTCTCTGCCTCCTAAATGCTGGGATTAAAGGCACATACAACCTTTGCCCAGCCAGTTGTATTAGTTTTTATTATCATTACTTTTTATGGCACTAGGAATGGCTTTGTACATGTTGGCAACCTGAGCTATACTCCCAGCTTTCCATCACTTTTTAAGTAAGTACTAAGGCAATTCAATTTTAAAAAGCTAGTCTTGGGGCTGGTGAGATGGCTCAGCGGGTTAGAGCACCCGATTGCTCTTCCAAAGGTGATGAGTTCAAATCCCAGCAACCACATGGTGGCTTACAACCACCTGTAATGAGATCTGACGCCCTCCTCTGGTGCGTATGAAGTCAGCTGCAGCATACTGATGAAGAATAATAAGAAATGAATCCTTGGACCAGAGAGACCAACCGGAGCAAGCGAGGCTGTCCGGAACAAGCGGAGCCGAAGGAGGACGGCCGGAGCGAGTGGGGCCAAACGGGGACAGCCAGAACGAGCGGGGCAGACTGGAGCGAGCGGGGCCGGCTGGAACAAGCGGGGGGGGGGGGGGGAGGTGTACAGGGGCGGCTGGGAGCGAGTGGGGCTGGCTGGAGCGAGCGGAGCTGGCAGGAGCAAGCGGGGTCGAGCAGAGCAAGGCGGGTTGACCGGAACAAGGGGAAAAAAAAAGCTAGTCTTTACAACAAATATCAAAACAACTGAATGTCTGTCTACACACAAAAAGGTAGGTTTCAACCTTCCTCTAGCCATATACAAGAACAAACTCACAAATCTCATGTTCCCTTTCATATTGCAGATCCTAACTTTTAAAAATATACATTGTAAAAAAAAAATATCATGGAAGGCAGAGGGAGATAGGCACCTGGATGGGAGAGAAGAGGGGGAGGGGAAGGGGGGGGACAGGATCAGGTAATGGGAGAGACAGAAGAGAAGCCCAGAAGACCAGAAGAATGTATAGAAATAGGCCACTGCTGGAGGGGACCCTCTAGAAAGTCCCAGATATGAGATGTGAGAGACACCCAGGACTCAATGGGGGTGACCTTAACTGAAATGCTCAGAGAGATGGAACCTGAAGAGACCACCACCAGTAGATAGGGCACCCAGTGGAGGGTTGCAGACATCAAACTATCTATAAAAATTTTGACCCAGAATTGATCCTTTCCAAAAGAAGTACAGGTACAGAGAAACCCTGTCTCAAAAAATAAAAATAAAAATAAAAATAAAAATAAAAATAAAAATAAAAATAAAAATAAAAGAAGTACAGGGACAAAAATGGAGCAGAGACTGAAGGAAAGGCTATCCAGTGAGTGTTTTAAATTAACACCTGCCCAAATTGTGATCCATGGGCAGGCACCAAACCCTGACACTAGTACTGATGCCATGCTGTGCTTGCAGACAGGAGCCTAGCATGGCTGTCCTCTGACAAGCTCTACCAGCAGCTGACTGAGACAGATGGAGATAGTCACAGCCAAATATTGGACGTTGGATGGAAGTGAGGAACTGCTATGAACGAATCAGAGGAGGAGTTGAAGCAGCTGAAGGGGATGGCAGCCCCACAGGAAGACCAAGAGTCTCCACTAACCCAGAACCCTGGTAGCTCCCAAAGACTAAGCCACCAACCAAAGAGCATACACTGGCTCGTCTGAGGCCTCTGGCACATATGTAGCAGAGGACAGACTGCCGTGTCTGGCCTCAGTGGGAAAGCATGTGCCTAATCCTGTAAAGACTTGATGCCCCAGAGAAGGGCGGTGGTCAGGGGGTACACCCTCTCAGAGGAGAAGGGGAGGGGGAGTTGGGTCAGGAACTCTGCGACAGAGGGACCAGGAAGGGGCGGGACAACATTTGGGATATAAGTAAAATAATTTTAAAAAACTATCACACCNTGTCTGGCCTCAGTGGGAAAGCATGTGCCTAATCCTGTAAAGACTTGATGCCCCAGAGAAGGGCGGTGGTCAGGGGGTACACCCTCTCAGAGGAGAAGGGGAGGGGGAGTTGGGTCAGGAACTCTGCGACAGAGGGACCAGGAAGGGGCGGGACAACATTTGGGATATAAGTAAAATAATTTTAAAAAACTATCACACCATGTAACCCAAAATGTCAGTTTTGAATGCTAAATTCACCAGGTAGAAAGATATTCATTCATGAATATATTCTTTTTGTTTTCATTTATGGGGTGATTCACATATACAATGATACTTCAATAATTATGGAAGAATGTGGAATTAAATTGGGAAGGTATAATATGCCAAAATCTAGCTAAGTGTTAATAACTAAGGAGGAGACATGACAGAATGAACCATGAATGGGGGTGGGGGAGTTTCAGGAAGAGTTCACAGGGGCAAACCCACTGCCACATGTTTTATCACAGCTGAAGATGGGAATATAAAAAAGGGTGGCATGAGTCTCTTGGAGATGTTCGAAAAAACCTCCAGTCTGTATCCAGACACTATTGCCTTCATAGCATCTCCCTCAACCAGATTGATCTCCACCCTAGTGCCTGCTCCCATCAGGCAACAAGGTGCTTTGTGAAGTCAAAGCAGCTCCTCTGCTACTATTAGCTGAGAAGGACCTTGCTGACCAATCAGGATTCAGGGGTGTGGCCTCCCATTGTTCAGGGTGGGTTCATAAGACTGTGCCTCTGAGCGCTCTGGACCAAATCACCACAAGGCATCAGGATGGGAAATGCTACTCCGAAGACCCACTATATGACACCTGATGTTGAACCATCAACCTCTACTTCCGAACCCCAAATGGTGAAGACTTGCCTAACACCGGATGTTGAACCATCAACTTCAACTGTTGAACTATCAACTTCAACTGCTGAACCAAAAACAGTGAAGATTTGCCATTCTCTGTCCTGTTCCAAATGTGGCAAAAAGATAAGAAGGCCCAAGGTAAGCACAGTCCTTTCTGCTGTGATGTCCCCTCCCCCAGCACTCATAACCCTTGCTCAGCCTGGCATTTACTCCCTTCTCAACCCATAGCCCTTCTACAATCCCCTTCACGTAATCCAGCTTTCGAAGACTCATATACCCTTATCACCTTACTCTGTTGAATTTCCAGGTGCAGAATCCTAAGAAGAGCAAGAAAACACCACCATGCAAGCCTAAAAGACGGACTTCTAGGAAATCTACACCACCTGGAAAAAGGACCAAAAAAGGCAAGGGGAAACAACTATTCGGTCACTACCTGTTGAAAGAGCAGTCAACCGGTACTGGAAAGAAGCCCATACATCGCAGGAAGGAGAGCTCCAGAACTTCAAAAAGGGATTAAGAATGCCAATAGATTGAGCATGCCAACCAAAGACCTGGAAATCTGTGAAAAGGATTGGCAGCTGAGCAATGCCAAACTGTGTAGTATGAAAATATAAGTACTACACACTGCTTTTAAGTCTAGTGAAAATAAAATCAATCTGATATGAAAACTATCTGTCTCTGAGAATCTCTGACAGAGCAAAGAAGGAAAGAATGGGAGGGAAAAGGGGGCTGGGAAAGAAGGAGGGGGTGGGAGGAAGAAGGAAGAAACAGGGGTATACAAGAAACAGGAAGTATTAGCTCCTACAGGTGTAGGAGCCAGACAAGAAAATCTAATGTCCAGCAGACAATGAGGGATTACAATTGAGCTAGCACGAAGTACTGAAGACAGGCCTTCTCCTGATGCTTTATCTCACAGGCCAAGGATGAAAAGGGACATTTCTTGGGTGGGGAGGTTGTATGTATGGGAATATGCAGGTGCATATGCCCATGTCCATTCATGAATAGGTCAGAGCCAATTCAGACAGGCAATCTCTGGAATTCACTTGCCCCCACAACACAATGCTAGATAGATTACTGGGATCTTCTTGTGGGTGGTGGGGATTTAAATTCAGGTCCTTATGTGTGTAGAGCAAATGTAGAGCCATTTTCCCAGCCTTCAGGGTTGAGTGTTTCTATGCGTGTTCTGGCAGGGTGCAGGGATTCTGCTTCAGGAAATGGACTGTAGAGACTACAGAATGAAAGATATGGGATCATCAGTATCATCCCAACCAATAGCACATCACTTATAGGACACCTACCCACTAGTGGTGTTTCTTTTTTTCTTTTTTTTTTTTTTTTTTTTTTTTTTTTTTTTTTTTTTTTTTTTTTTTTTTTNTATATATATATATATATATATATATATATATATATATATATATATATATATGAATATATATATATCCACTACTAGTCAGATATCTTAGGGATCGATGAGTAATTTGAACTGTGATATTCTAAAGAGGTCAATTTATGACAGTGCTAAGTAAATAGGATAAAACTTAACATCCAAATGCAAATACAAAGAATGGAGCAGAGACTGAAGGGAAGGCCATCCAGAGACTGCCCCACCTGGGGACCCATCCCATATACAGTCACCAAACCCAGACACTTGTGGATGGCAAGAAGTGCTTGCTGACAGGAGCCAGATATAGCTGTCTCCTGAGAGACTCTGCCAGAGCCTGACAAATACAGATGTGAATGCTCACAGCCAAACATCTGGCTGAATACAAGGACCCCAATGGAGGAGTTAGGTGAAGGAGTGAAGAAGCTGACGGGGCCTTATCTGGCATCAATGGGAGCAGAGGCCTTTGGTCCTGTGAAGGCTTGATAACCCAATGTAGAGGAATGCTAGGGCAGTGAGGCGGGAGTGGGTAGGTGGGTGGGGGGAGCACACTCATAGAAGCAGGGAAGGCAGAATGGGATAGGGGGTTTGCAGAGGGGAAACCTGGAAAGGGAATAACATTTGACATGTAAATAAAATATCCAATAAAAAAGATTGATTCCTAAAAAGGAAAATGAAACAGTATTTTTGTGTGTGTTTATAATGTCGTACATGACTCTATGCACATGTGTGTACCAGCATGTAGAGTTTGGAGATCAGTATTATGTGTCTTCCACAATCACATTCCATCTTATTTTTTGAGATAAGATATCTCACTAAATGTGGGACTCACCAAATATGCTACACTGACTGAACTCTAGGCATCTATCTGTATTTCTTCATCCCCAGTACCAGGGATACAGGTGCATGCCACTGTATTCACCTTTTACCTAGGCACTGTGGTTACAAATGTGGATCTCTGTGTTTATGGAGGAAACTGTGCAAGACTGAGGTATATTGTCACTGTCCTGAAAAAGATATTTTTAAATGACTTATGACTATTTTTTATATATGAGCATTTTCCCTGCAAGTATGACTGCACACCACCTCTGTGTAGGGCTTGTAGAGGCCAGAAGAGTGTGTGAGATCCCTGGAACTATAGTTAAAGTGGTTGTGAGCCACCATGTGGGTGCTGGGAATTGAAATCACTGACTCATCTTTCCAGTCCTTAGGTAGGATTTTTTAATAAATGAAAATTCAATTCAATAAATGTACATATGAAATAGATGAACTTGATATTTACAAAAATATAAGACTAAATATTCAGATTAACTATAACATAAGAACTTTACTGTAAGTTAATTTTAATTGTGTATTGGCGTTTTCTTTTTAGTTATTTGGGGGCTTGGAAAGATGGGTCTGGTTAAGAGCACTATTGTCTTCTAGAGGACACAGATTCAGTTCTGCGTATCCACATGGTGTCTTACAACCATCTGTGATTCTAATTCCAGGGGATCCAATACCCTCTTTTTGCCTCTATGGGCACCAGACATACAAATGGTATACAGAAACTCATATGATAAAATAAAACCACTTAAATTAAAAAAAAAGTTTTTCCTAAAAATATTCATGAATGTACATAATGGAGTCTTTGATTTAAGAATATAACACTAACCAACAACATAATGTCATAGAGTACATGAACCAATTTCTACTAGTAATATCATTATAATTTCATATAAATTTCAGTTTTCATAAATATTTGGAGATGGATTTTACATATAGTAGCCAGTGAGTATCGCATTTAATTCTTCTGCATGTGTGGGTTTGTATTTGTGTATTAATAATGCAAAAAACTTTATTCATAAAACTATGTTTGTTGCAACTAATAAGTTCTCTCAAGCTATTAGATAAAATTTCTTTCATAGTTTCTTCACTGTCCTTTTGTACATTCAGGAATGTGTTTAATAATCAAGCATTTGGAACTTTAATTTTTTTCTTTTTGTGATTGACTTCTAGTTTCATACCATTTTGGTTTAAAGGGTGGTGGACCTCGGTATTACTTCAACCTTCCTTAATTTCTTCAATATGTATTTGGCCTAATACAGTATATATCATTTCCATGATCCTTTAGAAAATAGTTTATTCTGCTTTGTGGTAGGGTGTTCTATATATAACTCTCTTCAGCCCTGTGGGTTTTTATTGTTGTTGTTGCTATAACACATATGGAGGAAAAATTAAATAGTCCATTTTTTCAGAGATTTTAGTCAGTGATTATCTGAACCCATTGATTTGGACTTGAGATGAGGGAAAATATTAATGGCAGTAGGAGTGAGTAGGAGAGCAAAGTTACTTACCTTTTTAAAAATTTTTAAAGTTCATTTTTTATTAGATATTTTCTTCATTTACATTTCAAATGCTAACCCCAAAGCCCCCTCCCCTGCCCTTTTTCCCAACCCACCCACTCCTGCTTCCTGGCACTGGCCTTATACTGGGGCATATGATATGATAGTATATATAAGTGATCCTAAAAAATCCACCAGAGAACCCCTAAACCTGATAAACAGCTTCAGTGAAGTAGCTGGATATAAAATTAACTCAAACAAATCAGTGCTTTTTCACTACATAAAGGATAAACAGGCTGAGAAAGAAATTAGGGAAACAACACCCTTCACAGTAGTCACAGATAATATAAAATACCTGGTGTGACTCTAACTAAGCAAGTGAAAGATCTGTATGACAAGAACTTCAAGTCTCTGAAGAAAGAAATTGAAGAAGGTCTCAGAAGATGGAAAGATCTCCCATGCTCATGGATTGGCAGGATTAATATACTCAAAATGGCTAACTTGCTGAAAGCAATCTACAGATTCAATGCAATCCTCATCAAAATTCCAACTCAATTTTTCACTGAGTTAGAAAGGGCAATTTGCAAATTCTTCTGGAATAACAAACAACCAGGATAGCAAAAGCTATTCTCAATGACAAAAGAACCTCAGGTGGAATCACCATGTCTGACCTCAAACTGTACTACAGAGCAATTGTGATAAAAACTGCATGGTACTGGTACAGTGACAGACAGGTAGATCAATTGAAGACCCAGAAATGAACCCATACACATATGGTCACTTGATCTTTGACAAGGGAGCTAAAATCATCTAGTTATTTACCTTATTACAGACAGAAATAAAACAAAACAGATGAGTAAGGGGTCAAAGCCAAGGTACTCTTCAAATGTACACAAACATGTACCATCATGATATATTTCCTCTCTGGAGATGTTTTTTTTTTTTTTTTTTTTTTTTTTTTTTTTTTTCCAGAGTTTCTAATACCTCCCAAAATAATCCCCTTTGGGAACATTTCATTTTTAAACCAAAACAAGTAATTTTGTAGCTTCAAGCCTTGTATTTCCTTATTGAGTTTGGTTGGTTGGTTGGTTGGATTTTGGTTTTACCTAGATAAATGATTCTCAACCTGTAGGTCCCAAGACCTTTGAGGGACTGAATGATCCATTTACAGAAGTTGACTAAGACCATTGGAAAACTCAAATATTAAGATAATGATTCATAAAGTAGCAAAGTTACAGTTATAAAGTAGTAATGAAAATTATTTTATGGTTGGGATCACCACAACATGAGGAACTATATTGAAGCACTGCAGAAGACTGAAAACCACTGCTCTGGATGATTCTAATTTGATCACAGCTCAAAGCAGATGATTAAAATATTCTTGCCTTGCTCTGTTGCAACCTATGTCTTTTCACTTCTATTAATATTTCCTTTCTATATATATTTAAGTACTCTAGCAGTCAATATTATTTTTCATCTTTTTTTGTTGACCCTTTATCATTAAAGTCTTTTTTGTATACTCTTGCATTTGTTAACCTAAATTCAATTAGTATCACATAGCTTTAACCCTGGAAATCTAGAAGCAGAAGCAGACAGATGTCTATGAGTTTGAGGCCAGCCTGGTCTAAAGAGCTAATGCCAGGGATAGCCAGAGCTACAAAAAGAAATCCTATCTCAAAAAACAAAACAAACGAAAATAATTTGTTAACTTAAATTCCATTTCTTTTTTCTTTTTTCTTTTCTTTTCTTTTTTTTTTTTTTTTTTTTTTAGCATGACCCCAGCCAGTTCTGAGACTGAGAACTGTTTATTTTTTCCCAATTGGCTTTTATATCATTTTAATTACATACAAATATTAAGGGCAATCAGTACAAAAAGGAAAAAGCAAGGCAATAAGCAAAGTCCCGTGATCACTTCTATGACCGTTGTTTCCAAGGGCACGTCAGAATGACCAAAATATCTGAGCCCACTTCCTTGTCCAAGTCCAAAATCAGAGGTACATCCAATCTTGTTTATTTTGACTTCTATCTAGATGACATATTATTTTTTATAATCTTACTTTCAGTCTTACATGTGCTTGTTTGATGAAATGAATACCTTATAGGCACTAAAGTTCTTGTTTATGTTTTGTTTATATTGTTGGTTAAAACCATCCAGCCAAATCAATTACTCTGACTTAAAAAAAAAAAAAAAAAAAAAAAAAAAANCAAAAACTTGGCAATCCATTTACTTTCAAGGTATTTAATGACATTTAAGAAGCTACATCTTGGTCATGCAGACTTTATATGCCCCAGTACAGGGGAACACCAGGGCCAAGATGTGGGAGCGGGAAGGTAGGGGAGCAGGGCCGGGAGGGGGGGAGGGTATAGGGAACTTTCTGGATAACACTTGAAATGTAAATGAAGAAATTATCTAATAAATATTGGAAAAAATAATAATAAAAAAGAAGCTACATCTTCCATTCTATTAGTAGTATTTTTCAAATGAGCTTACAAATTATAATGTTTCTATATGAGATTTACATAAATATTTTAGTTGACTGTTATTTCTCCCTCATTTCCATCTCCCTTCTCCCTGAACTCCTTTCCTTACCCCAACATCCCTTAAATCTTCTCATTCTAATTATATGAGCCCCTTTACTATTTTCCTGGCCTTTACCTATATTTACTCCCATCTGTATACACTTTTAACAGAGGCTAGGATCCCAGCAAGAACATTCAGTATTTAGATTTCTATGCCTAAATTATCTCACTAAATAAATTATTTTTCAATTCTATTTTCCTACTAATTGAATAATTTTATTTTTCTCTACAGTTGTAATAAAATTCCAAAAGTGTATATCTACATTTTCATTTTATATTAATCAGTTGAAGGATAGGATGGCTGTTTCCCTTTCCTTGCTATTTTGACTAGCGCATCAATGAATGTCAATATACACATATTTCTGTTGTAGACTATATATCATCCTTTGGGTATATTCCAGGAAGTGGTATAGCTAGGTCATAAGGTAATTATATATTTAGTTTTCTGAGAAACTTCCTACTGGTTCCTATAATGGCTGCACTGACCTACACCCTCATCTATTACAGTGTGGTAAGCACTACTTACTGATCTACTTGTAGAAGCACAGGATTGCTTAAAACATTCTCTGTCTCTTATTCCTCATATTAGTCATTCTTCCCTTTTAATTTTATAAGATTTATCATTTTAAAAAGTTGCATATGAAATAAACATTTTGTGCCAAGATTAATCAGAACTAAAGTCTATACATCCTAATGAACTTTGGTATATAGATAGAACAGCCAATTGCTCAGATACTAATATCAACAATTGATAATGGGAACTCATGAAACTTAAAAGCTTCTGTAATGCAAAGGACACTGACAATAGGACAAAACAGCAACCTACAGATTTAGAAAAGATCTGCCACCAACCCTACATCTGACAGAGGGCTAATATCATATATATATATATATATATATATATATATATATATATATATATATATATTCAGGAAGTTAGGCAGTGACACCCAAATAACCCAATTAAAAATGGGGTATATAGCTAAGCAGAGTATTTTCAACAAAGGATTCTCTAATGTCCAAGAAACACTTAAAGAAATGTTCAGTGTTCTTAGTCATCAGAGAAATTCAAATCATAACAACTCTGAGATTCCATCTTACAACTGTCAGAATGACTAGGATAAAAATATCAAGAAATAGTACACGCTGGCCTGGATATGAAACAAGGGGAACACTTCTCCATTGCTGGTGGGATTGCAAACTTGTACAGCCACTTTAGAAATCAATCTGTAGGGTTTTCAGAAAGCTAGAATAGTTCTACCTCAAGATCTAGTTATAACTTTTGTGGGCATATACCCAAAAGATGCTCCACAAGGACACTTAGTCAACTATGTTCATATCAGCTTTATTTGTAATAGCTAGAAACTTGAAATAACCTAGTTGCCCTTCAACCCAAGAAAGGATAAAGGAAAGGCAGTACATTTGCACAATGGAATACTACTCAGCTGTTTAAAAGAAGGACATCATTAATTTTGCAGGCAAATGGATGGAACTAGAAAATATCATTATGAATGAGGTAACCCAGACCAAAAAGGACATGCATGGTATGTACTTACTTATACTTGAATATTAGCCATAAAATACAGATATCTATGCTATAATATATAAACCCAAAGAAGCTGAAGAAGAGGGCTCCAAGGGACAATTTATGATTATCACTCAGAAGAGGAAATAAATTTGTCATTGAAGTGGATGGAAGGAGGGAAATGGATTGGAGAGGGAATGGGGAAAAGAACAAAGGGGAGAAGATCAAATGTATGAAAGAAATAGGGCCAGAAAAGTGAACATAAATCAGCAAGAGAGGGGGCAGGGGAAGCTCCAGGGAGTCTACAAGGATGACTCTAGCTGAGACTCCTAGAAGTGGGGGGTATGGAGCCTGAACCTCTTCTAGACAGGCAGGACTCCCAGTGAAGGGATAATGATAAAAACCCAGCCACAAAACTTTCAACCCAAATTTTGTTCTGCCTACAAGAAATGCAGAGACAAAGATGTTACAGAGACTGAGGGAATGGCCAAATAGTGGCTGGCCCAACTTGAGATCTATCCCATGAGCAAGAAGCAATTCCTGACTATTAATATTTTGTTATGTTTATAGATAGGTTCCTAGCATAACTGTTCTCTGAGAGGGTTTACCCAGCTGCTGAAAGAATTAGATGCAGAGACCCAGAGCCAAACATTAAACTGAGCTCAATGATTCTTGTGGAAGAGTTGGGGGAAGGGTTGAGGAACCCAAAGGGGATGGAGATTCCATAATAAGACCAACAGAAAACAGCCATTCTTAAGAGGTTTAGCTTCACAATGCATTTTATATTTTCATTAACAAAAACATTGTTATGTACGAACAAAACTAAAATGTCCATGATATAAGTAGATCTATGATATAAGTAGATCTATAAAAATGATTAACTTGGTATGCATGCTCCATCCTACCTCATTGATTAACATTTAGCCTTTCTTGTTCCCTTTTCTCCATGCTATAGCGTATGCACAATACATGTACATGAAATGAATAGTATCCCTACACACAGACACAAACAATGCAGACACATACACGAGAGAGAGAGAGAGAGAGAGAGAGAGAGAGAGAGAGAGAGAGAGAGAGACCAAATATTCATTATCCATTCACTTATTGATGGACAACTAGGTTTGTCCCATTTCTTTGGTATAGCAAATACAGCATCAATAAATAAGGATATACAGATAGCTCAATGATAGGATATGGAGTTTTCTGATTATTTTTCCGTAGTGAGATAGCTGCTGCAAAGTAAAGAAAACAATCACCAGCATAAACAGAGAATCTACAGAGTAGGAAAAATCAGACAAGGGGGCAATATCCAGAATTTACCAAGAATTGCATGAATTAAACACCGCAGAGATAAAACGAAAATCAACAAATGGGAAGATGGGCTGAATAGTTTTCCAAAAGAGAAATAAATATGGCTAGTAGTTATATTTAAAAGTATTCAGTGGGTGGGCTAATGGACGAGCACCCTCATAGAGGCTGGGAGAGGGGGATGGGATGAAGGGTTTAAGGAGGGGAAACCAAGAAGGAGAACAATCTTACAAATGTAAATAAATAAAATAACCAATTAAAAAGTATTCAGAATTCATACCCATAATGGAAATATAAATTAAAACTGCTCTTGAGATACCGCAGTACGCCAGTTAGAATATCTATAATCGTTGTAGATGCTCAAGAGGATGTTGACAAAAAGGAACCATTATTCACTCTTGGTGGAGGTACAAATTAACACAGTCACTGTAAAAATAAGTTTGGAAATTTCTGAAGCATTTAAAATAGAAGTAGCACATGACCCAGCTAGTCATACTTCTAGTACACTCTGATATTTGGCCCAAGCCTGTAAATCCTTTCCTCATCTTACTAGCAGGAAATGATGGTGAAATATTGCTGAAACAAACAAAGGTAAAGCTACAAAGGGTGGGGAAGTCCAAACACAATAATGAAAAAGGTCTCATAGCCACTTTAAAGTTGAATTCTGGCAATATCTAATAAAGTTAAAGTAATACATTTCTTAGAATTTTCCCACTTGTGTCTTAGCTTCCTAAAGTCTGAGATTACAACCTTATGTTGCCCTATTCAACTTGGTAAGTATTCTTTTGTGAGTATAATATTTTCTATTTCTATATATATGAACATTATTTATGTCACTTAAATTTATAATGTGCTGTTATGCTCAACAATTATTCAAACATATTATATTATTTTCCTTAATACCAAATTTACTTTCATTCAGTTCTTCTGGGGAGAAAAATAATTCAAGGATGAGATGAATGATGTCTAATGTGAATCTATGTAGCTTATCACTGAGCAAGGATATGGCATGCTTTTATTGTTCCAGTCACTACTCTTGATACTGACACAGAGCACAGAAGTATCTCATTAGCAGAGAGATTTTTCAGGGCCAAGGACATTTTAGTTTATTTTACTTGATTTGTGGACATGGTGTTTACAAAATCATTGTTGGTGTATTTAAATAAAACATAATCTTTACCAGCTTTTGGAAACATCACTTCATTTTAAAGCATTCAGCAGGCAACAAAAGCAGGGGCGGATTTTGAAATTTGCTTTTCTATTATATATTTTTTTAAAAATACCCTTAATATTTGAAAAAAATTGTTGAACTTGAAAGTACATTTAAATGTGCAGGAAAGTAGTACATGATTGGCATAAACATTTGGAGAAAATGCCTGGAGACAGTTTTCCATCCTTTTAGCCTTACTCCCTAGGGGTAAACCATCAAATCTGACCTGACCATTTTATAGTCTGACATTAGACATAGAGAATAAGAGTTTAGTTGTGTGTCTAAAAATAGTCCTCTCATAAAAGCCTAAACTGTATTTTGAGGATACAGACTTAGAAACCACGTTTCTTTCTTTCTTTCTACTCTCCTTATTTTCCCTGTCTCACTAGTGATTTGGTTAATTAACAATTCACACAAGGATTACATCTCTTACAGGTTCAGGAGAGTGTGAAATTGCCCTACTGGCAATGACAGGGATGGAGGAGTTTCTTGGTCTCACAGCTATTATACCACATCTGGATTTAAATTTTAACATTTAAAAGAACCCTTTGCTGCCTGACAGAAAACTCTGACTCTGTAATAGTGTTTCTCAAGATATGAATCCCTAGACCAGCATAATCACCATTATTCAGGAAGTTGTTAGAAATACAAATTAATTCCTGTTCCAGAACTACTTGATAAGAACCTAAGAGCTAGTCATCTACTTTTTAAGGAAACTTTTGTTTTGTTTTGTTCTTTTCTTTCTTGTCTTTAATACTTTTACTTTTATTTTAGATAGAGTCTCTTAGTATTATATAGGCTAGGTTCAGTCTCTCCAGGTACAGGAGGCTAACCTTAACTCAAGATCCTCCTGTATGCAAAATTATAGGCACACATCAGCAAGCCCAGCAGTAATCACTTTGAGAAATGGTCCCTAAGGGATTAGAATGCAGAACAAGTGCATTGAGAACTGCTGGCCTCAAACTCAGCAATGCTCCTACTGTGATTTATGGAAATACCATCTGAGGTAATACATATGGATTTGGTTCAAATTACTAGTAACTAATTTAAATTTAAATCATTAATTTCTAAGTGAAAACATATTAATTCCACAGGACCTCATCACTGTTTTATTTCCTTACAAGGTAAGTAGATCTGTTAGCACAGAAATGATTCTCAATAAATCATTTAAGGTGAGACCACAGCTAGAGACAGGGATATTCCTTTTTTGAACAAAGGTTTTCAACCAAAACTGTGCTTGGTGCTGGATTAAAACATATATCTACATCTACCTATTAACTATTTAACTATTAACTATTTAGCATGGGTGATGGCAGGGATTCTCTGATGAGGTGACATGTCAGAGCCTTCATAAAGTAGCTGAGAACATCACATGGTTATCTGAGGAAAATAGTGTTCCAGTATAGTAATTGCAGTATCCTCAGTTAAAGAAAGGAGGCTAGAAAGAGTTTGTGGGTAGCTGTGAAACCAATACACCAAGAATTATGTACCAAATTTTGAGAAGTTAATTTGCTTAAAAGTAAGATAAGAATCCCTTATGGTTGTGAGAGAGGAAGTGATATATTGTGTTTTTATTTTGAATCTGAAAGATAAAATATTGTGTATCTATTATGTATGATATGACATTTTCAAGTATATCATTATCAAGTATATCATACATTGTAGCATGATTAAATCTAGCTGGTTAAAAACATTATTTCTCACTTGATCTTTGAGAAAGGAGCTAAAACCATTCAGTAGGAAAAAAAAGATAGCATTTTCAACAAATGGTGCTGGCTCAACTGGCGGTTAGCATGTAGAAGAATGTGAATTAATCCATAGTTATCTCCTTGTACAAAGCTCAAGTTTAAGTGGATCAAGGACCTCTACATAAAATCAGAGACTCTAAAACTTATAGAGGAGAAAGTGGGGAAGAGTATCAAAGATATGGACACAGGGGAAAGATTCCTGAACAGAGCACCAATGGCTTGTGCTGTAAGATGAAAAATCAACAAATGGGACCTAATAAAATTGCAAAGCTTCTGTAAAATAACAGATACCATCAATAAGACCAAAAGTCAGCCAACAGATTGAGAACGGATCTTTATCAATCCTAAGTCTGTTAGGGGGCTAATATCCAATATATACAAAGAACTCAAGAAGTTGGACTTCAGAAAACCAAACAGACCCTATTTAAAAATCTTTACCAATCCTAAATCAGATAGGGGACTGATATCCAATATATATAAAGAACTCAAGAAGGTGGACACCAGAAAATCAAATATCCCCATTAAAAAGTGGGGCACAGAGTTAAACAAAGAATTCTCAACTGAGGAATACCGAATGGCTGAGAAGCACTTGAAAAAATGCTCAACATCCTTAATCATCAGGGAAATGNGACCCAACGACTGCGGCTGCCAGGGATCCATCCCACAATCAGTCACCAAACATAGACACTATAGCATATGCCAGCAAGATGGTGCTGAAAGGGCCTGGATATAGCTGTCTCGGGGGAAAATATACCAATGCCTGGCAAACATGGAGGTGGAAGCTCACGGTCAGCTATTAGATGGAACACAGGGTTCCCAAGGAAGAAGTAGCTAGAGAAAGTACCCAAGGAGCCGAAGGGGTCTTCAACCCTATAGGTGGAAGAATAACCATGAACTAACTAGTACCCCCTGGGCTCGTGTCTCTAGCTGCATATATAGAAGAGGATGGCCTAGTTGGCCATCAGTGGGAAGAGAGGCCCCTTGGTTATGCAGACTTTATATGCCCCAATATAAGGGAACGCTGGGGCCAAGGGGTGGGAGCGGATGGGCAGGGGAGCAGGGCTGGGAGGGGGGAGGGTATAGGGAACTTTCTGGATAACACTTGAAATGTCAATGAAGAAAATATCTAATAAAAGTTGGAAAAAAAATGGGTGCAGAGCAAAACAAAGATTTCTCAACTGAGGAATACCGAATGGCTGAGAAACCCCTAAAAAATGTTCAACATCTTAATCATCAGGGAAATGCAAATCAAAACAACTCTGAGATTCTACGTCACAGCAGTCAGAATGGCTATGATCAAAATCCCAGGTGACAGCAGATGCTGGCCAGGATGTAGAGAAAGAGGAACACTCCTCCATTGCTGGTGGGTCTTCAAGCTGGTACAACCACTCTGGAAATCAGTTTGGTGGTTTCTCAGAAGATTGGACATTGTACTACCAAAGGACCTAGCAATATCATTCCTGAGCATGTACCCAAAAGATGTTCCAACATGGAATAAGGACACATGCTCCACTATGTTCATAGCAGCCTTATTTATAATACCCAGAAGCTGGAACAGAACCAGATGTCCATCAACAGAGGAATGGATATAGAAAATGTGGTACATTTACACAATGGAGTACTATGCAGCTATTAAAATCAATGAGTTTATAAAATTCTTACACAATTGGATGGATATGGGGGATATCATCCTTAGTGAGGTAACTGAGTCACAAAAGAACACACATGATATGTACTCACTGATAAGTGGATATTAGCACAAAAGCTCAGAATCCTTAGAAGGGGGGACAAAATATTCATGGGAGGAGTTATGGAGACAAAGTTCAGAGCAGAGACTGAAGGAACAACCATCCAGAGACTGCCCCACTTGGGGATCCATCCCATAAACAACCATCAAACCTAGACTCTATGGCAGACGCCAACAAGAGCTTGCTGACAGGAGCCAATATAGCTGCTGTCTCCTGAGAGGCTCTGCAATGCTTGGCAAATACAGAAGTGGATGCTCATAGTCGTCCATTGGACAGAGCACAAGGTCCCCAATGAAGGGCCTAGAGAAAGTATCCAGGGAGCTGAAAGGGTTTGCAGCCCCCTAGAAGGAACAACAATATGAACTAACCAGTGGCCTCAGAGCTCCTTGGGACTAAACCACCAATCAAAGAAAACACATGGTGGGACTTTTAGCTCTAGCTGTATATGTATGTATCAGAGGATGGCCTAGTCAGTCATCAATGGGAGAAAAGGCCCTAGGACCTGTGAAAGTTCTATGCACCCGTATAGGGGAAGGCCAGGGCTAGGAATGGGAGTGGGTGGTTTGGGGAGCAGGAGGAAGGGGGAAAGGATAGGGGGTTTTCAGAGGGAAAACTAGGAAAGGGGATAACAATTGAAATGTAAATAAATAAAATAATAAAAGAGCAAAAACAATTATTTTACATCAAGTATCAATTGGTGTGAGAATTCATAAATCCTCTTTTATATATTTTCCACTACATGATAATTTGGAATAGTCAACATTGAGATCTATTCTTCCTGGCTTATTGTAATTATATATATACCTTGACTACTATTTCCCCATCTTCCTGTTATCAACCCTATCCTCTGATAATTGCTGTTCTTTTCTCAACTTCTATGAAATCAGCTTATGTAGAATGTATGCATTAGGAGTGCTATGAAATACTTTCTTTTCTGATGATGCTGTATTTTAACATTATTTTCTCCATATTCATACATGTTATTGGAAATTATTATACTTTGTTCTATTATGGCTGAATGGTATTTCATTATACACATATACATGCATACAAACACATACAACATTCTCTTTATCATATTTTAGTTTATGGATACTTAGACTGTTTCTATACTTTAGATTTGATGAATAGTGATTCAGGTAGCATATGAAGCATAGGTATTTCTGTTGTATATTGATTCATTTTCTTGAATATAAAACAAGTATTGGTTTGCTAGATCACATTGTAATTCTTTTGTTGATATTTTAAGGCATCTCTGTTCTGTTTTCCAATAGAAATTGACATCAACCATGTAAAAGCTTTGCCTTTTTCTATTTCCCTACTAACATTCCTTTTCTTTTGTCTCTTTGATGACAGCCATTTAGGGTGAGGTAATAGTTCACTGTGATTCTGATTCATGTTTCCCTGGTAATTAGTGACACTGAAACTGTTTCTATAGCTATTTATCTATTTTCAAGCCTTCTTTTCCAAGGGACTATTCAGGGCCTAAGTGCATCTTTGAACAGATTATTTGTTCTTACATTTCTGTTTGCTATTGCGTTGTTTTAGTTTCGTATATATTCTGTGGAATGTATAGTTTGATTCTTTTCTTATATCCTAGGGCTTCTCTTCTCTCTATAGTTTAAACAGTTAGAAATTATTTAGAATTTTAGTAACTAACACTTGAACATGTACCCATTCATGGTGAACTCACCCTTTTGTTTATTTCATTGTTATTTTACATACTGATCTGGCAAGAACAATACACAATTTGGATAATATTCGATAGTAGTCAAGCTGTGATGCTTATGAGTTTGAGATAAAACATTTACTACTCCCCTTTTTTCTCTACTGTGATATAGTCAGTGGCCTTGAAGAATACTGGGAAAAAAATGTATGTCTAGCAACATATACCTGCTTCAGAAATAATTATATAAAATAGATATCATGGTTATTTCAAGTATAAGATATAAAAATATTTCATAAACCATTAGCAATGAATAAGTTCAAGACAATATTATTCACAAGCTATAAATAGATAATAAACATATCACCAAAAATGGACTCTTTAATAGTCACTCTGATTTTGTTTGCTTCTATGAAAATTATATTCTTATTGCTTCCTTCATGAAAACAAAAATCTCAGTTGCACTACAATGGAAAGAGAAAATAATAATCTTTTGTTAAAATGGCAAGTGCATTTATTTGACTAAGTATGGATTCATCTCCTTTATTAACTTTCCACATTACATTTCTCTGCATATACCAACAATCAGGTCTATATTAAGTGTTGAGTATATAGAAATTATGATGGAAAGTGTCAGGAGAAGCAGACAGTGCCCTGCCATCAAGGAGTTTACTCTATAATAAAATTTTGACAAACATCTTAGACCAGTAGACAAACCATATTTGTGTCTTTGTGTACATTTTCATATCACTTAGCATCATACATTTGTAGGATAAATTTACAAATATAGACAGTTAAGCCCTCATTAAAACTGTGATGCACACAGCAGTACCATCGAAATGTGAATATCTCTGAGCTTTGACAGGTTTGACTTTAGAATAGATTTGCATTAGACAGCAATTCCTAGTACATATCCTTCTCTATATTTTTACAAAGAAATTGGTGCTATATTAAAACAACACCAACAAACAAACAAAACAGCTAGTTACTCTTACAAGTTGTAATCAATAGTTTTCCCCCAAACATTTTCTTAGCTCAGGTTTAATATCTCAGGAAACAAATATTGAATGAAAATAAGCAAGCCCATTTCTTTGGTTTCCTTGGCTACAAAGGCAACAGAAGCAATTCATTTTAGACTAAAACTGTTGAACTTAATTATATGAGTAATAGAAAGACATTCATTTTTCAATACTCTTTGGCACCTGAAAAGTAATGATTTAGAAAGCTTTGTTATCTAAGTTATTTATATAAACCAAGAAATATGAAAGTTTTAAGGCAAAATTTAGGCTGCAATAATGTATCACTTCTGAAATGGTGAAGGACTGAATTAGTATATGCAAAATCACCCACTCCTCTCATTTGAATAATCTTCTTGCCACAAATCAAATATTCTATTTTAATATTAACTTTGCTGAACAATACAAGTGATCATTTTGTAAAAATACATAAATTTTTTTACTGTTATTAATATAATGTGTTTAATTTGTTAAAATTCATGAGCAAATATTTATATATCTGTAAAGTAAAGTTCTATAGTTTATACTAGATATCACTCTTTGCATGATGCATTTTATGGGTCTTTACAAATGTAACATGCCACATATCCACTACTACAGCATTATGTAAAATAGCTTCAATGTCCTAAATTTCCTCTGTGCTCTATCTGATCATCCCGCAGCTTGCTCCCTCCATGGAAATGTCTAGTAAACACTAGGCTTATTACTATGCCTATAATTTTCCATTTTTACAGTATGTAATAGAATTTAATTTATACACATTCCATATTTCTACATTCTTTAGCTAGAAGTAACTTCACAAGGTTCTGCCAGGTTTTTCTTTCCATGGTTTCATAGCTTATTTTCTTTTTATCCATGAGTAATGTTCCTGGGTAAAAATGCACCAATTTGCTTTTCCATTCACCTCAGAGGTTGTCAGAGTTGGTTACAGTCACCTGATGTGTGTCTATAATCCTGAATCTCAGGAGGCAGAGGCAGGCTGATCTCTGTGAGCTAAAGGCCAGACTGATTTACATAGCAAGTTCCAGGAAAACCAGAGCTATAGAGTGAGACCCTGTATCAGGAGGGAGGGAGGGAGGGAGGGAGGGAGGGAGGGAAGAGAGAGAGAGAGAGAGAGAGAGAGAGAGAGAGAGAGAGAGAGAGAGAATATAACCACCTGATGTGGGTGAAGGGATTCAAACCCGGGTCCTCTGGAAGAGCAAGTAATCTTAACCACTGTCTCTCTAGCCCCATCATTTCTAGTTTTCAAAATTAATAAATCTTAATTTTCACAAGATGTATGCATGTTTCTCTGTGTGACTGTGTGTGTGTGAGTTCAGGTGCAAGAAGAGGCCACTGGATGGCCTGAGGATAAAGTTACAAGTGATTGGGAGGGGCAGTAAATTATTTCTGCAAGCTAAACTGGAGTTCTTTGCAAGAGCAGTTACAGCTCTTCACTGCTAATCCATCTTTCCAGTACCTTCCTTTGTTATCTTGTAAAACACCAGACTGATAGTTAAATATTCTCTCAGTTTCTATTTCTCAAATATGCTTCTTTCCTTTTCATTGCTAAAGTATAGCTTTTCTGGGTAAAATATTCTTATTTGGCTTGTATTTACATTAGAATGGTAGAGATCTCGCTTTCTCGCTTCTAACCTATGCAGTTTCTGTGAAAATATGGCTATAAAGTAAACTGGAACATCCTTATGTATAATTTATGTTCTCTAGCTGCTTCATCATATTTTTCTTGCCATTATGCTTTGACAGAGCTTAATAATATCTTCTCACACACTTCACTTGTTCTAGTTGCTGACCTTTAACCTTTCTTAGACTTGGGAAGTTTTCTGTTATTTCCTTGAGTAAGGTGATTTTTGTTTCTTTGTTTGTTTTTAATTTCTTTGCCACTCTAAATACCCTCCTCAGTTCAAGTACCTTACAACTTGTACATTTAATAGTGTACCAATGTTTCCATGAGCTCTCTTCATTCCAGTTTATTCGTTGTACTCATCTGACTGTATTTTCCCACAGATCATAATTGAGCTTGCAGCATCCTGCTGCATTTTCTTTCATCTGTGTATAATGCCATGTAGAGTATTTTATATCCTTTTTAACTCAGAGATTTGATTTTTCATGACTTCCATTTCTCTGTTAATCTTCTTGGAATATTGAATTGTGCTATTGTCTGTTCTTGTAGCTACTTGACTTCCATGATGATAGGCATTTTACATTTGAGACTTCACAGATACCAATTGCTCTATAGTCAGTTTATGTTGTATTAGTGGTTACATTTTTGTCAGCTTCATACAAGCTGGATGGCCAGATTGGCCTGGAGCAATCATGTGTTCTGTTTTCTGTTTTCTTTTTTCGTTTTTTAAAATTTTAAACAAAATTTTATTAGATATTTTCTTCATTTACATTTCAAATGCTATCCTGAAAGTCCCGTATACCTTCCCCCAACACTGCTCCCCAACCCACCCACTCCTGCTTCCTGGCCCTGGCACTCTCCTGTACTGGGGCATAAAATCTTTGCAGTAACAAGGGGCCTCTCCTCCTAATGATGGCCAACTAGGCCATCTTCTGCTACATATCCAGCCTGAGACACAAGCTCTGGGGATACTGGATAGTTCATATTATTGCTCCTCCTATAGGGTTACAGACCCCGTAAGTTCCTTGGGTACTTTCTCTAACTCCTCCTTTGGGGGACCTGTGCTCCATCCAATGGATGTCTGTGAGCATCCACTTCTGTATTGGCCAAGCACTGGTAGAGCCTCTCAGGAGACAGCTATATCAGGCTCCTGTCAGCTGGCTCTTGTTGGCATCCACAATAATATGTGGGTTTGGTGGTTGTATATGAGTTGAATCCCCAGGTGGGGCAGTCTCTAGATAGTCATTCCTTCAGGCTCTGCTTCATACTTTGTCTCTGTAACACCTTCCATGGGTATTTCGTTCCACCTTCTAAGAAGGATCGAGGTATCCACACTTTGGTCTTCCTTCTTCTTGAGCTTCATGTGTTTTGTAAATTGTATCTTGGGTAATCCGAATTTCTGAGTTAATATCCACTTATCAGCGAATGCAAATGTCCAACATCCTTAGTCATCAGAGAAATGCAAATCAAAACAACCCTGGGATTCTACCTCACACCAGTCAGAATGGCTAAGATCAAAAACTCAGTTGACAACAGATACTGGCGAGGATGTAGAGAAGGAGAAATACTCTTCCATTGTGGGTGGGATTGCAAGCTTGTACAACCACTCTGGAAATCAGTCTGGCAGTTCCTCAGAAAATTAGACATAGTACTACCTGAGGACCCAGCTATATCACTTCTGGGCATATACCCAAAAGATGCTCCAACATATAACAAGGACACATGCTCCACTATGTTCATAGCAGCCTTATTTATAATAGCCAGAAGCTGGAAAGAACCCAGATGTCCCTCAACAGAAAATGTAGTACACTTACACAATGGAGTACTACTCAGCTATTAAAAACAATGAATTTATTAAATTCTTAGACAAATGGATGGATCTGGAGGATATCATTCTGAGTGAGGTAACCTGAGAGTTTTAAGATGAAATAAACCCTTTGCTCCCCAAGTTCCTCTTAGTCATAGCATGTTTTACCTAAGAAAGGAAGGTCATGTCATAGTTCCCCGAATTATTTTAAAAATTATTTATTCACTTTTTATCCCAATATCAGCCATGCTTTCCTCCCAGTGACCCCACAGGCAAGTCCCTCCCCCATTCTACCTTTCCCTTATCCTTTGAGAATGGAAATCCCCACTCTAGGATCTCTCTGTCGCTCTGTCTCTGTCTGTCTGTCTGTCTGTCTGTCTGTCTGTCTGTCTGTCTCTCTCTCTCTCTCTCTCTCTCTCTCGCACACACAGACACAGACACACACACACACACACACACACACACACACACACACACACACACACACTTTTCCCCACCACCCACCCTGCACATCAAATTGCTGAAGGACTAAGCGCATCCTTTCCCACTGAGGCTAGACAAGGTGTCCCAGTTAAGGGAATAGCATCCACAGGCAGGCAACAGAGTCAGGGCAAGCCACCACTCCAGTTGTTGGCACACACACCTAAAGACCAAGCCTGCTTACATGGATCATAATTTGTGCAATGAAGGGATAAACCTTTTACTTTTAGTTTTCTGATTCAATTTGTTTCCATTCTTTCAGAAATTCTCACCTGTGGACTTATTTTCCCCAAGTCTTTGGTCTTTGTACATTTAGCAGTATTTTAGAATTAGAAAATGAACTATCTCAAGATTGCTAGCAAGTCCACAGCTGTACTGATAAACTGCTTCAGCACATAAAGGTATTCAAACTCCTATTAAACACAAATATGTACTTAGAGTATTGTTCAGAATGAAGTTGGAGAATACATACCTACAAAAGTTCAGCCATACACAGGAGGCTTTACCTGGGGATGGGGTAGATCTAAATGTCTCCTATGCACTTACAGACTCATGGACTAGTTCCATGGGATGCCATCTGACTCTATATCAGTTTGTTCAAAGGAAGGACCAAAGGCCATAATAGTGTTGTCTGCCTGCTGCTGCTAAAACTAATCAAGATGGTGTTCTTTTCTACAATAGAAATTTAGTGTCTTTGGTCAGGATCTCTCTATGGCACCAAAATTGGTCCAGAAGCTCCCCACTGTAGGCACTGGCATGATAATAACAGAAGTCATTATGATATGCTCATTGTTAGGGCTCCTCATACTTGTCCTGAGTTCCAAGATTCAGTCTTGTGCTTACAATTATTTATGTCTCCAAGTCTTACTTCTTACTATATTGCCTGGGGTTATATTACGGGTAGCAAAAGACGGATTTCCAGGCGGATTCTAACTAGTTGTACTTTAGTTTCACATCTTAAGTACTGTACAGCCTCAGGTTATACATGTACAATGACTGGGAAAGATATGGTTTGAAACCCCAAGCCATTTGCATAAAGAGGCCAGTTGCTTCATTATGCAGCTAGTATAAAGCCCCCCAAACGCCATCCATGAGCTTCAGATGGAAGATTTGAGTCTGACTGGAAGGGATGTAAGTACAGAATTGTCCTAGAAGCTTAATTCTCGGGTTGCTATAGTGCAACTAGGCACCCTGATATTTTAAATTGAGGAAGAAAGTGATACAGACAGACTAGGTCATGACTCTAAAATCAATACAGACACTCAAATTGGTGATACTTAAATTGGTCAAGGGGCTCTGCCTGCCACTAGAATTTAGCATTAGAGGATTAGAACTAAATTTCAAGTCAAATTTCTGTGCTAATTTCTCTCTTGTGAAAGATAACTATTCTCCAAACCACACTTCTTACCTTTCTCAATGTATCTTTTAGTTTTTCTACAAAACAACAGAAACTATGATCTGCTATGAGACTTCTTTGCTTTGCTGAAGGTAGATCAGGAAATAAATAGTTGTTCTAATCAGCATCTGCATGCTGAGGTAATTACTGGAGCATTTTACCTAGCAGCCATTTTGAAGCCAACTCTCTCACACTGTGTTAAATTAATTTCAAATTATGTGTCATTGATATTTTCCAACATTTTAATTTCTACCAAATTTAGGTGCAATTCCCTTAACATTGTATTTGGACCCTAATAAGTTGTTGATAGTTTCAAATATTACATTTCTATAGATTTTAGTCACGTTTAAAATTTTATTCTTCTTTTATATATTACATCCTGACCAAAATTTCCACCGTCTTCTCTCTTCCCAGTCCTCCCTTAACTCTCTCCCTAGATCCACTCCGCTTCCATTTTCCTTCAAAAATGAGCAAGCATGCCAGGGATATCAATCAAACACAGCATACCGAGTCACAATGAGATTAGGCATAAGCCCTCATATCAAGGCTGGACAAGGCAACCCACAAGGAGGAAAAGGGCTCTAAGAGCAGGTAAAGAGTTAGAGGCAGATCCTGCTCCCACTTTTAGGAGTTCCACAAAGCCACCAAGCTATGTAACTGTGACATATATGCTGAGGACCTAGCACAGAGGTACCCTGACTTTGTGATTGCTGCTTCAGTCTCTATGAACCCACACAAGCCCTGCTTTGTTGAGTCTATGAGCCTTGCTCTTGTGGCTGGACTTGAATCATTTAATTGACAGTAATACTCTATGCAAGTAATGGAGTACTTACTAAGTTCAAGATAATTATGAGAATCAGAAAATATACACAGGCTTATTCATTGTTGTTTTAAAGTGTAAATAATTATTTCATACATTTCATTTTATATCCATGGTGACTTTATCCAGAAAATACTTTTCAAAAGCAAAACTCATCAACTGAGTATCTTCTCTTTATCCTAGTTTTTGATTACTTTACTAGACCTCATCAAATTAAGATTCTAAAATATCTGTAACATTGATATATGATAAGTGATTTTAATCTAGGCTATATGTAAATATGTGCATTACATATGCATAATATAACCAAGTGAATATAAAAGGGGTATAAGAGAACCTCAGAAAAGAATGTGAATTGATATAAGATATACACAGACACTGATCATCACTAGCCATTGAAAATGAAAATTAAAACCACAAGAAATGACAAATAGGCACATAATATGAATTTTAATATTAAATTCCTGAATAAAGATGTAGTCTAGTGATAGGACCTGCAACCCTTAGTAGCTATGAGGGAACACAGAAAAGAGAATTGGTAAATCTTGCTGGTTGCTACCTTAGCTCTAGATTCAGTGAAAGACATGGTATCACGAGAAAACCATAGAGAGCAATAGCTCAGGAAACCCAATCTTTTTATTTGCCTCTATATATACACAGGTAAGTTTATTCACATGTGCATATACATATTAACACACACACACACACACACACACACACACACACACACACACACACACCAAATTGCATGATAAAGTGCTAAGCACCCGTTGGCAAAGGTATACACAATAGCAAGTTAGAAAATTTATCAGCATGCTTAATGTTCTAAAATAAGCAATTTATCCTCAGAAGTAAATACTAGTATAGGACTGAATAACATACAGAAAACATTCTTGGAATTATAGAAAAAGTTAAACATGTAAAGTTATCTGAGATTTTATATATCTATTTGCAATCTTAATAGTACTGCATGGCACATGAAAAATTAAGATGTAGATATAAAATGAATTTGTATAGGGTTGTATAGGGTTTCTTTTTTGGTGGTTATGAAATAATTATCAGAACATGTTTTCTTTCATTTGTTCTTTCATTCTTTCTTTCTTTTTAAATGGGGTCTCACTGTGTAGTCATATCTGTCTTGGAATTTGCTATGGAGACTAAGGTGTCCTCAAACTCAAACCTCTATCTGCCTTATGGGAACTTTTAACATTAACTTTAAGTACCCAAGGAGCTGAAGGGGTCTTCAGCCCTACAGGAGGAACAACAATATGAACTAACCAGTACCCCTAGAGCTCCCTGGGACTAAACCACCAATCAAAGAAAACACATGGTGGGACTCATGGCTCTAGCTGCATATGTAGCAGAGGATAGCCTAGTTGGCCATCAATGGGAGGAGAGTCCCTTGGTGTTGAGAAGGTTCTATGCCCCAGTGTAGGGGAATGCCAGGGCCAGAAAGCAGGGGTGGGTGGGTTGGGGAGCAGGGTGAGAGGGGAGGGGATAGGGGATTTATGGAGGGAAAATTAGGAAAGGGTATAGCATTTGAAATGTAAATAAAGAAAATATGTAATTAAAAAAAAAGTAGCTTTGATTGTTATGAAGGGTGTCTGTGTGGAAAAACAATCAGACCAGTAAGCTGAAAAGTTAAGAATAAAACTAAATAAATTTTGCCTATGATTGTTTTTCATAGTTCAATATAGTAGTAGGACCTGTAATGCAGGACAAAACTTCATGTTAAAACTTCATGGAGTATTTAAATTTAATATACACATAACATTCTAGACAGTGAATATCTTGAGGTACAAAGGACTGCAACATAAACAACCCAAGGAAAAGTGATTACAAGTGTATGATACTGTTTATATCATTTTAATAGCACACATTATGCTCAGTGAAAACACATAGGCTAATACTAGTGTTCACACTTGTGTACTGTTGTGCTGTATAACCAAGAAGAGTGGTATAACAGATTGAAAGGGAATGACAATCAGTCAGATGCATTAGGATACATATCCCATCTGGCTATTTAGTATCATTGAATCTATAATAGCATTTATATTAGTGATTCCATGTATTCAGGATTAATTTTGCTTTGAGCCTAAATCATAATGATTATCCATGCATGGACTTTCTTTATTTTATAAGCTATAATTTAGTGTAAGAAAAAAGAAAAATTTCCACAATTTTCCTGCATTTTCAAAGGTCTCATCACTTCTGGTCACAAATTAGCTCTGTTACAGCTTCAGATTTTTAGCTTCTTAGTGTCTCCCTATATGAGCTTTCTGGAGAGGAATAGAAGAATTAATATATGACGCTTAATATCTTTGATGCTGTCTGTAAGGGATAGGGAAAAAAAGCATAAGAAGAGCATATTTGAGCCACTCCAGAGGAAATCACATTTCTTACAAAAAGCCTCTGATGTAGCATAATGATTAGCAAAATATTCAGAAGATACTATAGCATGTACTAGTAATAGAAGGTTGCAGTAACATTACTCATAAGGTGGCAATTCCTTTGTTAAAAGGCTTTGTACCTGAATGAATATGCCCTATGTTTACCATAGGAGGCCTCCTTTTGCTAGGTACTCATGCTCATTGCCTAATGCATACCTGGAGACAGACTTAACCTTGATTTTGGTGTGTGGCAGGGTAGATTTTGTTTTTTATTTGAAAAATGGAATATAATATATCAACTTAGTCAGTGTTTTATTATTCTTAGATATTACTGTCAGGATTAGGAATATCCCTACACTATTCAAAACTCCTATTTCAAGGAGCATGTGGTTTGGGACAGAAAATCCCCAATCTAATTTCAAAATTTTCATGGTTGCTATAAATGACTCTAGGCAGAAGGATGGTATGAAAGTTCCCATGAATGTATCATTTTAAATGTCATAGAATCAGTAAGGTTTGTAACAAAACATTCTTTTGCCTGATGTAAACAAGTAGAGAGGCTCTATAAATTTTGTCTCCAGCCTGATGCCTTCACAAGCAATTAATTATAAATGAATAGAGTGGGGGAATGGAAAAGATTAACATAATCCTTCCATTATTTGAAAAATAAAAACTAATGAGAATTTGTAACAATATGTTAGAGTCATTAAGCAGGTTGTTTGAAAATCATAAAAAATGGGGCAATATAAAATCTTCACAGTGAATGTCCAGTTATATTTATGTTTAAATTTTTATAAAGATATTACGTGTGTACAGAAAATATATATCTTAAGGGAATACCTTTGGGACTTTTAATAAAAACACATTTTATTACTACTTCAAAGATCAAGATGTAGAATTTTACTAGTTCTTTTGACACTGCCCTCATGTCTACTGCCATCCTGATTTCTAACATCTTTGTCTAGTGTGGCATTTACAGATTCCACATGCACTAAATTATACAATGTGTAGTCGCAGTATGGCTTCTTTCCTTAAATACTCTCTTGACATTTTCTTGTATCCCCTTGTACTGCTTTTGATTTCAAAACTCTTTTAATCTGATACTGATGTGGTCAAGCCTGCTTTCATTTATGTGCTCTGTGGGGAGAAGGTGTTCTGATGATAATACCAAGTTAAGTGTTTCTTTTTTATTTACAACTACTCTTTTCCTTGAAAAATTTAGTCCATTACTGAGAGGAAAGTTTTTATAACAGCTATTTTTAACAGGTTTCTAAATATGCCATAGTCCTTCCCTACCCCTTAAAATATCCTTCCTAGTCAACTGGATTAATCTAATAGTATATTTTTATTATTTGCTTATGGTTTTGTTGAGAGTTTAGACTGTTAACATGTATTGTTATGACAATTCAAAACATCTTCTGATGATTACCAGTTATTTTGAAATAAAAATAACTTACCATGATCATAGTAAAAAAAAAAAAGAGACTGGCAAAATACATGAAAGTGTATTTCTGCACTCTATTCCTAACTTTTGAAGTTTTAATGGTGCATTTTACCATATTGCAATATTGTTTATTATTGTAAATATTAGTATAGTTAGTGTTATTTCTTCATTCTTCATATTAAATATATGAATATAATATTAAATGTGGGATACCAGGTTGAGGGAAACCAGGCCTTTAACAGCTCCCACCTGAGAGCCAATTAACCATTTGTTGGGAGCTGAGTCACCTTCATCTTTCACACAAGGCTGCTCCTCAGAATCGGATGGTCTTTTTACCCTGAATTGACACCTAGGACTCTTAAGGAAGAACCAGCATTCCAAGATATGCAGGCACCAGGACTCTGAAATGAATCACAGGATGTCTCCAGCCTGCCATTTACACTCTCCCATATGTCCTTCACCTTGAAGTCTTTATTATCCCTCCTCAGTTCCCCTTGTTCCGCTCCTTTTGCTGTGTGTATATAACTGGGTATTGTGCCTTAGTAAAATGAAACTGTGACAAAAACTTCACAACGCATGGTCTCCGCTTCTTTCTCTCCCTTCCCATCCTTTCTTACAGACAAACGGTCCTCCTCGACCCAACAAAGTAACTTAGTCTGGCTGGTTCAGGGCAATTAAATGAAGGTCACATTAATATATTACTACTATTCATTAATAATATTCATATTTAAATTATTAATATATGGATATATCAAATATATGAGTGACCACCATGCTTATAGTTGTATGATATTTTAAGTCGTATGCATATAAAAGCAATTGATTTTATAACTTCCTATTTTTTATTTATATTAACTAGTATTTTCTTCCACTCAGAATCACTTCTGTAATATTTCTTGCAGAATGTGTCTTATAGAGATAGGGTCTATCTTTATTACATCGAATATTTTTACATTTTTTATTTGTATTTGTTTTGGAGTATGCATGTAGAAGTTAGAGCACAAACACAAGGAGCCAGTTTTCTCCTTCCATGTGGGGTTTGGAGATTGAACTCAGGTTGTCAGGCTCAGTGAATGTTGGTAGATGAATCATGATTACAGTTCCTAATCTGGTTTTATTTGAGTCAGTATTTCTAGAAATTCATATTTCCTGAATCTAGATTTACTATTAGTGTATCAGCACTGAAAAGTGATCACATATGTTCAAAATTTTGAGGTGTTTGCTGTTGGTGAATTATTTAAAAGAACTAGGGTAACACCAAGAAAGAGTAGAATGTCTTGGCAGTCTTTCTCCTGTTGTCAGGGTAGTTCCATGTCTTCTTAAAATTATTGGAACTGAATAATTCTGTCAGATATGTGCAGTCATGTTGATGTATCAGGTCCTGACTCATGTCACACCTTAAACTCACAGCCCATTAAGGAGCACATTATTACCTATTGTTGAAATATTCAGAACATTTGTTACTGGATACAGATGACATCAACTAACTGGACTAGAATTCTAATAAAGCAGGATTGTGTGTATATCCCTCCCACTGAATTAGTCTGAGAGGCATCTTATCCAGGTAAGCTTGTAAATAGGAGTCCAATGTTAGGTTTCATCAGCTCAGGACTAAATCCTGGGCAATGTCTTATGATTAGTACATACAGTATCCAATCCAAAGTGAATGTTGTCTTAGACTATACTATACTATCAAAATTTGGAGAATAGTGATAGAGAGAGTCCCTTGGATAACAAAGATGGCATTAATCTGGATTACACCTCTGTCCATAGCCTATATGGACCTATATACCCAAATGAGGAGGGCAGATAGTCCCTATATCTTGTCCAATCCAAACTTGATGCTGAACTAAACTGGAAATTTCCCAAAAGATCTCAGAAATTTTCTTTCATAGTTGTTCTAAAGTCTTTGACTATAAACTTGGTATTATGTACAGAGACTTCAAAATCTATAGAAATGTTGAGTCACGCTGCATCAATAGGCCTGACACTTAGTTTAAAGCCAAAATTGTGTCTCTTCTTACCCTACCTTCTGATTTTACTCTCAGTGCTAGAGACATAGTTTAAAGACAGCTGTCAGGCTTAGCTCTGTCCTCAGCTATTGACCTAGTTTGGGAGGAAGCAGTTGGTGAGATATGCCCTGCAGTAACAGGTTATACTGTAGTAGACCAGGATTCAATTTTCTCCTCTTTCCATACTGGGAAAGCTAATAATAAGCTTCACCCTGTTTACTGAAGGCAGGCCTTGGAACTTATTTTTCGATCTCTTGAGCTCATAATTCAGTGGATGTGCTATTCAAGAAGGCATGCCCATAGAGAGAAATGTGCAGAATCTTACTCAGCAGCATTCATGATTTGCCCCCAGATATGTATTGCATTTGAAGATTATAAAATTAAGGTGAAATGTCTTTGTCAGAGAACATATGTATGTTTAGATTGCGAAGATAATAGTAAAAAGATTTCCAATGAGGTATACCAATAAAAATGTCAGTTATAAGAGATGAAGACAATCATTTCTTAATCTTAAATAATTCTTTATACTCACAGGCAGTTAAATTGTATTTCAGATATTAAAGTGGCTTATAACTCCCTTAGTTCTTAAATTCTTTTTTTTCCTTTTTTTCTTTTTTTATTAGATATTTTCTTGATTTACATTTCAAATGCTATCCTGAAAGTTTTCTATACCCTCCCTCTGCCCAGCTTCCCTACCCACCAACTCCCACTTCTTGGCCCTGGCATTCCCCTGTATTAGGGCATATAAAGTTTGCAATACCAAGGGGGGTCTCTTCCCATTGATGGCCGACTAGGCCATCTTCTGCTACATATGGAGCTAGAGACATAAGTTCTGGGGGTTCTGGTTAGTTCACATTGTCGTTCCACCTATAGGGTTGCAGACCCTATCAGCTCCTTGGGGACTTTCTCTAGCTTCTCCATTGGGGGCCCTGTGTTCCATCCCATAGGTAACTGTGAGCATCCACCTCTGTATTTGCCAGGCACTGATAAAGCCTATTACAAGACAAAAATATCAGGGTCCCTTCAGCAAACTCTTGCTGTCATATGCAATAATGTCTGGGTTTGGTGACTGATTATGGGATGGATCCCCTGGTGGGGTAGTCTCTGGATACTCCATCCTTTTGTCTTAGCTCCAAACTTTGTCTCTGTAACTTCTTTCATGGGTATTTTGTTCCCTAATCTAAGGAGGAATGAAGTATCCACATGCTGGTCTTCCTTCTTCTTGATTTTCTTATGTTTTGCAAATTGTACCTTGGGTATTCTAAGATTCTGTGATAATATCGCTTATCAGTGAGTGCATATCTATTGACTTCTTTTATGATTGGGTTACCTCACTAAGGAGGATATCTTCCAGATACATCCATTTGCCCAAGAATTTAATAAATTCATTGTTTTTAATAGCAGAGTAGTACTCCATTGTGTAAATGTACCACATTTTCTCTATCCATTCCTCTGTTGAGGGACATCTGGGTTCTTTCCAGCTTCTGGCTATTATAAATAAGGCTGCTATGAACATAGTGGAGAATATGTTATTATTACCAGTTGGAACATCTTCTGGGTACATGCCCAGGAGAGGTATTGCTGGATCCTCCTGTAGTACTATGTCCAATTTTCTGAGGAACTGCCAGACTGACTTCCAGAGTGGTTGAACAAGCTTGCAATCTCACCAGCAATGGAAGAGTGCTCCTCTTTTTTTTTTTTTTTTTTTTTTTTTTTTTTTTTTTTTTTTTTTTTTTTTTTTTTTTTTTTTTTTTTTTTTTTTTTTTTTTTTTTTTTTTTAAGATTTATTTTATTTATTATTATATCTAAGTACACTGTAGCTGTCCTCAGACAATCCAGAAGAGGGCGCCAGATCTCATTACGGATGGTTGTGAGCCACCATGTGGATGCTGGGATTTGAACTTATCACCTTCGGAAGAGCAGTCGGGTGCTCTTACCCACTGAGCCATCTCACCAGCCCCAGGAGTGCTCCTCTTTCTCCACATCCTCGCAAGCACCTGCTGTCACCTGAATCTTAGCTATTCTGACTGGTGTATCATTCTTTAAAATTACAAGGATAGGTTAATCCTTAAGTGAACTAATAACAATTAATTTAACATATGAAAACAACTATTTGCAATCATTATGAACTCTAAATATACTTTTCTCTCAGTCTGTCTTGTCTGGCCTTTGTGGAAGAAGAGGCACCTAGCCTCACAGAGATTTGAGATGGCAGTGTAAGGAATACCCAGGGGGCCCCACCTGCTCTGAGGAGAAGGGCATATGGGTGAAGGATCGTAAGAAGGGATGACCAGGATGGGGGTAGTTAGTAGGATGTAGAATAAATAAGTAAAGAATAAAATAGAATAAAAATTTTAAAAATCAAAAAACAAGAATATTAAAAAAGAGGTATTAAAAAAAGAATACAGGTTATATGATGCCCATTATGTGCAATAGAAGAAATAAGCTGCTATATCTGCAAGTGAGTATATTTCTATATGTTCTATGTTTTTATTCACACACACACACACACACACACACACACACACACACACACACACACACACACACACATATATATATATATATATATATATATATATATATATATATATATATATATATATATATATACTTATTCACTTTCTATACAGCTTTGCCCCGCTCCCAGTTATGCCCCCCCAATCCTTCCCCTATCCACCTTCCTTCTCTCCTCTGAGCAGGTAGGGGCCCCAGGTATACCCCAGCCTGGCACTTTTGTCAATACCTATTATAATATAAAATAGTGCTAACTAGTTCCTATATTTTTTTCCTTTTGTGAATGTTTTGTCCTCTTTTCTGATGTCACTCCATTCCTGTGTCTGAGCACTTATAACAACTCAATAAATATCTATGAATAATGAGTAGTATCATAGGAACAAATATCTTAAACCCCAAACCACTTTACATTTGGATTTTCTAGCTTTCATACATGATCCATGACTAGTGTTATAGTGAATCATATTGACATCTAAAAGTCCAGTGAATCTTAAGGTGTTATTTGGGCCACTTTCATACAACCTAGAACTTCCAGTGAATCCCTCACAATATCTACCATGTTTTAGCTTCAAATCAAACAGCAGAATCCAAACAAGATTAATGTAGCCTGTTTAGTCTAGCAGCAGTTATTGAGGGTGTGGCTTGTTCCTCATAAACTTAAGTTAAATAAGACATGTATTTTTTTTTAATCTTACTCCTAGTCCTACCCTTGACATTTGGTAATTCTGATATTTTCCCTTATAAACTTTTAAAATCCAACATGGTGCCTTTCTCTCTTAATTAGAATATGCACTTAGAATGCATTAAATATAATCTCAATATTACCTAATATCCAGATGACAGGTACCCCTTTAATTGTTTGAATTCTACTTCAACTGCTTCCTTTACAAATTGTCTATTCCTAAAATAACCAATCGCCTATATCAGCAAAGACACACTGTAAAAAGAAGCTTTCACCATTAAAATATTCAAGCTTCAAAACTTCCAGATGGATAGTTTCCAATTGGGAAGAGAGAGAATACAATGCTTTCATAGGTAGTGAGAAAAGTGCCTAACAAAGAATTTTAGTTAATCCTATGTGGGTAGAAATCTCAGTCAAGAGGAAAAAAAAAATCTCTTAAAGATGTTAAAGAGAAAAGAACAAACTTTTTTTTATTTCTTCAGTGTTGTAGGAAGTGTAGTAAGTGCAGTAACTTTTCAAAATTCATTCAAACAAATTTGAATAACTAGATTGATAGGGCAAAACAGACCATATGTGTCTATTTAAAAGTTACCTTAAAACACATTTTAAATGCTGCTGATGTGATCCAAACTGTCAGTCAAATGAAGACTGAAGAACCAAGTAAAAGTGAGAAAGAACTCTGTAGCAGCATTGAAACCAGTATCATAAAGAGATGAAGGGAAATCTAATACAGATGCAGAAACTAGAATAGCATATTGGCTGAGGGTACAGAGCTTTGGCTTGGACTTCCTAGAATCTTGGTCATAGATGATCTTGTTTTTTCCCAGTATAACTTATAACCAAGTACTCCTTCAGTTTTATCTCAATTTCATCATCTTAATATAATTTAAATTAATTGATCTATTTCTTTGTAAGGTTTGAAAAGGAATGTATATGTGCATGTGTGCATGTGTACATGTGACACACATACATGCAAGCAGACTATATAAGGAACATATATACTATACTGTAGTGGATTTAATATATCAAAAAGTAAAAGATACTCAGTTGAGACCCAGACTGTATCACTCTATCCTCATCAGAGAAGCTTCTTCTTGGAGTAGATGGTAATTTTCACAGAGATCTTCAACTAGATAATATATAGACAGTAAGGGACCTTGAAACACTCAGCCCTAAAATGATGTCTTCATCAAACTGTTTCCCTTGCTTCAAGGTTCAGCTATGCAGAAGAGGAAGTGGAAAAATTCTAAGAGCTAGAGGTGGTGGGTGTCATCTAGGAATGTCTTCTAGACACACCTGGAATGCAAACATATGAACGCACAGAGTCTGTGAGTATGCACAAGAGTTACACAAATGCAAGCCAGACAATCCCCACCTCTAAAAAAGAAGATATTTTCAGATGATGGAAAGAATACGATCAAATTATATTGTATTAAATTTGAAAATAATTGTAAGATTCATAGGACAGAACTCGGATTGAATCTGAAAACTACATTAATAACGTTGAACAATTCAAGAAGATGATAAAACTTATAGAGCAGCATCTAATTGGCAGGCCTGAATCTGTCCAAGTACAAAAATGCTTTTGCCTCATTACCCTTCTGTAATATGAGCTTAAAATGCCTATGAGTGACTTTGAAACATAGAAGCCAGTGTACAGAAAGAGACAGAAAAAAACAGACTCCCTAAAAAATAAAACAAAGGAAAAAATGAAACTGTAAATTGAAAAACTGCATGTTACAAACTATAGGTTTCTATCCCATAGATAGGGACACACTAAAAACACAGAAGTTACACCTGGATTCAGCTCTAAAAGCATTAGTAATCTCAGTGATGAGGAAGGATCATGACTAGTACCTTGGCTGGCACTCATATGGAGTAGACCCTGCTAATTATATTATGAATAAAATACAAAGTAAGTTATTTTCCAGTATTGCTATTTGTAAAAGTACAAGGCCAGTAATGTTATAATATGTTTCAAGTCCTTGACATTCAAATGAAATCAAGGTTCAAATGGGTTCTATAAAGTTACAGAAAACAGAACAACATACACATACAAAATTAGTTACATGTTTACACATTAATAAATCATCTGAAAAAGAAGTTGTTAAATCACTTTCCTCTGCATCAAAAACAATAAAATAAGAGTAAACCATGGTTTCCTTCTCCAGAATTTATACACTAAAAATAGGAAATATTAATGAAATAAAATTTAAAAGACATGTTGCCTTTATGCACAGGGATAAGTAATGTGTTTAAAATCCTTATACCACCAAAAACAATCAACAAACTCAATGGGATAACTTTCAAAATTCAATGGCATGTTTAAAGAAAAAGAGAAAACTATCTTAAAGTCCATGTGATAATACAAAATGCAACAAATAGCCAACCATATTGATGATACAAATCAAGTTTAGATGGTGAAGTTCTTGATTATAGTAGTAATAAAACAATATGGTACTAGCATAAAGATAGACATATATGTTAGAGGAATAGTCTGAAATGTGAAAAAGCAATTAAGCTGGACCCCTATACTTACTTAATATGTATAAATGTATAAAAAGACTTAAAGGTAACACTGAAAATTGTGAAAATCTTTCAATAAAATCTTTATGACATTGTTCTTTTTAAAAATTAGATAGTATCTTTATTTGCATTTCAAATGTTGTCCCCTTTCCTAGTTTCTCTCCTGAAAATCCCCTATCCCTTCTCTGATTGCCCTGCTTCATAACCCACCCACTCCCACTTCCTGGCCCTGGCATTCCCCTATACTGGGGCATAGAGCTTTCACAGAACCAAGGGCCTCTCCTCCCATTGATGACCAACTAGATCATTCTCTGCTACATCATGAGTCCCACCTTCTGTTTTCTTTGATTAGTGGTTTAGTCCCAGGGAGCTCTGGGGATACTGGTTAGTTCATATTGGTGTTCCTCCTAGGGTGCTGCAAACCCCTTCAGCTCCTTAGGTACTTTCTCTAGTTCCTTCATTGGGGACCCTGTACATCAAAATCAGAGGCAACAAAAGCATAATAGACAAGTGGGACAGCAAAGGAAGAAAATGGTTGAGCATAGCCAGAAAAAAAAATTAAAAAAAGAAAAAAGAAAGAAAGAAAAAGAAAAAGGAAAAGAAAAAGAAAAAGGAAAAGGAAAAGGAAAAGAAAAAGAGAGAAAAAGAAAAAGAAAAAGAAAAAGAAAAAGAAAAAGAAAAAGAAAAAGAAAAAGAAAAAGAAAAAGAAAAAGAAAAAGAAAAAAAAAAAAAAAAAAAAAAAAAAAAAAAAAAAAAAAAAAAAAAAAAAAAAAAAAAAAAAAAAAAAAAAAAAAAAAAAAAAAAAAAAAAAAGAAAAAAAAAAAGAAAAAGAAAAAGAAAAAGAAAAAGAAAAAGAAAAAGAAAAAGAAAAAGAAAAAGAAAAAAAAAAAAACTTGTTTTGTGGTACTGAGGATCAAAGTCATCAAGCACTCAACTTCTGAGCTATGTTCCTGGCCCTCAAATGAAAAAAACAAAACAAAACAAAACAAAACAAAACAAAACAAAACAAAAACAGAATGTGAAAAGCAACCTTTAGAATTGAAAGAAAATATTTGTGTACATTTTCAAAAAAAGAACTAATTTTCAAAATATCTAAAAAATTCCCATATCTAAATGGCAAAATAATAATAATAATAATAATAATAATAATAATAATAATAATAATAATAAATAGTCTAATGATTTTGACAAGGATGGTGAAGAGATAGGTAAGAATGCTTGCTTTTCAATCATGACAACTGGAGTTTACATCCCAATCCCCATGTATCAAAGCTCAGAATCTTCCAAAAGCCTTTATCTCCAGCTCTCAGGATCCCATGCTGCACTCTTCTGGCCTCTTGAGTGCATGCAACCATACACAAATGAGTATACAAATGAATTGCACATGTGTGGAGGCAAGAGGGTGCCTTTTGATTTTCCTCATTATTTATTGAGTCAGAGTCTCTTACTGAACCTGTAGCACAAGGATTCTCCCACCAAGTCTTTGCTTCCCAGTTTCTAGGTTTATAGGCACGCGACACAGCACTTCTAGATTTTAAATATATGGACTGAGGAGATCTGAACTTATCTCCTTCTGGTTGTGCGATGAATATTTTACTGACTGAGCCATCTTCCCAGTCCCAGCTGGAGAATTTTAATGTACTTTTTAAAATAGGTTACCAGGGTTCAATGGTATATGGCAAATATAAACCACAAAAAATATGGCATGGCATACTTGTTAGGATAGCTATTAAAAAAGAGTTGTAAGTTTATAGATAAATTGAAGCACTTTGTAGTTAGAGAGAGTGCAAAATGATGAATCTGCTATGAAAAACAGTATGATACATCCTCAAAAAAATTATAAACAGAACATGTGTGCAAGTAGTCTTACTCCTTGATATTTATCCATAAGAATTAAAAGGCAGGAGACATTGGGACTTCCCTATATATTATAGTATTGTTGACAGTTTTCAAATTTTGAAAATAACCTAAATGTTCAATAAAAGATGAAGGAATATAAATATAGTACAAACACAAACTAGCTGGCTGCATGTGCAACTCCCTATAGTCTATCTCCATCATTACAAATTGACTTACTACAAGTAAACCTTCTAGGTTATACTCCTGTTAAGGTTTTTATATGATAGGTAAAATGAAGAATACATATTCAAAAAGATAATTATATAAGCATCATACTTAAAATATATAAAATATTAAAAGCTAAATATTTTAATTATTTGCATTCTTAATCTATATAGTTTAATTATCTATTCACAATATGTATAGCAATATTTACAATAAACATACAGTACTTAGTAAATACTTACTGGAAATATACTAGGTGATTTCAAATTACCACAATTCTCTCAGATCTCAGCATAAACCCGGTGTGTCTGTCTGTCTCTGTTCCCTCCCTGTCCCCCTCTCCCTCCCCCCTCCCCTCTCTCCCTCTCCTAATAACATTAGTTCAAATTGCTTAATATTAAAAGTGAAACATTAGATTTCCATGACCCTACTCTTATGCATTTGCAAAGCATATTAACTTATCAGCTAAAATCTCATTAATTTATATCTATAATTCTCTGGGCATTAATTATACATTCATATAGGTGGCTACCTTGTGGACATCATAGTATCCATAGGCCTACTGCTAGAAACTGGTATTTATTTTCAGTCACTGCTATACTCCCTAGTATTTTACCTCAAAATATCCAGAAATATTACAGTTTCTGTTTACTATTGTTTAGAATCCATTGTGGTTTATTTCTATTAGATCAACTGTCTAGATGTGTCGCTAAGCACTGTATAGGAAACCCTGGTACCTTCTGTTGGCAAAGTTTTTTGGGAATTGTGTGGTAAAATCAAAAATCTCTGGGTCTGTTTGTCTGCTTATCCATTGTTATTGCCTACTTCAAAATTATGTAGCATATGATTAAACACTACTGTACTAATGAATTCTAATCCTATGTGCTGCCTAGTTTTATGTCAGCTTGACACATGCTATAGTCATCTGAGAGGAGGGAAACACAATTGAGAACATACCTTCGTAAGATCCAGGTCTAGGGCATTTTCTGAATTAATGATTAATGGAGGAAGGCTCGGCCTTTATAGCTGGTACCATGCATGAACTGGTGATCCTGGGTTCTATAAGAAGGCAGGCTGAGCACGTTATCAGGAGTAACCTTGGAAGAAGCAATCCTCCATGGCTTCTGCATCAGCTCCTGCGCCCAGGCTCCATCCTGTTTGAGTTCCTGCCTTGGTTTCCCTCAATGGACTGTAATATATAATAATAAAACAAATCCTTTCCTTCCCAAGTTGCTTGTGGTTATGATGTTTCATCACAGCAATAATAAATACTTTCATCAAAGTAACTGGCAAGCCTGTATTATCACTAAGTTAATGAACTATCATTCGATGTTACACTTTAGAATACCTCCAATAAAATGACTTATTTCCTTCTATTTGACCCTGTAAGCTAGTCCTATAATTTGAAGAAATGAGAAGAGATGCTATGTCTTCACCCAGAAGCAAGCATGTTACTGTGTCTACCCAAGAATTAATGAAACAGCGGTAGTCTGTCATCACCTCTAACCCGGCCACTTCGAAATCTCACCAGAGTAATCAAACTCCATTGCAGACCTTCACGACTAAACATAAAGACAGAAACTAAGAGAAGAAAGAGAATCATTTCTCTAGCTAAGAACATTAAGGGCTTAAATAGCATTTTTGCATGCTTATGTTTTTTAAGACTACAAAACAAGCAAGAATATAGCAACATCAGAAATTCCAAGTGCTTACTCAAGGATCTGCATCTTTAACAATTTTTCTCCATTTTTTTCCAATTTTTATTAGATATTTTCTTCATTTACATTTCAAATGTTTTCCTGAAAGTCCCCTATACCCTCCCTCATCCCCCACCCTGCTCCCCTACCCACCCACTCCCACATCTTGGCCCTGGCGTTCCCCTGTACTGGGGCATATAAAGTCTGCATGACCAAGGGCCTCTCTTCCCAATGATGGCCGACTAGGCCATCTTCTCCTACATACGCAGCTAGAGACACGAGCTCTGGGGGTACATTTAGGAAACAACTTCAGGCGGTTGTTATCAACCTCTTTGTTGCATTAGAATCATCTTGGGAGTGTAAGTAAGCAATGTAACCTAGATTGTAGCTTTGTAATAGCACAGTAATTTGATATAGTTAGCATGGAATATAGTTGGTTCCATGAGTGAATGTAATGTAAAGTGGAGGTTAGAGATTGGTATAATCTGAGTAATATTTTATGGATTAGTGAAGAAATTTTACAAATATGTTTTGAAGCCCATTTTCTCCTGCAGGAAAAAAAATGACGAAAATAATAATAGGCATAGCAAAATTGTTTAGGAGTGTTTTCCAAGAATATGAAAACTCAGAGGCAAGCTGAAGAGATGAACTCACAGAAGTAATTGTGTTTTTAATGCCTTGGTGCTGTGCCCGGGACAGAGTAGAAAATAGAAACTTTTAGATAAAGGTGAATGAAGAAGTCGAGAACCTTACCACCCAGGATCAAGGAATTGAATTGAACTTGAGAGTCAATTGAGAGCCACCATAGGAGTCTGCAAATGGCAGTGGCTCTGATGAAAACCATGATAGAAAAGAAAAACATCACTAACAGCATAGCAAAAAAACAGTCTCCAGGGAACTACACTGCCTTGTTTCTCCCTAACAGTCATTTTAAGGTACAAGAGGAAGTAATCCTACCTACCATTAAGAAACTGTATAGGGATCATTATCTAATAATATTTGATAGTCCAAGTTGACAATGCTTGCTGAATTAGTCTGGCTTACAAACACTGGTCTATATTTAAAGTTCAGTGAGACTGAAAATTTCAAGATTAAGTTCCCTTAATATGTTATTTTGCCTGCAAAGCAGCAGCTCAGACTGACACTGGGTGTTCATGATGCTATGATTTCTGAGTTATTACTCATGCAAGAAATTGTCCCGACTTTCAGATATCTCCAAGGCCAGCATGTAGTGAGAAGTCTATCATTTTGGAAGAGCTGAAGAGCATGGACTTGCTGTTTTCTAAATGGTTTTATTTAGGCATTTTGTATGTGAGCACTCAGGAGTTTTTTTTTTTTTTTTAAACCAATATAAAAGTAGAGTGGTGTTACAATTTCAGGAACATGTTTTCTGATCTACTCCATAGAATAGGAGCTGCTTTGTTAAATCCTTGTGTGGGTAATTCTGTTTGTGACTGGTGCTGAACTGATTGAGACAAGTTAGATAAGTGACATGATCATTGGTAACTCCATCCGACTTTGAAAAAAGTATTTCTACTATAATTGTATTCAACTACAAGTTGTTAAAGTAGAGCATACGAAATTGAGGATCAGGGAACTCAAAAGTTACTTTGACAATTATATAAAAAAATCTGTGAAAGAAAATAGGACACATACATACACATCAACAGATGAAGCCAAAGGGGGAAAATAAATAAAATGTATTAAATTACTGCACTAAGTGTTACACGGTTAATATCTGGTCCTATCTGGTTTCCTATCTGTGTGCAACCCTTTTCTTATCTGTTGACTTAGTTTAAGACATATTATACCTTAGGAAGCCAGAGTTCTTTATTGTGCTATCTTTAACAAGCTTACTAAAATTGTCTAAGATTCCTTCTCTATAAAAGGAACTACCTAGCCGGCGTGGTGGCGCACGCTTTTAATTCCAGCACTTGGGAGGCAGAGGCAGGCGGATTTCTGAGTTCAAGGCCAGCCTGGTCTACAAGGTGAGTTCCAGGACAGCCAGGGCTATACAGAGAAACCCTGTCTCAAAAATAAATAAATAAATAAATAAATAAATAAATAGATAGATAAATAAATAAATAAATAAATAAATGGAACTACCTAGTCCTATCAGAGGCCTATTGAATCAGAATACCTTGTGCCTGTGAATCTACTTTTGTGTAAAATATTGAAGTATAAATGGTTAAAACTACTTTGGTGGCAATTTTAAGTTATTATTAAAAACTTAAAGCCTAAGGCATATTGCTATAAAAAGGTAAAGATAATGTTTTTACAAAGAGTCAACTTTTTCCTCACTGAGAATAAGACAATTCTCAATCTAAATTGATATACTCACATTTCTAGGCATGGTTTGATATATCCGTTATTTCTTGTGTGGGGAGAAAAGATCTGTTATCACATTTAATAGATTTTCTCACTTCAGTCTAATTGTTCTAATCATTGGCTCATTTAAAATTCAAAGTGTGAATGTATCACAGGATAGAAATTATCTCTTTCATTCCTAAAGCAATATCATTTCTCTAATGAGGTCAAGGGCCTAAGTGAGCCTACGTTCTGGAATTTATCTCTGCAGTGCTTTTTATAAAAATGATGAAAATAAAGTGATCTGGAAAGCATGGACAGTAACAAGTTGAGTCTGCAGAATATAGACACAGGTAGAAGAAAATCATCCTAAGTCTATTGCAGATCTGATTTAGCCTATGCAAAGATTTGATGTTCTAACTTATCCCAGCAATTCACAGCCAGATGTATACTAAACTTTTCTTCTTGTAGGTCAAACTGCCTCCCTTTCCAGTATGCCTTTGAGTCATTTTTCTTTACAAACAACCCCACCCAACTTGAGTCACAAAAACACACTTTGGTAACTTTTAAATCTGCTGCTCCCTTAAATCAGGGAATTTCATGTTGACCAGGAACTATAAGCTGTCTGCACAATAGTAGATTAGCTGCAGACATTTGGTTACTGGTTCCATTTTAAGATACCTGCAGAGCTGTGTCTCTACTTGCATATGTAGCAGAGGATGGCCTAGGGGGCCATCAATGGGAGGAGAGGCCCTTGGTCTTGTGAAGATCATATGCCCCAGTACAGGGGAATGACAGGGCCAGGAAGCAGGAGTAGGTGGGTTGGGGAGCAGTTCGGGGGGGAAGATATAGGGGGCTTTGGCGGATAGTATTTGAAATGTAAATGAAGAAAATATCTAATAAAAATGCCTTAAAAAAAGAAATGTTAGAAGAAACAGTAAACTTAAAAAAAAAAATGATATCATACCAGGAACTGAGAACGTACCATGACAAGTAATGATTTAATGTGTGTTAAACCCTCCCTGTATGTTAGCTTTGAAATTTTTTTCCCAACTTTTATTAGATATTTTCTTCATTTACATTTCAAGTGTTATCCAGAAAGTTCCCTATACCCTCCCCCCTCCCGGCCCTGCTCCCCTACCCACCTGCTCTCATTTATGTTAGTCTTAAGTATTGAGTGGAATTATTCTCATTGCAGGACACACACCAGTAACTTCACCATAAAGTATGAATAGGGTTCTCTGGGGTATATTTTCTGCAGTTCTTAGTCTGAATCATTATATTTCATCTCTGTTGTTTTTCAGAGACATTTATTACCATGTATCATTAGAGGCTTACTGCTTAAAACAATGAGATACCACTAAATACATATTAGAATGAATGAACTCTAAAACCCTAAGAAAATAAAATATAAACAAGAATGCCATCATTTCAAAATATAAAACAAAACAAAACAGCCTGCTGTGGTGGTGCATGCCTTTAATCCCAGCACTCCGGAGGCAGAGGCAGGCAGATTTCTGATTTCAAGGCCAGCCTGTTCTACAAAGTGAGTCCCAGGACAGCCAGGGCTACACAGAGAAAACCTGTCTCAAAACAAACAAACAAACAAACAAACAAACAAGAATGCCATCATTTAGAACCTATAGAGATTCAAAATTGTACAGCTTCTTTGGCCAATGGTTTACCAGGCTTTAATAAACTTATTCTAATATTCTTCAGCAATTAAATTCTTTGATGTTTCCACGGGTAACTTGAAAACTATATCTACATAAAGCATACATGCACATTTATAATTGTTGAGCCATAGAAGAAACTTTCAAAAATCACTTGAGACAGTTTCTTACAGAGACAAAATATTATATACAAATTCACATCATATGCAACGTAGCAGTAACCAATTAAAAAATAAGAGTACAATCACATGTTACTTTAGCATATGGAGACACCAATACCCTTTTTCTGGCCTCTTCAAATATGCTAAACACATGCTATACATAACATATTGCACATATATACATATAAATACTTAGAAAGTTTAGACTGTCAAACATACTTAATGTGTATTTTTAAACTTATTTATGGCAATTAAAATATTTGGAGACAAGGATATCACATTTCAATTTGTAAAACTCTTTTTAATTCTACTGTGTCATTATGATGCTTTGAATAATGCCAAATCATAGCTGAAGAAACTAAGTTTAATAAATATCAGCTAGCTTTTCTGTAAAAAAAAAAAAGAATAAAGATAAGCAATAGTAGTGGTAACAGTTTAGTAGTGTCATTTAAATAAACAGCTTATGCCACATTTGTTTTTCAAGCTTTTGCTAAAAACAAAGATAATAATAAAAACATACAAACTATATTAGAATATTTCTGGGAAATCTGGGTATTGATTTAAAGAAAAGAATAAAAGATAAAAGACTAAAGCTACATCTTCATTTCATACTGTGAAAAATGGAACAAAAAATGAAATCTTGAAACTTCTAGAGGGAAATTTATGGAAAAGAGTTAAGTGCATATACACAGTGCATACATTTCTAAATATTTGGACTCAAAAGCTATGTCCATATTCCCACAATCTGCCATATGGGAATCAGAGAAAGTGAAAGTGCTGCATAGCAAAAGAACAAACTTCCAGATGGAAAAGTACATAAAATCTTTGCCAGTTATTCATAACCCAGAAATTAATATAGATAATATAGAAAGTATTGAAAAATACATAGCAAAATATAAATAACATATTCAATAAATTGGCAAATAAAGGGAATCATTTCAAATGAAGTACATATAGTTAATAAATGGATGAAAAACCGACAACACCTTCATTAGGGAAACAAATCATGGCATTTTGACTTCCTCTCATTGTACAGAGAAGGGAAGATCCAAAAGATTCTATTCTTAATAAAATAAATGATTTATTACTATGTTATGGATTTAAAAAGAAAGGAAGAAAGAAAGAAAGAACGAAAGAAAGAAAGAAAGAAAGAAAGAAAGAAAGAAAGAAAGAAAGAAAGAAAGAAAGAAAATAATTTTGGTGAGGATGCAAGGAGAAATACACACATCTACATTAAGTAGAAATGTAAAATTTCCAGCTACTGCATTAAATATCAGAAATCTAATGAGATCCTCATGTGGTAATTTATACTTCTCATCACAGGACATGAAAAGGCAGGTGGCTTGTCATTTTAAGTATACTTTAGGCTGCATAGGAGTTTGCAAGACAGCCTATACTGTACAGAAATACTTGGTTCCAACCTCCAAATAAAATGACACATGTTTCACAAGGAAAAATGAGAGAGGCCAGGGGTGGTGATATATACAAATAATACTTATAATGGGGACTCAGAGATAAGAGGATAGTGACTTTTTAGCAACTCGGAGACCCAAGATAGTGAGTTCCATGACAGTCTGAGTTACATAGAGAGAAACTGCCAGAAGACTGTAATAAGGAAGAGAATGAAAGAGGTAAAAAAACAGGTAAAGAAAAGAGAAATGAGGGAAATGTAGAGGAGGTGGGGAAGGAGGTGCAAAGTGAGGACAGGGCAATGCAATCATGAACCAAGTTCACAAACACATACATGGAACTGTTAACTTTACTGAGATTCATTCCATCTACTTCATACTCATGACCCTGATAAGAATTTGATCTTTTGCACTGTTTGGTCCACATTAAAAGGGTGAAATCCTAGTTCCATTCAAAGTCAAGAAAAATAATTTTTTGTGTGTTCTCTGGGAAACCTCCCCCCCAAAACAGAAAACAAACAAACAAGCAAACAAACAAACAAAAAACAACCCAGAAGGATTAGTTCCTCACTGCCACCCAGGGGTTTCCTGTTTTTTTTTTTTCATTTGATATTTCCTTTATTTACATTTCACATGTTACCCCCAAAGTCCCCTAAACCCTCCCTGATACCCTGCCCTGCTCCCCTACCCACCCACTCTCATTTATGGGCCCTTTAAAAGACCAAAGCTCCTGAGGCATGCTTCCAGGGCGTGGGGGGGGGGGCTAAGGGGGGAGAACGGGACCAGTGGGTGACCGGAAGTGGATGATCTTAACTGCCTTTTTGAGGACAGATCAACCTGTCAGATTGGGCTTTGAGCGGAGAAGCATGGCCTTTACTCTGGTAAGAATCTTTCCCGGGTGATGACTGGATTAAAAACTATAACAACCCATGATAGATTCCTGGATTCATAACCCACCCTGCCCCAGCAACTAACGGCCAAGTCTCTGCCCTGTTCGTCAGAATTCCTGGATGCGGCAGTTAGGCCCAACTGCCATTAATGTTCCTCGTTCTTTCTAGGGATGAAAGGTCTCCATTCGAGGTCCCGGGGTTCACAGAACGAGAAAGTTACATACTATGAGTTTAAGAGGAGGTGAATTGCGAAAATTAAAGACTCCATGGTATGTATGTGGCTAAATACACAAAATTGTTCCCTAGCGTACCATATATTATGTGAAGGGTCAGACAGACGGGCCTAAAGGCTAAAATATTCTTTGTCCTTAGAAAAAGAAGAGGTAGGAAGTTAATGGATATCATTTCTGGAAAGGAAATGGAGTGGGGGGCATTACAAAAGCATAGGCATATTTCGTGTACTCTGAATGTTATCAAACATCAATGGTAAAGCTGGCCCCAATTTCCACCTAGCTTTTCCTTATTAGTGAAGACTATAGTGATAGCTTCAGAGCGGCAGGGTAATTTGGGCATGAAACATAGTTAAAAATGAACATGAATGTTCGTGGAGAACAAAAGAGGGCCCTGGTACAAGTCCTTCTTTCACCCTAGTTAGCTATTACTTGGATTGCCAGGCAATAGCCTAACAAACTGTGATTCCTTCCACAGATTTCTCAGGAAGCAGACTGAACAGGAGAACAGGAACAGGTTTGAATCCAGAAAGGTGCCCAGAGAAAAGCGGCTGGGGGTGGGAGGTTCATAAAGTGAAGTTGCTTTCTACCTAATGATGTTTATATAGTGTCATTCTCTCCCCCCTGAACCTTTCTAGCACTCCTGTCCACTTATCCAGTGCACCATGCCTAGAGGCAACAAGAGCAAGAGCCGCTCCAGGGCCAGAAGGCAGCAGATGAGGGGAGAGAAGACTAATCTCCAGGGTGCTCAGTCCACTGTGGAGGGGGAGGGGAAAGCNGGTCTCATCCTGACCCTCCTGGGTATGATCTTCATGAAGGGCAACCATGCCACTGAGGAAGAGGTCTGGCAGTTTCTCTACATGCAGGGGATATATCCTGGGAGGAGGCACTTAATCTTTGGGGAGCCCCGGAATTTCATTACCAAAGAGTTAGTTGAGCAAAATTATGTATTGTACGGCCAGGTTCCTGGCAGTGATCCCCCAATTTATGAGTTCCTATGGGGTCCCAGAGCCTATGAGGAATCTACTTCCAGGAAAGTTATGGATATTTTAGCTAAAATCAAGAGAGCCATTCCTATTTACTATCCTCAACAGTATGAGGAGGCTCTCAGTAACCAGGCTGAAAGAGCCTTAAGGATCCGTGAGGCTGGGGGTTTCTATGCTGCCAGGATTCCCTCCCATGCCCAACCTAGCAGCTCTTCCCACATTTAACTAGCCCTTGGTGATAGCTATCACTGTGCTCAAGACCAGACAGTCTTCTGAGTGGTGGGGCATTTATGAGTAGGTGGGTATACATTAATACAATACCTTTTGTTATGCATGGAGAAAGTATACATACCTTTTTTGTTATATTGTTAATATTCCTGTAACTGAAGATTAAGTTGTTTTATATATGCTTCTTAATCCAATATCTGCTATGCTTATTGTTCTTTGGTAAGGTTAATGTATTTGGGGTTTTAATGTTATTGGAAAATCTTTACAAATGTCTTCTCAATAAGTGTAAACAAAGACATGGAAAAATGTTTCACAGAATGTGATGTGCTACAATTGGTAAAACAAAGTAAAGAGATCAGTTCATCCTTGTCACTCTTGGTTTTATCTTTAGTTCATAATTTTAATACAAATAAACTTGGTTTCATTACCTAAGCAAACTCATTAAGAAAATAAACTGCTAAATTTAGCCACATATCCAGTGTCCCTGTCATTTCATTATTTTGCCCAGTCATCCTTTGGACAGCAGCTCTTTTTTTTTTTTTTTTTTTTTTTTTTCCGCCATTAAATTATATTAATGTTTGAATGTTCTCCTTATTCACTCTTTGTTTATTTAATATATATTTTCTTTATTTACATTTCAAATGTTATCCCCTTTCCTGGTGTCCCCACTGAAAATCCCATATCCCCTTACCCTCCCTCTGCTCACTGACCCACCCACTCCTGCTTCCTTGCCCTTGCATTCCCCTACACTGGGGTATAGATCCTTCACAGGTCAAAGAGCCTCTCCTCCCACTGATGACCCACTAGGCCATCCTCTGCTACATATGCAGCTGGAGACATGAGTCTGGCCATGTGTTTTTGCTTTTGTTTTTGTTTTTCCATTGGTTGTTTAGTCCCTGGGAATTCTGGGGGTACTGGCTAGTTCATATTGTTTTTTTTCTCCTAGGGGACTACAAACCCCTTCATCTCTTTAGGTCCTTTCTCTAGCTCCTTCATTGGGGACCCTGTGCTCTGTCCAATGGATGGCTGTGAGCATCCACTTCTGTATTTGTCAGGATATCATCTCTTTGATACCTCCTTCTCACAGATATTATTGTCAATGACAGTAAAGTTCCACTCATTGCCCAAAGGGATTTCAAATTATTCAGCAGCTACACATCAGGGAGAGGATAGAAAAATTTCTAAATATGGAATCTTGCTGGCATATGCTATAGTGTCTATGTTTGGTGGCTGATTGTGGGATGGATCCCTGGCAGCCGCAGTCATTGGCTCCATCCTTTGGATTCAGCTTCACACATGATCTCTGTAACTCTTTCAATGTGTGCTTTGTTCTTAATTCTAGGAAGGAGTGACATGTCCACATTTTGATCTTCCTTCTTCTTGAGTTTCATGTGTTTAGTAAATTATATCTTGAGTAGTCTAGTTTTCTGGGCTAATATCCACATAATTTTGACAAGTTGTGTCACTTTGTGGTTGCCTTAGAAATACATCTTATTGCCATAAGAAAGGGCAACCAGCTCCAACACAGCTCTGAGCAGCAGGAATGCCGCCCCCCCCCCCCGCCCCCGTGACTAGAAGTAAAGAAACATTGCATCCCTGAGAACAGCATAGCTTACTCTGGGAGAATATCTGACACATTCGTATGCTGTGCTGAGACTAATAGAGCCCTTAAAACTATTATCCTCTGTCTCTGAAAGAAAGGCCATCCACAGACTGCCCCACCTGAGAATTCATACCATATGCAGTCACCAAACCTAGACACTATTGTGGATGCCAACAAGTGCATGCTGACAGGAGCCTGATATAGCTGTCTCCTGAGAGGCTCTGTCAGAGCCTGACAAATACAGAGGCAGATGCTTGCAGCCAAACATTGGACTGAGCACAGGGATCCCAATGGAGGAGTTAGGGGAAGGACTGAAGGAGCTGAAGGTTTGCAACCCCACAGGAAGAAAAAAAAATATCAATCAACCACACCCCCAGAGCTCCCAGAGGTTAAACCAAAGAGTACACATGGATGGAAGCATGGCTCCAGCTGCATATGTAGCAGAGAATGGCCTTATCTAGCATCAATGGGAGGAGAGGCCCTTGGTTATTTGAAGGCTCAATGTCCCAGTGTAAGGGAATGCCAGGGCAGGGAGGCAGGCGGGGGTAGATGAGCACCCTGATAGAAGCATAGGGAGAGGATGGGAGGGGATAAGGAGTTTATGGAGTGGAACCCGAGAAGGGGGATAACATTTGAAATGTAAATAAATAAAATAACCATGATAAAAAATTTAAACCTATTATCCTAAAAATGAAAGTAGTGATTGTGTGAAAAATATGTAAAGCTGTATATACTTCTTTACTGGTGCCAAGATATCTCCATGGCTTTGAGTTTAATTTGAAAGTTCTCTTATAACAGTGCTGCTTCCAGTTATTTTAATACAGTTACTAAGACAGACAATAGTTTTCATCAATCAGCCTTTTTTACAGCTGAAGAAAGAGCTTCTGTAATTAGAGAAATGATAGTACTCTAGAAAATGTTAGCATCCAGTTGTAATGTTCTATCACTGGAAATGGTAAAAAACATATACCGAAACAAGAGCTAACTAAGACTTCAAGGTTTCAGTTTGACCTTTTCACCTCTCTTCTCTGTACCACATTATGTTGTGTGGAGATAAGTACAGGCAATCAAATAAGTTAAGTTATTGCGCACAAACATGATTTCTGGTATACTCTGAGAGGTAAAGATAATCAGGGCTGGATCAGAAACTCAACTCAGCTTGGTCAGTATTTTCTATAGGAATTTAGAACTCGAGCAAAAAGAAGAAATGGCATAACCTCCTGAAAGCAGTCAGGGACCATGAATGATTTTAGAGCAAATGGCCCACTGCATTCTATATCCTCTTGGAAAATCAGGGAAAAAAAATCTATTGAAGAGGCAAGAAAACACAATCATACAAACAACAAACAAGTTTAGTATATGATTGCAAACAAGATTTGTAGGAAAAATAACAGGAATCATAGATGCATTTTCTTACAGTTCATTTCTGGGCTATAACAACTTATTTATAAAGTATTGCCTTTTATACTATATAGTAAATAAATAGATTTTACTACAATTAAGAGTGAGTGATCAAGAAATTACAACTGAATTTTTGGTTATAGAATGAGTATATTGAGAATAAAATAAGATGCAAAAAATCAGAAAAAATGAATAAATTTTGCAACTAAAACAAATGGAATTTTCTAATTTAAGGAACAAAATCACATAAAAGCAATTATAAGAGATTGTGACTTGAGGAATTTTGCAGGTAAGGAAAAGATAGATGTGTTGTGGTAATCAACAATTACTTAAAAGTTTACAGTTATGGAAAATAGAAAAAAACTTAAATTTAGTAAATATTAAGTAAGCAATTTTATTTGTAACTATTTTGCTCAGGAGTAAGCTAGTGTAAAGTATTGAATGAAAAATTTAAAAGCACCACTATGTTCATAGCAGCCTTATTTATAATAGCCAGAAGCTGGAAAGAACCCAGATGTTCCTCAACAGAGAAGTGGATACAAAAACATGGTACATTTACAAAATGGAGTAATACTCAGCTACTAAAAACAATGAATTTATGAAATTCCTAGACAAATGGATGGATCTGGAGGATATCATCCTGAGTGAGGTAACACAATCACAAAAGAACTCACATAACATGTGCTCACTGATAAGTGGATATTAGACCAGAAACTTATAATACCCAAGATACAATTTGCAAAACACAGGAAACTCAAGAAGAACAAAGACCAAAGTGTGGACACTTCGCCCCTTCTTAGAATTGGGAACAAAACACACATGGAAGGAGTTACAGAGACAAAGTTTGGAGCTGAGATGAAAGGATGGACCATCCAGAGACTGCCCCACCCGGGGATCCATCCCATAATCATCCACCAAACGCAGACACTATTGCATATACCAGCAAGATTTTGCTGACAGGACCCTGATATAGTTGTCTCTAGTGAGGCTATGCCAGTGCTTGTCAAATACAGAGGTGGATGCTCACAGTCACTTATTGGATGGATCATAGGGCCCCTAATGAAGGAGCTAGAGAAAGTATCCAGGGATATAAAAGGGTCTGCAACCCTATAGGAGGAACAACAATATGAACTAACCAGTACCCCCCAGAGCTTGTGTCTCTAGCTGCATATGTAGCAGAGGATGGCCTAGTTGGCCATCATTGGGAGGAGAGGCCCTTGGTCTTGTGAAGATTATATCCCCCAGTATAGGGGAATGCCAGGGCTAGGAATTGGGAGTTGGTGGGTTGGGGATCAGGGGAAGAGGGAGAGGATGGGGGATTTTTGGAGAGGCATCTAGGAAACATTTGAAATGTAAATGAAGAAAACATCTAATATTAAATAAAACAAAAAAATAATTATTTCTCCATTTTCTGGTTATATATAGAAATTCTAGTTGTGCTATTCCTATTGTTTTCTTACATATAGAAATCTACACACACACACACACACACACACACACACACTTATTATATTTTGAATAGTTTCTCACAGTAAGATAGACTACCTTGTTTATAAAATCATTAGTTCTTCACTTAATTTTTAATATTTTATATATTTATTAGACCTACTTTGCTCCCAGCTATTTCTGTACTAGTTTCCTAGGGCTGCCATACCAAGGTTCCAGAAACAAGCTAGGTGTTACAGATACAGTGATATATATATATATATATATATATATATATATATATATCTCAGTTTCCTTGAAATATATGGTAGGTCAATCCTGTGTTAGAACTTCTGAACTTCTGGTTTCTTAAAAAAATCTTCTGGACTGTTCATCATAATAATTTGTACTCCCACCAGCAGTATCTCATTAATGGTTAAAAGAATAAAGAAAACATAGAATGTCAATGATGAGAGGAATGGGCAAACATCTTTATCAAAATGGATATAAATTGTGAAATAAACCAAATTCAATCATTGACAAATAAAAAGTGACATCACTCATATGTAGACTCTAAAAAGTTCATTTCATAGATGCTGCGACAATTGTGGTTACTAGACATGGGAAAGGACTGCATTGTAGAGAGGATAAAGTAAAGGCAATCTGTGAGTATTAATTTATAGTCAGGAGCATAGCTTCCTGGTAGATTCTTCACAGTAGAAAGATTATGGATAGCAATATTATATTGTATATTTCAAAACTGTAAAACCACATATTTTTTAACACAAATAGTTGTTTGAGGGTCTGAAAATGTTTCTCAATGGTCAGACCAGTAGATGTTCTTCCAGAGGACCTGGATTTAATTTCTAGCATTTACATGGCAGCTTATGTTGTAACTCCAGTTTCAGGGGATCTAATACCTTCTTCTGGCCTCTACAGAGATATGTCCCATAGATATGCGTCAACCTGACTGATTTAATAATAGATAATTCATATTTTTGTCAGAGAGAACTGGTAATATTTCCTCATTATAATTTAAACTTGTCTAATCTAGTCTTTATGTAAACAAATTCAAGCAATATATATTCTTCAGAACATTGTGCTTTTTTAATTATTGAGTAAAATATCTTTCTGATTCACCCATATTATTGTATTTTATCAGCTCATTCTTTTGGCATAGTAAGCAGAATTCTATTTTATAGATATACCAGAATTTGTTTATTCATTAATATCTACCCCCTGCTTAGAAATATTAGACTTTTTAGAATGAAAAAGGGTTTTTTACCTAATATATTTGTTTGTGAGTTCTAGGAAATTGATGCCTTATATATAAAATGAAAAGGTAAACAAATACACTTTGAACAAAGGCTACTGAAGCTCAAAAAAAGGTAAGAAAAACAATACATACACTTTTTTTAGCATAAACAGCAGTGTTCAGTTAAACAAGGTAGACTGACAACTTCTGCTGTTCTTCAAGAGCTACAAATGATGGATTAGTTTAAATGTAAAAAGTAAAAAAATTGAGATGAGAAAATAAGTAATTTATTTAATCTACATTGATTTGGTGTATGGACATGTGCATGTGTGTGTGTGTGTGTGTGTGTGTGTGTGTGTGTGTGATTGCCTGTATGTGTGCTTATAAATGGAGGTCAGAGGACAAGTTCCAAGAATTGATTCTCTCCTTTTACCTTGTAGGTTCAAGGGATCAAACTCAGTTCATCAGGCTTGGCTTGGCAAAAGAGACTTTCAGTTTCTTTGCCATCATCTCTGCCCCTTGAAAACATATTTTGAAATATAAATTTTGTATGTTTTCTTAGGATATATTTCTTAAACTGGGTAATACTATTTATTGTTTAACTCAGAATTCAAACTATGTATGTTATAGCCCCACATCAAATATTGCTTGGACATTATGCGTTTGTATGGTATTAATGAGAATACCCTATTAAATATGAGCATAACATGATCAAGCAATAAAATGATACATACCTACTTATTCCATTCATATCCCTACTACAAAAAACATAATTTGTAAACAGCATAATTTTATTGTTCTCAGATCGACAGGATGGAGAATCCAAGGCAGTACTAGCAGATTTGGATTGTGATAGAGTTTATCCCATAGATGACCTGCTTCTTGAAGTGCCCTCACAATGGCAGTAAAGATTAAAGCCAAGCAACCATTGAAGCCTCACTTTATAAGGGTATTAATCTCATTTATCCTATTTTTCTTTTTTTCAAAATAGCTTTTTCATACAATATATTCTAATTGTGGCTCCCCCTCCCCCAGCTCCTCTGAGAACCTCCCCATCTCCCCTCCCATCTGAATACACACCCTTTCTTTCTCTCCTTAGAAAACCAATAGGCATCTAAGAGATAATAATAAAAATAAAATAAGAAAAAAATCAAACAGAAGAAGAAAAAATAATCAAAGAAAAAGTATAAGAAACACATATAAGATACAGAGAGACACAAGTTCACACAAAGTAATGCCATAAAACCACAAAATCAGAAGCCATAATATATACACAAAGGAGCTGTGATTTAAAAAAAAAATGAAAAAAAAGAGAGATCCTGACAAAACATTATGAGATAAGGAAGCTCCGAACATGCCATCTTTGAATTCATTGTCTGATGTTCCTTTTGCCTTATTTCCTTAGTGTCTTCTACTCCTTGTCTGGCTCTTAAAATATTTTGGCTTTCTTCGGGGTTCTGAGTCCCGAGAGGAGGGATTTGATGAGGAGATCCCATTTAGAATGGAGTGTTCCAAGGTCTCTCACTCTCTGCACACTGGCTAGCTGATGGTCCCTATATTTGCTCTTATCTGCTGCAGGAGGAAGCTTCTCTACTGATGATTGAGTAAGGCACTGATCTTTGAGTATAGCAGAATGTTACTAAGTCATTTTTTGCAATGTACTTGTACCAGAATACTAATAATTTAGTTTGTGCCTAGGTCCCTGGTCTATCCAATCTCAGGTTCTTGGCTACTTGAGAGATGTTAGAGATGAATTCCATCCATCCATGGATAAAATGTCAATGGATTGCTTCCCCCAAACCAGGCCTTACCACACTACAACAATAGGCATTATGTTTTAACAGTAATTCTAAAGGTATTAATAGTGCCAGTAACAGCACATTTCTGGGTTTTCCTCCATGTTTTATAGTTCTTGTACACAATGTGTTATATTTTTATTAGATATTTTATTTATTTACATTTCAAAGTTATCCCCTTTCCTGGTTTCCCCTCTGGAAACCCCCTATCCCATCCTCCCTCACCCTGCTTCTATGAGAGTGTTCACCCACCCATCCACACACTACCACCACCCTATCCTGGCATTCCCCTAAACTGGGGTATAGAGCCTTCACAGGACCAAGAGCCTCTCCTCCCATTGATGTCCAATAAGGCCATCCTCTCCCACATATGCACCTAGAGACATGGGTTGTTCCATGTATATTGTTTCTTTGGGGGTTAAGTACTTGGGAGCTCTGGGGGGGGGGGGTCTGCTTGGTTGGTATTGTTATTCTTCCTATGGGTTGCAATTATATTTGATGCAGAAAATAACCAACCAAACAGTTGAAACAGCTTTACCTTCTTTCTTGGAAATTGGCAGGAAGAAATCAATGGGAAATCTACAAGTACATTAATATTAATCAAGATGATATGCAAAATTCAATTAAATGTTTTTGTCAAAGAAAGTTGGTCTATTAGCATTTTGTTGACTTCATAAATCACTTGTTTTTCTAAGCTAATTATTTTTAAATTTACTAGTAAGATGTCTTTGAATGCTTTGAAAATAAGTTTATATCTTTTCAAATATAGAATCTCAATTACAATTTCGGCATAAACATACACTGTGACACTTGTGTATAATTTGTACCAAGTTAACTATCTCTTCTGTTTATATAGAAAACTAGAGCTGAGGTCACTTAAGAGAAAATTCAATAATTCCAGAGTAACTGTTTATTAGGTGAGTCACAGTCCTTAGATTGATTACTGAGTGATCTATCAGATAGGCATTAAAGAGAAAAGAAAGATAACCATTCCCACATGCCATTTGAAATTGAGAGCTTATGAGCCTGCAATGGACATCAAGCCTGAGCACATGAGTTCAATCTCTAGGACTGACATGATAGAAGTAGATAACTGACTACCAAAGGTTATGTTCTGATCTCCATGCACACATATATATGCACACAAAATAAGTGAATAATAATATGATAAAACATTTGAGATGAAGAAAATGATAGCTTACAAAAAGCACACAGGGAAATATGCTTTGTAAGATATTTAAATAGGATTACTACTTTTTTTCAATTTTTTATTAGATCTCTTCTTCATTTACATTTCAAATGCTATCCCAAAAGTCCCCTATACCCTCCCCCACACCTGCCCGGCTCCCCTACCCACCCACTCCCACTTCTTGGCCCTGGCGTTCCCCTGTACTAGGGCATATAAAGTTTGCAATACCAAGGGGCCTCTCTTCCCAATGATGGCCAAGTAGGCCATCTTCTGCTACATATGAAGCTAGAGACATGAGCTCTGGGGGTACTGGATAGTTCATATTGTTGTTCCACCTATAGGGTTGGAGACCCCTTCAGCTCCTTGGGTACTTTCTCTAGCTCCTCCATTGCGAACCCTGTGTTCCATCCAATAGCTGATTGTGTGTTTGCCAGGCACTGGCATAGCCTCACACGAGACAGCAATATCAGGGCCCTTTCAGCAAAATCTTGCTGGCATATGCAATAGTGTCTGCATTTGGTGGATGATTATGGGATGGATCCTGGCTGTAGCAATCTCTGGTTGGTCCATCCTTTTGTCTCAGTTCCACACTTGATCTCTGTAACTCCTTCCATGTGAGTTTTGTTCCTAATTCTAAGAAGGGGCGAAGTGTCCATACTTTGGTCTTCATTCTTCTTGAGTTTCCTATATTTTGCAAATTGTATCTTGGGTATTCTTGGTTTCTGGGCGAATAACCACTTATCAGTGAGTACATGTTATGTGAGTTCTTTTGTGATTAGGTTACCTCACTCAGGATGATACCCTCCAGATCCATCCATTTGCTCAAGAATTTCATAAATTCATTGTTTTTAATAGCTGAGTAGTACTCCATTGTGTAAATGCACCACATTTTCTGTATCCATTCCTCTGTTGAGGGACATCTGGGTTCTTTCCAGCTTCTGGCGATTATAAATAAGGCTGCTATGAACATAGTGGAGCATGTGTCCTTATTAGCAGTTGGAACATCTTCTGGGTATATGCCCAGGAGAGGTATTGTGGGATCCTCCAGTAGTACTATATCCAATTTTCTGAGGAACCACAAGACTGACTTCCAGAATCCCTGAGTCAGTGAGATAGCCCAGCAGGTAAGGGCAATTGGCACCAAACTCTAAGACCCATGTGGTGGGGAGAACTGTAAGTGGCGCCCTTTTGATGACCTATGTCACAATCCCTGACACACAATAAATGTAATAAAATATTTTTTACAAACTCAAATCTATGCCTACTCAGTCAGCAGCTATGTATTTGAAGTAAAATTTTAAAAAAGAAGAAATAATGACAAACCATTTTTAATAGTTACCCAAAGACAGATTACCCTATTACTAGCAATCTGTGCCTAGATAACTTTTAAGATAAGAAAAATCAGGTGTCTTTAGAGCAAAGCAAACATCCTAGGTTTGGGTAATGATGTTCCATTATTAAAAACCGTACAAACTCTCAGAAATATTGAGAGGCTTAAAATAAAACCTTTCAGAGTAATTATAAAAGGGCACATTTGCCACACAGAGAAACACTGATTCAGGTTGCAAGAAAGCCAGGGAAAAGCTATCTGGAATGCCATTTACAGAATGTCATAAAACTGAAACACAGCTAATGAGCCCTTCACAATGGTTGGCATCATGCTCATTTCTTAGTGCCTTATGGCAGCTACTGCTCAGCAAAGTCCACTTCATCCATGCAAATCTTGCTGCTCTCTGCTCTAGTACCAGGGTTAGAAAACTCAATTTAAATCAAACCTAATCACTTCTGCCAGCTGCAGTGCACTTCCTGGTGCTCCTCACCCACCCACACAGTCCAGCATGACTCTGTGTCTTGCATCTCTCAGCCTTCCTTCAATTCAACCACTCTCTAATTGGCTGGCTGGGGATTCCACTGTCACTCAAGCTAAATCCCAGGCTCATTGAGGGAATTGGAAGCTGAGTTTGCAGTTTGAGCTTGGTTCCTCTAGTGTGTATTTCCTGACCTTTACAAAAAGAAAATGAAGAAAGACATTTCTTTAAGTAGCCAGAGAAAGGGGGAAATGATGCATCAAAATATGTCTTAAAATTCAGCAGATTTTGTTTTCTGACAGGCTTAATTGTTTTATTTTGACAATAGTAATTATAAAGAGATATGAAGAGCTGTCTGCACAGTTTGTACAGGAGCAAAAGAGCTATGATATCATCTGGTAGCCCCTTTCAGCAACCATTATTGGCTTACTAATTTTTAAGTAATCTCCTGTGCCATAAATAATATTTTTTTGTTGATGGAGGGAGGTTAGCAAAACTTAACAGCAAATAAAAACCCACATATTTCAAGATTCTGTTTTTGCTTCTCTAGTTAGGCTGCTGGGATTAATTAATTAATTAATTTATCTATCTATCTCTTTATTTAATTTTAATTCTCAGCTGTGAACTATTTCTGGGTTGGTAAGTAACTAATGCATAAGAATTGTTTCTCAAGCCTGGTGTGGTGGTGCACTCCTTTAATCCCAGAACTTGGGAGGCAGAGGCAGGCAGATATCTGAGTTTGAGGCCAGCCTGGTCTACAGAGTGAGTTCCAGGACAGCCAGGGCTACAGAGAAACCCTGTCTCAAAAAAAACTAACTAACTAACTAAATAAATAAATAAATAAATAAATAAATAAATAAATAAATAAGAATTGTTTCTCAAATACATTGTGAAAAAACAAAGGAGGAGACAATATTACCTCTGTGCTACTGAGTTTAAGCTTCACTGATGATAGCTATGGATGAACTTGTAGGAACTCTAGCGCTCTGAAGACTAAAGAAGGATCACAAAAACATTGACACAAAGTTCTTTCTCTCAATAGCTTCAATGTGTTTTAGAGATTTGTTTTTATTATTATAAAACAAGGTATGTGAATAGATGTATGAATATAGGTACATGTACTTGGGTGCAGGTATCAGCAGAGATCAGAAAAGGCTACTGGATCCACCACTATCATCCCGGAGTTTGGGTTATGGATAGCTGTGAGCCTCCTGATGTGGATGCTGGAAACAAAACTCGAGTCTTCTGCAAAAGCAGTATGTGCTCTTCTTAACTGCAAAGCCATCTCTCCAGCTCCAATCTCCATCTTTTTAAGGTGACATGTTAGTAGAAAAAATTTCTAGGTTTGGTGGCTGATTATGGGAGGTTATGCCTAGCAAATACAGAAGTGGATGCTTACAGTCATCTATAGGAATTTAAAAAAAGGTTTTTTTTCCAATCATTGGGAAGAGAGTCCCCTAGGTCTTGCAAACTTTATATGCCCCAGTACAGGGGAACGGCAGGGCCAAGAAATGGCAGTGGGTAGTTAGGGGAGCAGGGCGTAGAAGAGGGTATAGGGAACTGTTGGGATAGCATTTGAAATGTAAATAAAGAAAATATCTAATAAAATAAAAAGTAAAAGATAAAAAACAATAAAAGAAAAATGTCTATAGAGTTGTATATAAATTAGCATACGGTACCAAAAATAACAGATGGTTAGGTAGCTACTATAAAAATAAATAAGTAAATAAATAAATAGATAGTAAATAAATAAGTAGTAAATAAATAAAATGTTCTTTGTTAACTGTCTCTGTTCAGTGGAGGGAAAACTGAAAATTATATTCCTTCAGCCCTTAAATAATGCAAAATTGTTTGATTCCCATTTATCATAACTTGTATAGCATTGTGAATATCACATGATGCATTTTCTATCACATACAAAATTCAAGCCCAGCTTACTCTGAGACTACAAAGCTTATAAATATTTTCTCAAAAAATAGGCTGATCATTTCTTTTTAGTGTGTTAGGCATACTAAAACATGTAAAATATTTGAAAGTTTACAATGACTACAAGAAATGTACTCAAGTATATAGCCATAGAAAAATCACAGGTGTAGTTGAAAGATTCCGTAGAGATAGGAGAAATATTTGGACTAGGGGGAATTTCCAGAATCCCATGTTTCCCTCCAATGAGAAGTATCCTGGTACATACACTTATTTTTTTCTTCAAATGACTAATTGGCAAATATGTAAAGTATGAACCTGAATATAGATGGCTAAATGCCTGTATAGATAGACATTCTTCAGTATAAATGTATATGTACATATCAGTTAAGACAGAATGTTCATCTGTACTGCCTGACTATAAGACTTTCTGTATTTTTAATTTTTTTTCTATTTTTCAGTAAACAAAATCAATGCAAATAGAACTAGTTATCACAAGGAATGTTTGTTCTCTCTGAAGAATTTTGTTTTCCCCAAATCCTTTAGTTCCTTTTCTCCTACTCTTTTCACATATGTTTTTCATATTTAGATTATTCAATCAGTGACTGAAACTAAACCTAATATAGACCTTATTTAAGTTGTCTACATCAGAATGAATTATGCAAACTGTCATCCAAAGTGCTTGAAGACTTTGTAAAGAAGATGATAAGGAAACACTGAAGACAAATCATATGGGATTTATAGGAGAGATTCTTGAACATCTTGACTTTTAATGAATATGTAAGATTTTACGCAAACGAACATACACACATTTCTTTTAATTGAGTCAGTAACTCTCTAACCTTGGATCTGATACTATTAGCAGTTGGTTTAAACAGAAATATCTGGAGTAATTCATAACAATTCAGCAATTTAAACATATTGTATAGTAAGTTATACTACATCAATATCCTAAAGCTAATTTAAGTATGAATATCTTGAAGAGATCATGATTATGTAATGTTTTCAGTACTGTAAGAAAACTAAAATATAAGATATTTATACTAAAATTTTTCTCCATGACTGTTTTCTCCATGACATGGTTTAAGTAGTTCCTTATTATTTGTTTATAAGTCCAATAATACTTATCCTTCAACTCTGATGTACACAGTCAACTCATATTTTACAAAACTGTAATTACTGGTGCTTGTTCATACCCATAATAATGAAACCTGTTCTAAATACAATCAATTTTTATTTAAACAATTCTACCAACTTGTCTACAACTAAGGATTTTCCTGGGACACCCAAATTTCAGTGACAAAACTAGGGAAATTGCAAATACACTAAGATAGAAAATTATCCTAAGCTATCATGTATGTTGCTTAAAACAATCTCACAGTCACCCTTGTTTGCTTTTCCTTAATTCTCAAGACATAAATCACCAGTTCATCTTTAAACTCCACTAGGAGAGACACCCCTGGACTCAACCATGTTTGGTAGAGAAAACATTATCCCTTATCAGCATTACTGTTATGTGTGCTAGAATGTATAAAATCCTCACAAACCGAATCCAATAACACATCAAAACAATTGATCATCCATCATGACCAAGTAGGCTTCAACCCAGGGATGCAGGGATGGTTTAATATACAGAAATCCATCAATGTAATCCACTATATAAACAAACTCAAAGACAAAAACCGCATGATCATTCCATTAAATGCTGAGAAAGCAATTGACAAAATCCAAAACCCTTTCATGATAAAAGTCTTAGAAAGATCAGGAATTCAAGGCCCATACCTAAACATAGTAAAAGCAATATACAGAAAACCAGAGGCCAACATCAAAGTGAATGGAGTGAAGCTAGAAGTAATCCCACTATAATCAGGGACTAGACAAGATTGCCCACTTTCTCCCTACCTATTCAATATAGTACTTGAAGTCCTAGCCAGAGCAATTTGACATCAAAAGGAGATCAATGGGATAAAAATTGTAAAGGAAGAAGTAAAAATATCACTATTTGCAGATGATATTATAGTATATATAAGTGACCCCAAAAATTCCACCAGAGACCTCCTAAACCTGATAAACAGTGTCAGTTCAGTAGCTGGATATAAAATTAACTCAAAGAAATAAATGGCCTTTCTCTACACAAAGGATAAACAGACCGAGAAAGAAATTAGGGAAACAACACCCATCACAATAGTCACAAATAATATAAAATACCTTGCTGTGACTCTAAGGAAATGAAATATCTGTATGACAAGAACTTAAAGTCTCTGATGAAAGAAATTGAAAAAGATCTCAGAAGATGGAAAGATCTCCCATGCTCATGGATTGGCAGGATTAATATAGTCAAAATGGCTAGCCTGCCAAAAGCAATCTACAAATTCAATGCAATCCCCATCAAAATTCCAACTCAATTATTCACTGAGTTAGAAAGGGCAATTTGAAAATTCATCTGGAATCATAAAAATCCTAGGATAGCAAAAACTATTCTCAACAATATAAGAACCTCTGGTGGAATCACCATGCCTGACCTCAAGCTGTACTACATGGTACTGGTACAGCGACAGACATGTAGATCAATGGAATAGAATAGAAGACCCGGAAATGAATCTACACACCTATGGTCACTTGTTCTTTGACAAAGGAGCTAAAACCTCCAGTGGAAAAACAGTATTTTCAACAAGGTGCTGGCACAACTGGCATTTATCATGTAGAAGAATGAGAATTGATCCATTCTTATCTCCTTGTAAAAAGCACAGGTCTAAGTGGATCAAAGACATCTACATAAAACAAGAGACACTGAAATTTATAGAGGAGAAAGTGGGGAAAAGCCTTGAATATATGGGCACAGGGGAAAAATTCCTAAACAAAACAGCAATGGCTTGTGCTGTAAGATCAAGAATTGACAAATGGAACCTCATGAAATTGCAAAACTTCTGTAAGGCAAAAGACACTTTCAGTAAGACAAAAAGGACACCAACAGATTGGGAAAGAATTTTTACCAATCATAAATCTGATAGGGGACTAATATCCAATATATACAAAGAGCTCAAGAAGTATGCATATGCTAGATATTTGAAATTTACAATATAAAAGAACCTCGTTCTCAATTACAAATAAGAACCTAATTTAAATGAGCAATAAGGCCAAATGCACATTTGTCAAAAGAAGACATAGAAACAAATGATCAACCTTTACATTAAAAAAAAAAAAAAAAAAAGATCTCATGTTATCAGGGAAATGTACATGCAAACCAAAATGACAACAAGTCAACCCAGTAGTGATGGCTACAATAAGAAAACTAAAGATTTATACCTGGGAAGGAAGGGGAGAATGTAAATTACTTCAGCTTTGTTTAAAACATTAGGACAGTTCCTCAGGAACTTGGATTGACATATGAACCAGTTATATCACTGCTGCCAATAATACAACCAGAAATAATGAAATTATATGTTATAGGCACATGTCAACTGCATATTCATTGTAATATACTTATTTACAATAGCTATCAAATGGAAACATCCTTAGTGTCCACAAGCTAATGCATGAAAAAAAAAACATATAGTAAAGTGAACAGTTGTACAATATTCAGCCATAAGAGAATGAGATTCAGTCATTACAATACAGATGGCACTAGAGAATATCATGTTACCCAGAATAAGTCAGGCATATATATGTGGGGGGTCCTCACTATGTAACCCTATATAGTAATTCACTGTGTAGATCAGGCTGGCCTCCAACTAAGTGATTTTCTTGCCTCTGCCTACACTTCTAGGATTAAAAGTATCTACCACTACTTCCAGCCAATAGCATCAATTTTTAAAAGCCTGAAGAAATATTTTTAAAGTAATCACCACAATGAAATAACCAATAATCAAGAAGAGAAATGTTGTCTGGGCATGGTGGTGCATGCCTTTAATCCTGGCAGTAGAGAAGCAGAGGCATGTGGAGTTCTATGAGTTTGAGGCTAGTCTTTTCTACATAGTGAGTTCATGGACTTCCAGGACTACAAGAGAGAGAGGGAGATGGACACACACACACACACACACACACACACACAGAGAGAGAGAGAGAGAGAGAGAGAGAGAGAGAGAGAGAGAGAGAGAAATGTTTAATCTAATTTATGCATTACACCATGCATACATGTATCAAATCAAGTGGTATCCTACTAACATGTAGAATTACATTTATAGTTAACTTTATAATTTTATTAGATATTTTATTCATTTACATTTGAAATGCTATCCCAAAAGTCCCCTATACTCTCCCCTCTCCCTGCTCCCCTACCCACTCACTCCCACATCTTGGCCCTGGCGTTCCCCTGTACTTGGGCATATAAAGTTTGCAAGACCAAGGGGCCTCCCTTCCCAATGATGGCTGACTAGGCCATCTTCTGCTACTTATGCAGCTAAAGACACGAGCTCTGGGGGGTACTGATAAGTTCATATTGTTGTTCCAGATATAGGATTGCAGACCCTTTCAGCTCTTGGATACTTTCTCTAGCTCCTATATTGGGGCCCTGTTCCATCCTATAGATGACTGTAAGCGTCTACTTCTGTATTTGCCAGGCACTGGCAAAGCCTCACAGGAGACAGCTATATCAGGGTCCCTTCATCAAAATCTTGCTGGCGTATGCAATAGTGTCTGCATTTGGTGGCTGATTATGTGATGGACTCCCAGGTGGGGCAGTCTCTGGATGGTCCATCCTTCTGACTCAGCTACAAACTTTGCCTCTGAAACTTCTTCCATGTATATTTTATTCCCTATTCTAGGGAGGAATGTAGTATCCACATGTTGTTCTTCCTTCTTGATTTTCTTGTGTTTTGGGAGTTGTAACCCAATCACAAAAGAAGTCACTTGATATGCACTCACTGGTAAGTGGATATTAGCCCAGAAACCTAGAATGCCCAAGATGTAGAATTATTTTATGTGTCATTTAAAATATATTTTTAATTTCAGTAAGATAGAAACCCATGTCCAAAGCACTATTGAGTATCAACATTAATAAGGATATTAGAGAACAGTACTACTAATAATAATAACAACAACACGAATAAGAAAAACAAGATGCATAATAAACTGGGCAGTGGTGGCACACACCTTTAATTCTAGCACTTGGGAGGCAGAGGCAGGCAGATTTCTGAGTTCGAGGCCAGCCTGGTCTGCAGTGAGTTCCAGGATAGCCAGGGCTACACAGAGAAATCCTGTCTAGAAACAAAACATAACATAACATAACAAGAAAGAAAGAAAGAAAGAAAGAAAGAAAGAAAGAAAGAAAGAAAGAAAGAAAGAAAGAAAGGAAGAAAGGAAGGAAGAAACCATGAAGGGAAGGATCATTTAGTTGAATATCTAAGGCACATGCTGAGACTTCTGTAAATCTACTATCTTATAAAAGTGAATGATAGCTAATAAGATCACTGAAAAGCTGTATTTAAACAGGCACCAAAGCTGTGATATTATTTCACACCTACAGTATGAGGAGAGATAAATAACTGTGCTCCAACAGAGGAGGATACATGGACGGTGAGGCCAGCCAGTAACAAATGGAGGAAGAATTCTATGTAGCAAGAAGTATAAAACTATGAATTTTTGTTGAGATTCTATACAAGTTTTTATCTTCCATCTAAAGCCTATATTGTACATAAATTGAAAGATTTCATCAGCATGATTATTAATTATTGGATGATTATTTTTGTTTCATGTGTATTTGCCAGCTTGTCTCTACTGACATAGCAACACATTTTTTATTTCTAATTATGCTACCAACATAAAAATCAGAAAGCAAAGAGAACAGATGTGCATTCCACGGGATTTAAAGATTAATCTCTCCTCCATTGCACCCACTTAGTTTCGGGCAGGGAGAGAACACTTGCTAATGAGTCAGATGATTACCAGCATTGAGTTTATTTAGAAGAATTCCATGTGTGAGGGTGGACTGGGAGTGAGTACTCTCAGAAATGGAAACGTGAATGTCACCCTTTCAATGTTATTAAAATTAAGACATGCTGACAGCACTTTGCTTAAAAGAGGTTTATCAGTTGTTACTGTTATAAGGTACAGCTTCAATCTAGATGTGCCCTAACAGGCACTAATCTTATAGGTGTTGTTCAGCTGCCCACACAGCAGAGGTATACACTATAAAAAGTTCAAATGGAAATAATGTCATGTACTTGGAAATTCTATGACAAGAATTCTACTGCCATCAAGAGTATCTTTGCTTCATAGCAGGATAAATGTTTCTCTAATTCACTTTATGGAACACTAAAGCTTTACTGAAGAAATAGCCATACCGGCTCCCCAGAGCATCATGAAAATACTGTCTCTGCATCAAACAGCAATTTATTGCAGAATAACAATTTGATTTTTGACATAAAATGAGCAATCCATTGAAACAATTGATGACGTTAAACATTAATTTGTGATGACTATTAGGGAGATGCACACATAATGATACTTAGGCACTAAAAGCAAGCCTTTTATTTTATTATTATTATTATTATTATTATTATTATTTGCTTTTTGGTTTCCAAATGTAACATTTGTGTGGTTGTTTTGTTTCAGTGTCTAAAGCACTACACATTTATTATAAATTAATACACCTATCTGCAAATGTTATACCGACTTTTACATCTCTGAAATTACTAAATCCCACTCCATCTCTAAATGCTACTTTAATTTCTTTCATTTCCCCAACAATCATCTTATATCTTTGCAGGGAATTTGCTGACTTCCAAATGATGAGGACACTTGAAAACCTGAAGGAGATTTAAATTTCCACTTCACTTGGTACTTAATTATAAACCATTTTTGTAATAATCGTTGTTGGACAGCTACAGGGGGAACATCATTAACCTTCCCTTTGCTCTTTAGGATCGTGATGTCACCGAGCTAGACACAATTGCTTTGGTGTTTTTCTTACTTGTAGCAGGTTCTGAACAATATTTACAGATGTTAACATTTGTCTGTGGATACAGATAACGATTTTTGAGGTTAATGATTCTGCTTTTCTCACAATGTTACAACTGGTCAAATCAAATAAGGAATAAAATGTTGTTTACATCAATTTTTTTAATTGGGAAAATGTAAATAAGCTGCATGCTTCAGTACCAAGAGAATAGATTCACAAATCCAGAGTCCTTCTAATCATTTCTGTCTTTAAGACTTTTGGAGCCAATGTTCTTTCATCTTTATGACAGTGACGTTCACCAATATTTAATTGTTGAGATTAAATATTTACTTATCACATATTTGGTATAACATGAAAAAAATTAATTCACTGCCAATATGGTGCTAACCCCACACATTATTTAATCAATCATGTGATCATAAGAGATGAGGAGAGGGAAAATGTTAGTTTCAGGGGATATCCAGTACACAGGAGTTCATTTGTAGAGAAATGGAATCCTTGTTAAAGGTTCTCCATCTTCAGCATATACTATATGGCTTCCACTTCGGTTGAAGGCAAGGTGCTCTTATTATAACCATGATAAAGTTTTTCAGATAATAACTGAAAATATAATGTGTATGGCATTAAGAAATATTACTGGTGAGATGGCTCAGCGGGTAAGAGCACCCGACTGCTCTTCCGAAGGTGGTGAGTTCAAATCCCAGCAACCACATGGTGGCTCACAACCATCCGTAACGAGATCTGGCTCCCTCTTCTGGGGTGTCTGAAGACAGCTACAGTGTACTTACATATAATAAATAAAATAAATCTTAAAAAAAAATATTACTGATCAAAGATCGAAAGCTAAAGAGCATGAAACAAAAACACAAAATGAAAATCCTGTGAGAAATGCCTGAGCAATGGTCCTAATACTGTGTGAGGCATTAACATTTTCTCGAGCATTTTGAAGAAGCAATGCAAGTTGACAGTGGATGTAAGCAACTGAAGCTTATGAAATCAATTTGAAACCATCCCAATCAGGAGTTCAAAAGCATTTAGAAGCCTGTTGACGCCATTCATGTAGGTAAGGCCACTCTGGAAGCATACATTGGATGAAAAGGAACAATGATCAAAGTTAGAGTCGTAACTCAGCAACTATCCTTATTAGAAATGTATAGATACAAACAATGCATGAGTAGTTTTATTTAAAACTTAGGAAAACATAATTTTAGTAGGCTATAATAAAAAGGTAACAATTGGACTTGTTTTGTTGGCTCTTTTCTTTTTAATGTAAAAATAGTGTTTTTCTCTTCAGGAGAAATAAAATAACAGAGTAACTATGAGAGCTGTAAGCATAAAGTATTTCATGACAGTTATTAATAGGGGAGAAGTTGCAAACTAGTTATTCAGGAACACTGGCTGTAAATATATTTCCTGATTGTGTTGTAAGCCTAGATAACATTTGGCATAGAAAAAGAAAAGATAGTCAAATACAAGTGGAAAGACAGGCAATATCAAAAGAGAGCAGAAATGACTCATATGGAACAGACAAAACTAAAAAAAAAAAATGATTCCCTATGATTGTAGGAAAGAACCAAGAAAAGATTAAAGTAAGGCAGATTTTAAAACTGTCAGAGAGATACAACCTAAGAGTTCTTGATCATCTGCTAGAAGTAACATTTAGTTGAACATAGATCAATCAGACAGCATATTCTTTCAATGATGACAAATCTCTTACTCCAACAGTTTATAAGCCAGTAAGGAAAACTGTTCCATTAGAAAGCTGGGGGTCAAGTAGAAAGGATTAAAATCCCTGAAATAATTATAGTGAACAATATGAAAATAGCTAACTAGAATTAAGGAAGTTCCTGTAGCTTGAAATGTGCTAACATACAAAAAGAAGAATTTTAGAGAGTTCACAATAAGGCTGGAGAGATGGCTCAGCAGATAGGAGTGCATACTGCTTTCCCCCAGGACTACAGTTTGCTTTGTCGCACCCATATTAGATATCTCAAAGCTACCTGGAATTCCAGGAGATCCTATGTCCTCTTCTTAACCTTTGAATGTATCTGAGTTCACATGTATATACCCCCATACAAATATATACAATTAAAAATAAATGTCTTTTAAAATAATGTTCATAGTAAGAAACAATAGCAAAATGATGTTTTACGAAAGCTAATTACAAACACAGGATATGTATGGAAGATATATGATATACAGAAAACATAAAGCTGAGTCTTTATTTGAATTTAAAACAAAACAAAAACCTATGAGGTAAAAATAGAGCCCTGTGAACAAAAACAGAACAGAACATGATGTCTGAAAGTATGAAATTTTATCTAAGAAAGCAGAAGTTCTTAACATTTACTTTGAAACATTGTTATCAAAGACCATGATCTTCAAACTAAAACACATGGTCAAGAGGTATTTGAAGTCTGCAAGAGGTGATGAGAAAAGAAAAGGAACTTTAAGTTTCAAAGGATAAACAAACACTACCAGGTTGCAAAAAGAACTGTCTAAACTCAGTAAATGCAATCCTTTGGGAGATAGATAGATAGATAGATAGATAGATAGATAGATAGATAGATAGATAGATAGATAGATAGATAGATAGATGATAGATAGATAGATAGATAGATAGATAGATAGATAGATAGATAGATACATACATACGTGTGTGTGTGTGTGTGTGTGTGTGTGTGTGTTGCTCACATGTCCCAGAACTCATATGGAGGTCATAATACAACTAGTAGGATAGTGGGAGTTAGTTCCCTTTTCACAGTATGGGTTCTGAGGATGGAGCACAGGTTTTCAAGCTTGGCTGCAGCTTATCCAGTAAGCCAGGGCTGGTAGATAGCATCCTTATCCACCAGTCCATTTCACTGGCCCCACCTGAAGGACTTGAGTACTTGTTTTTAATACTTGTAATCCTCTGTAGTGTGGGTATTCTAATAAGGATTTTGCTCTATTTAGAAGCTGTCAGCCTGTGAGGCAGACATGTGGATGAGAGTCAGTGGTGTATGTACTAATTACTGAGATTTTAGCATGTGCATCTTCTCTAAATTAAAATTTCAGTGAAATTCTCAGTATTTCAAACATTATCACCCAATGTTTATTTTAATCATGTTTCTTTTACCAGCCAGTGCTCAATACCGAAAGCAGAACTGAACATGACAATTTATGTGTGAATAAATTCATTTCATTGCATTATGTTTCCATAGTAAAGCAAACACTGTTTTCCCAAGCACTTGAAAAAAAATACCAGTATATTCCCATAAGTAAACTGTTACATATTTCAACAGCTTAGGTATAACTTAATAATATTACTTCAGCCACAATTTATAGCACATACACATAGACAATATAGAAGAAACTTATAAATTAGAGACAATATAGGAGGGTTAACTCATAAGAAGTGGGAAGCGTGGAGGGAGAGGTATAAATGGTGCAAATACAGTATTTTCATATATGGAATTCTAAAAAAAAAAAAAAAAAAAAAAAACTTAAGCAAACAAAGTATGGGGGTGGTATGCCTATAATCCGAGGATTATAGAAGCTGACACAGGCAGATACAGTCTGATATTTCTACAAGCACTTGAAGAACAGCCTGGGTTACATAGCTAGATAATGTTTGTAAGAAAGAAACTAAGAGACTTAAGTACAGTGCATGATACCTGGTGTTAATAATAGAGAGGTAGAGCCATTTTCTAGTTTTCAACAGGATCCATTCCTTTAAACTTGTTTCTGCCTTCAGGTTAAGCATATGTAAAATGATTAAGATAAATAGCTGTCATAATAAAAATAATTTAAGTAAACTATAAAAGTACAATAAGGCCCTAATTTTATTACAAGAGTTTTATTTCTATCAACTAAATATATTTCCTGACACTTATTTTATCAATACTATCCAAATGACTGCCTAAAATTACTTGATGTTTTTCAAAGGCACATTCCATATAAATATCCCATCTAATGCTTCTGTTTCATTGTGAAATACTGATTTGTCCTTGGGAAAATTAATTATCTCAGAAAGGCTTTTATTTCTTCTTTAGTATAAACCATCTTTTCAGAAGCAACTCAAGCTTCAACTTGCAGGGAATTTTTCACCTAATCAAGTATTGATAGAAAACATATTCCTGTCCTAACCTTAGCAATAAACAGTTAACACCGAGAGGTTCAATATTTGTATGCTCTGTGTTACTCAGATGATTTATGATGACACGAAAATGTCCTTTTCATCATCTTGAAAGCATTTTCTTCGTTTTCTGCTAGAAGACAGGAAAAAAAAAATCTGCCATCACTCCTTTCTATTTAGACACCTGAATTTCATTCCTGAGGAGGAGATTTGGTGACAGAATGACATGATTACATGTTGCCTGGTGTGTTTACTGAGCATGGGTACCAAGGCAGGTTTGAGAATGAGAAACAATATGATGAGTGAGGAGGAAATTTAGGTTCCTTTTATTATTCTCCTAATCAAAATGATTATGTTTATTCATAAAAAGACATGCTGCTTTTGGATATGTCTTTCACATAGTGATATTTTAACCCCCAATTAGCTGAGACTGTTCTACATTTCACTAATGCCTGGCCAGCTGGCTTCTGAGCATAAGGTAGGCCTAATGCCAATTCCTGGAATATCTGGCACCTACAGGTATAATGATTTGCCTGTGGCCGCAGGTCACCTACATCTACCAGGCAGAAGTGACAATTTGATTTTTATATCTCTTGTCATTACAGTAAAGTAGGCACACAATAGCTTGTGGCATCATTTTCCTGTCATTGAGACAGGGAATTTGTGTCCTTATTTTTCAAGTCATTTTCATTCTTGCCAATGAAAACAAGGTCTCCTGGATCACTTAATAACTTCAGAGTGCCTATGTGGAACAAATTCTTACATTTCTTTTCAAGATATTGAATTAGTGCTACCTTGGTCAAATGAAACATAAGGTAAGCCACCTGAACAATGAAGAATTGTAGCATAATGAAGAGAGTTTGTTGTCTAGAACACAGTAGTTGTGGCATACCTAAAGAATAGCTTTTATTTGACCTGCTTCCTATGTTTCTCCATGTCTGTTATGTGTACCTTCATTGATTTTCCCAAAGAAATAGTACTAGGTTCCTACCCTAGGGAAATGCTCTGAGCAGTGTGCAATACAGAATAAATGGGAAGCAAAACCACAGTCATCTATCAGTGACAGATACAACTGTGCTACTTTAGCCTCCTTAAAAGCCAGCTAAAATGGCAGTCCCACTTAAAACTCCCGAATCCATACCCAGGACCCACCAACAGGGCAAAATCATCAAGCTTTGTCTTAACCCATCATTTTCCTTTTGCAAAAGTAATTTTGGGGAGTATCAAACAAGATAAATGAACAGCAGTTTCTTTAATGTTCCCTGGCCTGCTACAACTCCAAACACACAATGAATAAATTAAATACCAAAGTAACACTCTCTGAAAGACTTTGTTTTTTGAAAATATTTCTAAACGGGTGGAAAAAAATCTACTAATGTTGTAAAGAATACAATGAATGAGCTATTTGTATCTGTATTCATTTATTTCCTTTGGGGAATATATTTCAATTTCCTTCTTCCTAATCTTGACGCTAAGGTTTGTAAAGTTTGCTTATAAAAGACTATTAATTAGTTGCTATATTTAGGAGTGGGGGACTTTAATAAAAACATCTACAAAGTTATTCTAGTTCCTTCAAATAGGATTGGCCCTTATTTAAATCCACAATTACAAAAGCCATTAGTTTCAGCCAAAGAATCATTCTATGTTTAATACATGAAAAGTCTAACATATAGAAAGGCAAACGTCTCTTCTTTCTATTTTGACTGATGACATTTATTTAGTGTTTGTTTTGATTATGTGCTTGCTCTCTCATATATGGTATAAGGTAGCTCTCTGGAGGGAACCTTTACCTATACAACCCAATACAGTGACCTGATACCCTGGGAATAGACATCAGGCCAGGCTGACAGATGGGTATCAGTTTGCCATATAACATGCTAGGTTGTGCATAATGTTAGAGCATCACCAGGTGAATTATCCTTTAAAACCACTCAAAGGAAAGCCTGTAAATGGGAACATGCTCTTATATATGAAAAACACAAAACAAAACAAAACAAAACAAAACAAAACAAAACAAAAGCCCTTAATTACAGGGCTATCTTATATGCATGACTCAAAGGTAAATTTACTTTTCCTTGCTTGCCAATTTGCTTATTGGAGTTTAAATTTCTGCACTTACCCATCTGCAACAGGAAATTAATTTTTGAACATCTAAACTTCATGGGAGGTGCTCAGAAACTGTTTCTGAAAGGTTTCTGTCCCCCTGTGCAAGCCTCTGGCCAAAACAGGAAAGCAGGTGCTCATAACTGCCTGACCCCTTACAAAAGAATTGCTGAATGTATTTTCACCTCATCTTATATTTGATTGAATCTACTCTACAAACTAAATCAAGTTAAAATATCAACCTCTTTGATTATCACTAAGTAGTTCACAAATTAACACTAAACTGCAAATGAGGGGATAATATGTAACATTTTGTTTGTGAGGAAACAGATGTTTTCTATGCTAAAGTCTATGTGATAACAGGGTGGAATACTTAATGTACAATGCATGCCCTGTGCTGACTAATACAGAGGATTTACAAGGATAAGTGCTTCCAATAACTGTGTCTGATAAATGAATGGTTGGATTTGAGACACGAATTAGATGCTAGAAAAATATTAAAACAAAACTTTTTTAGTCATAATTTGACACTGAACCCAATGAAAAAAATTAATTAATAAGTCTAAAGTAAAACCACATACTAAAGATGCAGTAAATAAGTAATGAATAAATATGTATGTTTCTACTTTCATCCATGTTCACCGAAGGAGCCAAATATATTTCTTAAACTAGCTTAAGATCTATGATTTTCAGGATTTCCTCTCTTGTGTGCATTAGGCTACTTTTTAAAATCAATTTAAATTAAATATAAATTACACTCAAAATTAATTTGTATCTTTGTTTAATCATAGCAAGCAACAAAGATGATTTTTAGAGATTATATACGATTTGTATTCAGTAGAAACTGTTCCAAACACTTATAAAGACTACTTATCTCTGAATTTGTCCAGTGAATAAAGACTACTTATATCTGGATTTGTCCAATAAATAATCCAATTAATACAACTGGATTGTGTTAATATGTAAATCCACTTAAAAATACAAAGCACATTTTGTAGATACCATGGACATTCTCATTTGTGTTACTGAAGCTAAATAAAATAACAGAATACTGAGTTTTAAAATTTATGTTTTTTCTAAACTAAATTTATACCTATAATGATAGCTTCTGAGTTACTGCCAGAGATAATTCATAGTTTGAATTTTGAAGTTCAACTATAATTTTTAATGTCATGGAAATTTTGTCACCAATTTTATTTGATTACTATGTAAGTTAATGGATTCTAATATCACCTCTCTGTAGAGATATTTATAATGATGCCATGAATTCTCTTATTTCAAGACTCAAATTACTTTTTTTTATATTTTACTCATGAGCCTTTATATATGTATTAACAATACTTAATGCAAAAGAAAAGCTATGATATTTTAAAGAGCAGCAAAGGGTATGTGGGAGAAAGCTTGGAGAGAGGAAATGAAAAACAATGGAATTCTAATCTCAAAAAAAAAACCAACGAAACAATTTAAAAATAATTATTTATTAATCTCTCCTAAGTGATGAATTGGTAAATGTGAAATAATGAAATCTGACCTATTAAGAGTTAAAATGAAAGCAACCCTAAAGTGACCCATTGATGAAAGTGGGAGGCAAAGATTCAAAGTCAGCTGTTGGCTGTGGTCATAGTGAATGAACAATTAAGAGGCTGAAAAACACGCCACCACAGTTAGGACCATGTAGACTCTGATAGAGGACTCAGTTTATTTTCCAGGATCCAGGTCAGGCAGGTCAACCACCTATGATTGCAGCTCCGCGGGTTCTGTCGCCCTCTGCTGGCCACCCCCGGTACTGTACTTACATGTCCTGTTTTCGCAAAGCTATGTTTTTAAAGGAGCAAATAAGACATCTAGAATTATAAAGTACAATATCTGATAGGAAACATTTAGTCATTGGGCTGAATGGGAAATTATGAGAAGACAAGGACAAAAAGGTTTTCGTGAACTTGAAGATAGACCAACAGCAACCATCTCATTAGAAGAATATTTTTAAAAATTGAGAAACAGGGACTGATTACTAGTTACCTGAGGACGGCATTAAGTGGTCAACATACATGTGATTAAGGTAGAGCAAAGGCAGAAACCTGAATCTGAAAAGAGTAGGAATTACATTTTTAAAACTTGGTTCCTTATGGACAAAAGAGGCTTACACATACTATGGTCAAACTTCTGAAAGCCAAATACAAATAGAACTTTTTATATTAATACTTTAGCAATTTTTACTTTGATGAACCTTTTTAATTCTCAAACTGGATTTTTCATAATTTGAGTGAGATACCTTTTTTTTTTTTCTTTTGTTTTTTGTTTTGGATTTTTTGTTGTTTGTTTGTTTGTTTTGCCTTGGTCTAAATTTCTATTAAACATAGATTAGACTTAAAAAATACAAAACCAAAAATATGCAACCATATTAATTAAATGATTTAAGTTTTAAATTGTTAGAAGGCTACAGACTGCAAAGTGTGTGTGTGTGTGTGTGTGTGTGTGTGTGTGTGTGTGTGTGTGTTTGCATTATGGTCTTTCTGAATTTATTTATTTATTTAGATCTCCAGAAGAAAAATAAATATAAATACTGTTTTGAAACAACTGCCTGGATTTACCCATGCTACATTTTAAAAGCCAAGTAATTTAAGTTAAATAGAGCTATCTGGAGGAGAAGCAGAAGGAACTTTCTGAGTTCCTACAGTACATCAAAGGTTCCTTGCCAACTGGGACTACATATGAAAACTCTATTTAAAAAAATAAGAAAAAAATGTTATTCTTTTATAACAATAAGCAGATGAAGCTGACAGCTGAGTGACATATTTTACACAGATTTGGTTAAGTGAAGGAAGGCTTACAAAACTGGTTGATCAGTTACATAAATCCCCTAAACCATCTGTATATTGAGATAAGAACTCAGTTGAGATGGATTTGGCAGAATGAAGATATTCTAAGATATTTTCTCAAGCCATCAGATTTTAGAAACAATGACTGCCTTTAGAGATAGGAGTTAGGTTTAAGTTTTATATTTGAATCATTATATTTGAATATTGGCAATTAGTTCGTTTCTTCTAGTGTTTGTGTTATGTACATTGGTGTTTTGCCTGCATGTATGACTGTGTGAGAGTGTTGGACAGACAGTTGTAAGCTGCCATGTTGCTGCTGGGAATTGAACTTGGTCCTCTGAATGAGCAGTGGGCTCCCTTAACTGCTGAGCCAGATTTGATTATTTCCTAAGCTGGGTTTTATTATTGGGGTGAGATATTACTCTAGCATTACCCTCTTGTGAATGATATTTTTGTTTTATTTTACCTATGGTTTGCATCAAATTGTTTTGTCTACCTGATCTGTCTGTTAATCTTGGTTGTTGTTGTTGCTGCTCTGTTTGGGTTTTTCAGCTTTTTTAAAACACTTAACTCTATCAACATAGATACTGACCCAAATTGCAAAGGAGCTGTGTCTCCCCAGGAGGTAAGTAGCTTTCTTTAGCAGAGCATTTGGGATTCGGGGTAGCTACTACCTATGTTAATATGGATGCACTATTTTACCACCACAGCCTGAAAAACTCCACAAAATTCAGAGTAAACCTTCATCATTCGTTCCAGGAACTTCCATTAAAGAAGGAACCTACTAATGCCACTAATTACAGTATTCTGATTTGTTTTTATAGAGGAGGTAGACAGAAGAACCTTCAGGCCCTGGTCCTCAACATCAAGGAAACAAGCAAGGAACAGGAACCCGAGAAATAATATTAACTTGTTAAAATGTGTTCTCACCAAGGCCACAGTTAGCCCATCTTAACATTGTCAATAGATGCAAACTTTAAATAGACCAAGCCAAAAGAGTCACTGTATACAGGTCAATCCTGAAAGTGATCCTTTAATTTTACATTTTAAGTTTTGTCTAACAATTTAAAAACTATCTTTAGGTCATCACCCCCAAATTCTGTAAGCAGATTTTCTCTCAATCTGAATTTCCATAATTTACATTTGAAAGAAACAGACTCATATAATTGTAATGAGTAAGCTTAAAATTAACATTTCAATTAATTTTAGATAAGCATGCCAGAGGTAAACTCCAAAACCAGTGTTTTTCTTAAATCTACATGCTCTGAATCCTTACATTTTAGCTTTCTTTATTTAAAAAAAAAGACACAGCAGCAACTACTCCTGTGTAGTCCAAGATAACCCTAAATATATTCATATACAAACATTTTAAAGGCATTCCTTTCATTACACAACAAAGATGGTTATTCACTCCATCACTATCTTATGCATCACCCTAAATTTATAAAAGGCTGGTCAGCTAGTATCCCTCCTGCTCTTTCTCACCTCTCCCTCCTTCCTTCCATCCCTTCCCTCCATGACCATAGTTACTGTGTATCTGTATTTAATAACAATACCCTAATATTGTTCAGCAGAAGAACTTCCAAAAGGCAAAGTCACCAAATTGCAACTGCCCCAAATTGCTCAAGACTCCAAACATAAACAAGACAGCAAAGCTTGAGCTGCACCTTGGAGAAAAATGATTTTAGAAGTTGCTGGGTTCCTCTCCACTTAGGATCAACTCACAGCCAGTGACAGGCATTCCAAAAGAGTGTCTCAATCTATTTTGTTACCAAACTTGTAGTCACCATTTTAGTATCAAAAAAAAAATTGCCATCATTTTGTAATTAAAATTGAAGATAACCCCAAGCCAGGTCGAAGTCTCAAGAAGACAATTTAAAGAGTCAAAAGTAGGAAAAGGAGATTCACTGAATCTGGCTACATGGGAAAGAGGGACAAAGAGATCCAGCGAGACCCCTCCAACACCACTTCTGAGTTCATCCATGGGATCCTGAAGTAAGCTTCAAGTTTAAAAAGATGGTTAAGGATATGCACTTCTAAGCAGTCCAGGTCAAGGTATAATCTTGTCCCCCCAAAACCCATCATTGTGTGGACTTCAGTTTCAGCCTGTAAAGTGGTCTGACAAGTTGTTAAAACTGGGAAATCTTTCTAGGAGACAAGCTCTCTCTTTGGTTGATACCTTTCCTTCTCCCAGCATGAGATTCCTGGGGAAAGTTACCACATCTTTGGAGTCCACTGTTTTAACAGAATGATGGCCAGATTCCCTTTAAAATATCTTCATTTCTGCCAGACCCTTTACAACTGTTGAATGTTTTAATATCTATTGCTTGGCAGTTAGTGGAACAAATATACCAGAAGGATTTAAAAAACATAAGTATTCTATGTAATAAAACCCACCAAGAAGATTTAATTGGGAAGTAAGAAAGTTACTCTCAAACTGTAGAATCCACTTTGGTCTTCAGAGCAAGTTCAAGGCACCCAGAGCAAAACAGTGATGCCTTGTCTCAACAATTAAATATAAAAAGCAAGCTAAAGGAATACCAAGCTAGCCAAGGATATATATGCACAGTGAAACCTTGCCTGAAAGAGATAAAGAGGGTGACAGGAGGGAGAAAGGGAGGGGGGGTCGGAGAAGGAGGGAAGAGGAGAGAGAGAAAGAAAATTAGAGTGAGCAAGAGCTGCCCAGTACACACACACACACACACACACACACACACACACACACACACACACACACACACACACACACACACACACACACACACACACACACACACACACACACACACACACACACACACACACACACACACACACACACACACACACACACACACGAAAAAGGCTGGCAAGATGGCTCAGTGGTTAAGAATACTAATGGCTCTTCTAGAGGGTTTGATTCCCAGCACCAACATGGCAGCTCACAACTGCCTGTAACTCTAATTCCAGGGATCCTTGGGTACCAAGCACATACATGGTACACAGACATTGCTGCAGGTTAAATACCCATATACATAAAAGTTCTTCTTAAAAAAAAAAAAAAGCATAGAGCATGTTGAACAGAACACTGACTTATATATAATTTCCATGAAAAATGCAAATGGTGATAATCAAATTAATCCAGTCTTAGACAATTACAACATATTTTCTCTCATTATATAAAGTCATATATGACAAAATGAAACTGTCTTGAGAAACAAAAAGGATTGTTGGGAAGAAGGTAAAATTGGGGAGGAGGATATGGGAAAATATGCTTAAGGTACAATATATGCTTGAGTGGAAATTATTGGGGTATGCATAAGTATGATCAACATAGGATTGTAAGATTGTCCATAATGCTTCCTTCATAACAGCTAAAATACAGGCAAAACCTTAATTTCCATCAATAAGGAATATAGAGCTATGCAATTTAAATCTGTGTTTACATAATTATGAAAATGATGGTGAGATACAAATGAGAAAATGTCATAGCCAAGACTTTTACAACCCAAACATGTAAACACTCAAGCAACAAAATAAATGGGAAATGAGATTATAGCCTATGGCAAAAGGGAAGAATGATTTAATCTCTGTTTCCCTGTTTAACTAGATAAATGAAAAATGAAGAAAAGCTCTCCTTTATAGGAAAATGCTAACAGATATGAATGGAAGATAAAAATGGTGAGAGAGATTTTGATAAGGAAGGGTACCTGTACACATTCAAATATTGCTCCAAATTGTGGGGCCTAGTCTATATGGGGAGTTCCAGAACTGCAGGGCTAAATGGTAAGACTCTGTCTCAAAAATAAATAGCATTACTTCAAACCTAGAAATTATACTTTAAAATATACTTACTTTAAATGAGTTAACTGTGACAAAGTACTTTAATGGACTTCAGAAGATGTATGCATGGAAACACATGCACACATCAGCAGAGAAGGAATGATGGCCTGTAACAGTAGCATGGCAATAACTAGTAAAGTTGGTAAAAATGTTGGGGGAAGTTTGAGGCACTGTTCCTATGTCCTTTATCTTTGAACCTATATCAAAACTTGCACTTTTTAGTTGCCCCTGGAGGCTAATCTTTCTGCTGCTTTCAGCAAAATTTCTGAGCAAAATGTTAAGTCAAGTCGTTGAAAAAAGGCACTCGCCATTCATGCGTAGTGACCTAACTTTGATCCCCAGAACACACATAAAGTTGAAAATAGAGAACTGACTCTAGAATTTGTCTTCCAAGAATACTCTGTGACATACATGCACCCCCTACATGTGCATGCAGTAATAAACAACAGTTTAAATTGTATAAATGCCAACTAGCTGAAGGCTCTGAAAAGTTCAAGCAATAAGATCTTGGAGAGATCCAAATGTAATACACTATTTAGAGACCTATGCTTACCCCCCCCAATATCTTTACAATCATGCTTTTATTCAAATAAATGAAACAGGGGATATTACAAAAGATACCATGGTTATAGAGTATAAATAAAAAGCAAAGGTTAACTTTATATAACAGCTTCAAATTTGAAGCTGATTATTAAATTAACCAGTTTCTAGTTTGAATAATTCCCTCAAATTTTAAGAAAGAGTTTTAGTTAATGTATGTTTGCCTGCATTCCTATATGTGCACCACATGTGTGTCTAGTGCTTGAGGAGGCCAGAAATGTGCATCAGTTCCCCCCTTGAACTGAAGATACAGGCAATTTTGAGCTATTATATATGGGTGCTAGGAATTTAACCAAGTCTAATCAAGCCATGATAAGAAAGCCAGTAAACAGCACCCCTCTGTGGTCTCTGCATCAGGCCCCTGCCCGCAAGTACCTGCCTGATTTGAGTTCTTGCTCTGGCTTTCCTAAGTGACAAATTGTGATATGGAACTGTAAGCTAAAGTCATGGTAAGAGCCAACTGTACAGTGTTATCCTTCAAAATCATATATGAATATTGGTAAAAAGAACTGAGTGTGTCCTACCCTCAAAAGTTTTGAAATGAAGATGGAAGATTAGAAAAGGTTTAATGCTAGATATGCTTTAAAATATGTAGGTACTTGGGGGCTGGAGTGATTGCTCAGTGGTTAGGAACACTTATTACTCTTCCAAAGGACTGGAGTTCAGTTCTTAGCACCCACATATGGCAGTTCAGATCTGGGGAATCTGATTCCTCTAGTCCCTGTACACTTACCCACATATAGATATACACACAAACATATAATTTAAAAGAAATAGTTAAAAAAGTATGCATTTAAACTATTATTCATTGTTATAAAATTTTGTACAAGTATGAGGTCAGAATGATGCAATAAAAGGTAATTATGGGAAGTATGTGAGACTATTTTGTTTCTGGTACTTAGTTTAATGAGACACCAACTTCTCTATCAATTCAAATAATTTAATGTGTAAGGCCAAAAAAAGCAGGAGACATTACCCTTTGAAAGTTAATTGTTCCTTAAATCAATGCCACCGCTGTTCTTGTGTTTTTATAAACTGACACTTCACTTTCAATGAAGAATTCTTGAATCACCTCAAAATTTTTTCCTTCCTTTCTGCAGCATCTCCAAACTTCCCTGAGATCCAGCACACACATAGGATAGCATCCGAAGCTCAAGCCTCAACCCCTGCAACTTTTATTTCTTCACATCTCTCATTTCTTCAACTTTCCCTTGTGTATTTTTCAGATACTGGTAGTTCATGTCTTTAAAATGTAACCAGATTCTTAAACCTTGCTCATTCCTATAGAGCTTTCCTCAACAAAGACTTTCGGAACCTCCTGGGATCCATGCAAAAGACATTCTCATAAAACAGAATAGCTCAAGAGTTCTCGCTGGCATTGCAGCTCAAGAATGCACATTAATTTTACTGGCAAGATTATTGAGAAGAAATTGGACTTAGACATCTATGAAACAACTGAGCCCACAAATGAAGGGCATAGAAAATATTTTTCCTTTATTTTTCATTATTTATCTATTCACTTTACATCCCAATAGCAGTCCCCCTCCTTTGAGTCCCCCCTTAAGGTAACACACAAATTACATATGAAGATAAAAACATGGAAGATAGATTTTAAATTTTCAATACTGTGCAGAAATACTTAAAATACAGTACATACAGTATTCAGTAAATATATTTACTTGCTGGGTCTGAAAAGGTGGCTTGACAGATAGGAGCACTTGCTGTTCTAGTAAACGAACTGGATTTAGTTCCCACCACCCACATGCTGGCTCCTAGTCACCCATTGGCAAAACACTTACACACAAAAGGGAGAGAGATAAATAGATACAGATTTGTAGATTATATAGATAAGATAGATTGATAGACAGATAGATTGAGGGAGATCCACACAAAATGTTTCCATGGAATTTATTTTAGTCTTGATGATATAAAATAAATCAGCCCTGTTTGCAACAAAAAATATAAAAACAAACCATCTCACATTAACACAGATTGATCTGAGGTAGGTCTAGACAGAGTCCTCTAGAGCTCAACATACCATTGAATTCCAACTTAATTCTAAGGTGGTAATCAGACTGCATTGTTGTGGTTGAATATTTAATATTCACTTCAATTTTATAAAAATTAAACATGTGTGATCTAAACTATTTTTATTCCAAGGCTTACTATGGAAACTGATACATGCTTTTTTAAAAAAATCCTCTGAAGTATTAAAGTATATCTCTCTTCATCTTAATTTTAAAATGACCATCCATTTTCTAAGTACATGTTTTCCTAAATGACAAAAATATTCAATCAGTGTAAGAAATACCCTCTTTGTCATAAAAATCAAGCTACCAATCTGTTACAGCAATGCATCATCATAATGATAAACAAATTACTATCCTTGGTAAATTCAATAAACACCACTTAAAAGGAAAGCTGAAGCCAGATAGAAATTACTAATAGAGATAAATCAGGTAGTTAGCACCATCCTTCGAAACCAAGTATGTGTACTTTAATAGACATCAACAGCTTCTGTGCTTTTAAAAAAAGATGCATTAGGTACTACCCAATTCTCTAAGGGTAAACCTTTAAGAAGTTATATAAAGAATGATTTGTCTTGTGTATGCTTATTACAAATATTTACCCTGGAGTGTTAACATACTTCAAAATGATCAATAGAATAAAACATGCTGGTCTATCAACTATAATATGTTAAGGAATTGTTAAAATCTTTTCTAGATCTGAAGCCTGAATTTTGCTCTTTCTTTGAATAACAATGTTTTTGTTTCTATCATGCTTTAGAAAATAAAAACTTCTCAGGGTACTAGTCAAGATACATTATTATTTTAAATTATTGAATCATTTTATGATATAATTGGATTTAACAAGTATCTAACTCAGTAAATCTTTGCAAAGTATATAATAATATAATCAACAGCCAGATTAAGAAAGAAAGCATTACAGAAACCTCTTCATCCCTTTTTCTCAGTCATCCCATCTCTATAAGGGCTCTTAACCTGCTTTCAAATAACATAAATAAACTTTTTTTCTGACATTAATGTTTGTGTCATAGAATCACACCGTGTAGACTCATTTTCTGACTGGCTTCCTCTTCCAAAATCATATTTGAGGGATCCATCAACATCGCCATATATATTATAGTTTCTGTTACCATTCATTACTAAATGATATTCTGTTATGTAACTATAGATGCAGTATATTTTCTTCTTGTTCCTAGAATTTGAATATTTTAATGTAGCGCTATTACAAGTCATGATACATGGGTCATTATGGTATGTGCTTTAGGCAAGCATGTCATTAATTTGTAAGTACATTTTCAAGTTTTAAAAATTCAGTGATTGGTTTCTCATTCTCATACATACATACATACAAATACATGTATGAGAATATATAAACAAACAAAAGGATTTCTTCTATTCAGTATATTTACTATTATGTACCTATAATTGTAGGTTGTTTTTTTTTTTTTTTTGAGACAGGGTTTCTCTGTGTAGCCCTGGCTGTCCTGGAACTCATTCTGTAGACCAGGCAGGCCTTGAACTCAGAAATCTGCCAGCCTCTGCCTCCTGAGTTCTGGGATTAAAGGCGTGCGCCACCACTGCTGGACTAGTACTTTTTATATAGTATGCAAAAATAATAAAGGCAACATATGAGGAAGAGTAGTCAAACATAAGCATAGGAATGTTAGCTCCCATTTCAAAAAATCTTACCACCAATAAAAGTACATTTCCCCAACTGTATTACAATAATTACCTGAAAAGCATACATGAGAGATTAAGAAGCTATTAGCTACAGTAGTAGATGGTCAGTCTTACAGAATGAATCTGCTGATGTTTTAAGGTGATTTCAATAATCTCTTAACTTGAATGGCATTTGTAATGTCTAGTTTGATGTCAACTTGACACAGCAGGAGTTGTTTGGGATGAGGGAACCTCAAATGAGAAAATATCCTTATCAGATTGTCCTTTGGGTAAGCCTATGGTGCATTTTTGATTGATAATTGATGGAGGAAGGCCCAGCTTACCATGGTTGGTGTCAGCCCCTGAGCAGTCTGTTCTGAGGTGTTCATGAAAGCAGACTGAGCAAGCCATGAGGAGCAATCCAGTAAGCAGCACTCCTCCATGGCCTCCGCATCAGCTCCTACCTCCCAGTTCCTGCCCTATTTCTGCTGCTTCACAGAGTCCCCTCAATGATGAACTAAAGTATAAGCAACAATAGACCCTTTCCTGCCAAGATTTCTGCTCTCATCTTATCTTATGACAGCAATAGAAACTCAAACTAAGACAACCTTTAACTATGATTTCTGATGGTTGTAGTAATGTCTATAGTTTTAAAAATCCACATCACATAAGCATTTAAAAGCACTTCTGTTCCTGTTCTGACATAAATCCATCACCAGAAAAAAAGAAGCTCAAATCTATCATCTTTATGGATTTAAAGCTTTATATAGGTTATATAAGTAGGGGTTTTTTTCTTCAAAAATATGTTTTATTATGATCAGCAAATAGCAAGTAAAATAATCCACACTTAATTTCCTACCCTAAGTACAAATACACAAATGAAGAATCAAACAGTATACAGAGTTTCATTTCCTTACCAAATAGCAAGAGTTCAGGGAAGTTTAGGAAACCTCTTCTTCTGTTTCAAAATGACTAGTTCTTCCTGCATAATCTTTTTTTCATATGTATGTACACATGATTTCATTGAAAATTGATTTGTCTCTCATACTGATCACAGTTTCCCATCCTTCCACTCCTCCCAGCTACCTCTCCTACCTCCTTACCTCCCTTTCCCCCAGATCCACTCCCTCTCCATTCCTCTTCAGAAGAAAGAAGGACTCTAAGAGAGGGCAGCCAAACAGAACAAATCAAGATACAGTGTGATAAGACAAAAGCCCTCCTATCCGGGATGGACAAGGCAACCCAAGCAGAGGCAAAGGGTCTCAAATGCAGCCAAAACAGTCAGAGATAGATCTCAATAGAGAGTACAAAATATCATCAATCTCCCAAGGTCTAAAATAATTACTTCAAGGAAGCTGTTGCCTCCCTAGATAGTGATTTGTCAATAACTAAGATGTGGACTATGTAGGTGAATATCTTTTTTTTTCTTTCTTAGGAGATCACAGGCATCTTTATTTGAGTCACAACCTCCAGAGTACAAGGAAAACCTGTAAGAGGGATAGTATGCTCAGGACTATCTTGGAGAAGCTTAGAAGCAGTACATATGAAGGACAGCATAAAAGATCCATAAGAAGAAATTTATCAATCCAACATCTATCTCCAAGTTGTACAAATATTAAAAGCCTACCAAGCATGCAATATGTAACACACAGAGAACAAGACCAACAGTGGAAGAGTGCATGCCTGAGATTACATCACTTGGCTCACTGTGGCTGAGTCGTTTCTTGTACTTCCACCTGGCAGATCAGCATGACCGCTTCCAGACCCCACAGCCCTATCTGTTTCCCAGGAGGTCTGCTCTAACCAGGGACACAGGTGAGACCTCATGCCAATACCCAGGTGAGCATCTTAAGACTAGTGGCCTTGCAGGAAGATTCACAAGGAAGACAGAACAAACTAAGCATCTATAATGCAAGAATAAAGGTTTGTAGAGGTACATAAGTAGAAGAGCCAAGAATAGCCAAGATTCAGGCAGGATGTTCACAAAATGCGAAGATTTTAATCAGAGCAAACAAATAACATTCTGAATACAATATCAATATGCACAGCTCAGAACAATGTTTGCTTATTCCACACACAACATTTATCTTACGTGATCCACTCCTGAGCTTCATTGCTGAGTAAGCCTGCCTTAAAATGGATGGCACATAATCACATACTGCTGATGGTGTGTATGGGCAAGAAACTAATCTCATTATGGAAGACAATATATATATATATATATATATATATATATATATATATATATATATATATCCAGATTATTAGGTAAGCCCTATAAACATATGGGGAAAATAAAACAGATCTCTGTAAGTAAAGACATATAAGTTGGGGCATAAGAGATAGTCTAGGTATAAAGTCTAGAAATAATCTAATCTACTTAGCTGTGTTATATTGGGAAATTAAAAAATACTAGTGAGATATAATATTAATAGGCTAAGGTCTAAAATGCATATATTTAGGGTAGAATAGATGGCTTAGTGGTTAAGAGCACTTGTTCTTGCAGAGGACATGAGTTCAATTCCCAATATCTGGAGGCTAACTCACAAATCTTCTGACCTCCATGGATACCACATAGAAACATGTATATGAGAAAAATACTCATATCCATGAACCAAATCTAAATATGTATTTTTCAAAAATGAATGAATATTTTTAAATAGCTTGATTTCCCACCCCTACTGGCATTTCTTACTCTCTTCTTTGTCTATCCTAAACCAGGAGGCCAAATTATGAAGTATTTTTTAAATGTGGAGAGATTGACTTTCTGGAAATGTATAAAATACTGTTAATTAACTAGCATAATATAAGAACACTAGAATATGGAAATTAGAAATGACTAAACGTCTAAGGACATGATCACTATGTCTGATCTCCACAAAGCTCTGAAGCATTGTATTTTATATTTTTCTATAATTTCTTTTTTGGTAAAATATAAAGTAATAGCTTCTTATCAGGATTGTAAGAGATTTAAATAAGGCATATGATAGTACCTATTCCTTCTCCTGAAACTTTATTTACTTCCTATACAACATTATAGTTAATTATTCATTGTCATGTTTAGTTCTAGTTGCAGATTATCTCTTACTTGATGTGTAATCTCAGTAAGAGTAAAATAATGTATGTAGATTTATAATCTACAAACACCTTTGATTCTTGGTAGATATTTATTGATAACTAAACAGAAAAATTATTCTAAGATAGTGGTTTATATGAAGAAAATGTACAGAGATAGATAAATTCAAAGTTGACAATAGATGTGAACTCAAAACAGTGTCTGAGAAGCACCTAAAGAAATGTTCAACATCCTTAGTCATCAGGGAAATGAAAATCAAAACAACCCTGAGATTCCACCTCATACCAGTCATAATCTTTAAGACCAAAAACTCAGGTGACAGAGATACTCTTGAGGATATGGCGAAAGAGGAACACTCCTCCATTGCTGGTGGGATTGCAAGCTTGTACAACCACTCTAGAAATCAGTCTGGTGGTTCCTCAGAAAACTGGAACTAGTTCTACCTGAAGACCCAGATATACCACTGTTAGGAATATACTCAAAAGATGCTTCAACATAAAATAAGGACACATGTTCCACTATGTTTATAGCAGCTTTATGTATAATAGTCAAAAGCTGAAAACAACCCAGAGGTCCATCAACAGAAGAATGGTTACAGAAAATGTGGTACATTCACACAATAGAGTACTACTCAGCTATTAAAAGCAATGACTTCCCCTTCCTCCTGCTGATAGGGTGTTTTCAGAGGGGAAACCAGGAAAGGGGATAACATTTGAAATGTAAATAAAAAAATATCTAATAAAAATTAAATTAAATTAAAATTTAAAAAAAGCAATGACTTCATGAATTTTGCAGGCAAATGGATGGACCTAGAAAATATCATCCTAAGTAAGGTAATCCAGATACAAAAGAACACACTTGGTATGTACTCACTGATAAGTGGATATTAGCCCCAATGCTAGGCATACCCAAGATACAACACACAAACCATATGCAGCTTAAGAAGAAGGAAGAACAAAGTGTAGATGCTTCAATCCTACACAGAACAGGAGGTAGAGTGAGGGAGGGACCTGGGAAGAAGAGAGAAGGGGGAGGAAAAAACGAGACAGGATCAGGAATTGGAAGGGACAGGAGAGAAGAACAAAGGGTCAGGAAATTGAATAGAAACACATAGCAATGGATGGTGGGAAACTGGGGGTAGCCACTAGAAAGTCCCAGATGCCAGAGAATCAAGAGGCTCCCAGAAGGCAGTGGCAATTACTTTAGCCAAAATACCCAACAAAGTAGAGATACAACCTGTAGAAACCACCTCCAGTAGATAGGCACTGCCCCCAGTTGAGGGATGGGGCCACCAACACAGCTCAAAAATTTTAACCCTGTCCAAAGGAGAGGGTTCCTCTCCAAAGGAAAGACCAAGACAGGGACAAAAAAAAAAAAAAAATGGAACAGAGACTGAAGGAAAGGCCATCCAGAGACTGACCCACCTAGGGATCCATCTCATATACAGTCACCAAACTCAGACACTATTGTGGATGCCAAGAAGTGTTTGCTGAAAGGAGCCTGATATAGCTGTCTCTTGAGAGGCTCTACCAGCACCTGACCAATACAGATGCAGATGCTCACAGTCAATCTTCAGACTGGCCAGGAGACCACAACTGAAGAGCTATGGGAAGGACTGAGAAGTTGAAGTGATAGCAACCCCATAGGATGAGCAACAATATCAACTAACTGGACCACCCAGAGCTCCCAGGGACTAAACCACCAACCAAAGAGTACACATGGAGGGATCCATGGCTCCAGATACATATGTAGCAGAGTATGGCCTTGTCTGACATCAATGGGAGGAGAGGCCCTTGGTCCTATGGAGGCTTGATGCCCAATCATAGAAAGATTCTAGAGCAGTGAGGCAGGAGTGGGTTGGTAGGTGGCGGAGCACCCTCACAGAGACAAAGGGGAGGGGATGTGATGAGGATAGTTTGTGGAAGTATAACTGGGAAGGGGGATATCACTTGAAAGATAAACAAAATGAATAATAAAAAAGAATGAGACTCTAGGCTGGGTTTAACAAACATCAAATTATCAGGGAAAATGAAAGAATGGATTTATGCATAGTTTTTGTTCTTTAGATTTACTTCTTTTTAATTATATGAATATGATAAATGTGAATGATGTACATGTCAGTTGCCCACAGTGATCAAAAGACAGAGTCAAATCCCTTGGTACTAGAGTTCCAGGTGTTAGTGTTCCAACCATGTGGGTGCTGGGGACCAAACCTGGGTCATTTGCAAGAATGAGTTTCTTTAACCACTGAACCATCTCTCCAGGCCTCATGTCTCTTTCTCAAAATAACAAAAATCTTTTATTTATTTATTTATTTATTTATTTATTTATTTGTTCGTTTGTTTATTTATTTATTTATTTATTTAAAATTACAGATTTTATCATCCTTCCTGACCACCCTCTGACTGTTCCACATCCCACACTTCGTCCCCACCCCCTGTCTCCATGTGGATGTCCCCACCCCCACCCCTACCCCCCACCCCACCTGACCTCTAAACTCCCTGGGGCCTCTAGTCTCTTGAGGGTTAGATGCATCATCTCTGAATGAACACAAACCCTGAAGTCCTCTACTGTATGTGTGTTGGTGGCCTCATATCAGTTGGCGTATGCTGCCTGGTTGATGTTCCAGTATCTGAGAGATCTTGGGGATCCGGATTGAGAATGCTGATCCTCCTACAGGGTCACCCTTCTCCTGAGCTTCTTTCAGCCTTCCCTAATTCATCCAAAGTGGTCCCTGGCTTCTGTCCATTGGTTGGGTTCAAATATCTGTATCTGACACTTTCAGCTGCTTGCTGGATCTTTTGGAGGGCAGCCATCCCTTTTTATGAGTGTTCCATAGCCTCAGTAATAGTGTCAGGCCTTGGGGCCCACCCAAGGTACTGAATTTGGTTCGGGGTTCTGCAAATGCTAGGATTGAATCTTAAGTCCACGTTAAGGGGATTAATCTTGACCAAATTTCTAAATTCTCATGCATACTGTCAATAGTAATAGTACCAATTTTTTGTGCATAATTAGCAGGTAGATACAGTTTAGAGGTGAAATATCCCCCAGAAATTCATGCATTTAATTAAATATTTCCAAGCTAGTGTTTCTGTTTTGTTTTTGTTTTTTTTTTTTAATTGGATATTTTAGTTATTTACATTTCAAATGTTATCCCTTTTCCTGATTTCCCTTCCAGAAACCCACTATCCCATCCTCCCTCTCCCTGCTTCTATGAGGGTACTTCCCTACCTACCACACACTCCTGCCTACACACTCTGGCATTCTCTTACACTGAGGAATCAAGCCTTCACAAGACCAAGGGCCTCTCCTCCCATTGATACCAGATAAGGCGATCCCCTGCTACATATGCAGCTGGAGCCATGGGTCCCTCCATGTGTACTCTTTGGTTGGTGGTTTAGACCGTGGGAGTTCTAGGGGGTCTGGTTGGTTAATATTGTTGTTCTTCCTATGGTGTTGCAAACCCCTTCAGCTCCTTCAGTCCTGAGCTGCATGTTAAAAATTACAATTTAGCACTTTTGTGGTCCTGTTCTCTGTTTCCTTGTTCTAGGGCATATAAAAAGCTGCTAATCCTAGATCCTGACACTATGGACAAACACATTTCAGCTACTATGCCTTCACTACCATGATAGTTATATTCTCTAAACTGTTAACCAGAATCAGTGCTTCATCCATTAAACTGTTTCTACAAGATAGTCTGTCACCGCAATAGTAAAGGTTGTAACAGAAAGAAGTCTCTCTTGCTAAAACATTAACTACAGTGGCAGGAGAAATAAAAATGCCCCCAAAATGTTAGAATACCTTTGATAATAGTTTCTCTCTTGTAAATTTAAAAATACAGCAATTTATCATGTAAAATATTGTCAAAAGTCACAGATCTAGTAATTGTTAAAATTTGAAATCAAGTCCCGGATGAAAAAGTTACAAAAGCCTACATTTTTTTCTACCATATTCTGTTAAGTTTGGGGGAGGGGGAGGTTAGCAAGGGATTGAGACATAAAAACAAAGCAGAAGAGTTACTGTTAAAGGGAGGGTTGCCACACAGCTGACCCTGTTAGTGGGAGAGATTCCATTTAGTCTCAATGACTAACACAAGCAGCATTCAGACTGTATATGCCACAGTTTCTGAACCAACCACAAAGCAGTCAGTCTCATCATTTTTAACCACGCTAAATGCTAACAGGTGCTCTTGGAAACCTAGATGCTATTGTTTGGGGGAAAATTAACATACTGTTGGAAGGTAAAACATTGTAGTAAATAAACACATAGCCTTTGTGTATGTGTATATTTAGGGTTAATGGTCTATGTAGAGAACATCTGAAAATTAACTTAATAATGACCCTTCTAAAAACTTTAACACAGAATTGCTCTTGTCTAAAGGAAATAGAGGGACAAAGAGTGGAGCAGAGACTAAAGGAAAGGCCATCCAGAGACTGCCCCACCTAGGGATCCATCCCATATAAAGTCACCAAATGCAGACACTATTGTGGATGCCAACAAGTGCTTGCTGAGAGGAGCCTGATATACCTGTCTCCTAGAGACTCTGCCAGTGCCTGACAAATACAGAAGTGTATGCTAGCAGCCAACCATTGGACTGAGCACAAGGTCCCCAAGGAAAGAGCTAGAGAAAGGACCCAAGGAGCTGAAGGAGTTTGCAGCCCCATCACATCTTGATGATCCTTTGGGTTTTTATATACATACATAAAACCATATATACACAGAAATATATATGGATTAAACCTGCCTAGAAGGACTGGAAGGGAGATGGGTTGAGAAAGGAAATGTAAGGAGTCTGAGGGAGAGAGAGGAAATACATACTTGACACAAAATAAATGCATATAAGAACACTTAAACAAAAATCATAGAGCTGTGCAATTCCATACAAATAAGAATTCTGGAAATGAGAACTAAAGTTAAAGGCTATAAAAGGGCTTGAGTGCTCTTTAAAACATTTACTTAGAATTTTTGTTTTTATGAACTCTGAGAAAAAACTAAATTGAGGGTAACTTTAATCCAGCTTATTTCCAAAATTTAAAACCTTATAATTTTCATAAAACATTCAAAAACCAAAACTGCATATCAAAACTTTTCACCTAAAACATGTATAAGAAGGTAAATTATTTTAAAATCAAGACACCTAAACAAAGACATTTTTAAAAAGTAAAGTTAGCCAAGTTAATCTCCATTCTCTTTTCCTTTGATAAAAGAGAAATCACACAATTAAGTGCAGAAGGTTCCAGCTTCAATCACAGATTGAACTAGTGTGAACTACTGCATCTGAGAAAGAGCAAAATAAAATCAGAGAACATACCATTATCTAAACACTCAACACATAGTTAAAACAAAACAAAACAAAACAAAACAAAACAAAAAACTAAAACTAAAACTAAAAACCAAAAGCTGGACCAGGAGATATAATTGACAAAAATGAGGTAGGAAAAGAGATGAGAGAAACCAGTAGGAAAAGCAAAGGATGAAGTAAATAGACATGTCAATGGTAATAAATTTCCTCATGAGGGCCAGTGAGATGGCTCATCAGGTAAAGGTACTTGCTGTGGAGCCTGTGGGCCTGAGTTTAATTCTCAGAACCCACGTGATGAGAAAGAGCTGACATTTACATGGTGTACTCCGATATTCACAGACATCCATCCCCACATGCATGCCACATACACAAGTATGAAAAAAATTGCCATGAAATTAAAAGACAACAAGCAGACACTTGATGTGCCAGGGTGGGAGAATAGCCATCACAATCATCTATAACTCCAGTTCCAGGAGGATCTGATGCCGTCTTCTGGACTCCATGGATATTATGGGTATTATGTGCATGTGGTATATAGACATATATGCAGGCAAACTATTCAAACATATGAAATGAAATTAAAAATTTTTATAAAAGTATTTTAATGTAGAAAATGTAAACTGTGACAAATTCTAAAATTGCAATATTGATTTTAAAAATGTCAAAGAGTCTACTCTTAAGATATAAAACTAAATTTATTTTCAAGGCAGCTTCTGAGAAGCTACAGTGAGTGATGGATTATGGTAGGTGATGAATTATACAATCAAGAGTATGGTAAAGGAACAGACAAGTAAACAAACTTAACATTCTTTGCAGTACTGTAGAGTCTGACATGTGGTGACAAGCAACAAGATGCAAATAAATTACATGGTCTTTTTTATTTTGTGTAGTATTCTCAAATGCCAGGATTATAAAAGATATGGTTGTATTATATCTGTACTAGACTGAAGAATATCATATGCTTGCAACTGGAGAGTTGGTTCAATGATTAAGAGCACTTTCTGCTTTGGTAGAGGACTCAAGTTCAGTTCCTAGCACCCATATGGAAGCTCAAAATCATCTGCAACTTCAGTTCCAGGGGATCAAATGCCCCCTTTCTAGTCTTGGACGCCAGGTACACATGTGGTGCATAGACATGCATGCCAACACCCAGACATATACAAATCAATACAAATTTAAAAGAACACTTTGTGCTTAAAAATAAAACCTCAAATACTGAACGGCATACTCAAAATGAATTTCTCTCTGAGTTCAATATATTATGTTCCTGATCAGGGGGTTCTCCTTCCAGTAGAGACTGAGTGATCTAATTCCCAACCATTTAGTTGCTATGCACCTGGATACCTGATGAACAGAGGTGAAGAGCATATGGGAACAAACTGGAAAAAGTAGGGATTCAGGCCTGAGAATATAACCTGACATATTGCTCAGAAATAACAAAATGGTTTCATCCATATGCAAATATGTTAAATTAAGCATATGTGCTGATATATAACAAATATATGTATAGATGCAGAATTAAATATTTTTTTCATTTTTAAATACTAAATTTAAACTGTGAAACATGAATCTGAAATATGCCCCCAAATATAGTACAAAGTTATAGTTTAGTAAAAGTTGAAAAAAATGTTAAGTATTTTGGATAACAACTTTTGAAATACAGAAGATTTAATTGCCATATTTACCATAAAACAAAATATAGAATCTGAGTAAAAATATTGTTTCACCATTTCTCCAAGCTAAAACTGAGCTCTATTTTTTATACTGACCCTAAAACCTACAGTGTAAACCAGACTTTATAAGCCTATTCCTAAGCACATAAGAAGAAAATTGGAAATAAATGATAAGGGAAAGCCAGATAATCTATAACTAAAATCAAAATAGCATTACACCTCTAATCAGCAACATTAGAAACATAAAGAGCATGTGAGAAATCTTAAAAAGAAGAAGAAGAGAAAGGAAAAATTTGAAGCTATTATTGTGCAAGTCACCAATGAGAGAAATAAAACATTTTCATATATACAGGAACTCAGAAAAATTTCCATACATGAGCACACTTCTGAAAAGAGCTACTAAAAGACACATTCCAGCCAAAGGGAAAATAATGCAAGAAGGAAGGTATGAAGCATAAGAACCAAGGGTAAACAAAATGACAAAATCAGGAACTCCTTAAAACTAAGAATTTACTATAAAATGCTATGCTTACAAAATCTGTAATTAAACTCCTCTGAGACTATTTTCCAGACATAACAAACACATTGGATACATGAAGTTACAGTAGTTGTGAGTTCATGCACAGACCTGTGCTATATCACATGCCATGCTGTAAAGTGCAAGCAGTAAAAGAGTCCATGCTGTAGGTATTTTCAGGCATGAGAACAGAGCCATATCAACCACTTATTCCATACATGGTTCCTCTATTTAGCCCTGGCTGGCCTTGGATTCTCCATTCTCCTAGCTCAGATTCCCATGAGCTAAAAATTGTGGGCATGCACCAAAGCACCCAGTTTTGTAGTAAGTCTTTTTTTTTTTTTTCAGCAATGTTGAAGCTCAAAATCAGAATCTTGTGCATTTTAAACAAGCACACCACTACAGAGCTCCACACTTACTCCTAGTTAGTCTTCAAATGTATTCAAAGCAGAGTGTTTTCTCCTGTCCCTCATTAAAACTTAAATTAGGGCAGGAAATCCATCAGAAAGTTCCTTGCAATCTTATATAGACACATATAACACACATAGAAATATCCCAATTTTTAAAAAATGAAATATTGAAGCTCTGAACTATATTTACAGTTAATCCCCTAGCATTCCTCCAGGCTAGGGCCTGGCTTTCCAATATGAAGTGAGTAGCACTATGTTAAGATAGAAAAACCCCACTGAAGTTATGTTAGCACCATGCAATCTTGGGGGTTTGCAACCCCATAGAAGGAACAACAATATCAACCAACCAGACCTGCCAGAGCTCCCAGGAACTAAACCACCAACCAAGGAGTACACATGGGGACCCATGGCTCCAGCTGCCTATGTAGCAGAGGATGGCCTTGTTGGATATCAGTGGGAAAAGAGGCGCTTGGTCCTATGAAGGCTTGATGCCCCAGTGTAGGGGAATGCCAGGGTAAAGACGAGGGAGTGGGTGGGTGGGTGAGTGGGTGGGTGGAGGAGCATCCTCATAGAAGCAGGGGGAATGGGGATGGAATGGGGGGTTCCGGAGGGGAAAACTGGAAATTTATTTACATTTAAAATGTAAATAAATAAAATATCCATTAAAAAAAAAAGATTCAGAAGCCAAAGAACTATTTAAAAATAGAAAACATCCTACTTATTCTTTCTACTGTAGGCATTTGTAGTATTTTTCATAGAGACTTTACTAGGAAGTAGATTCACTTATACTTCCTGTGATACAGGAAACTCTCCTTGAAGGTAGACCATCCCTCACAAGATTTCTATTGTTTTGTGCCCATTTGAGCTTAGCCTTTGGGACAGAATTTAAAAGAAGATCAAATAAGTTGTCTCTGAAGCTGACCCACATATAATCCAATCACTTTCTTTTGAAAGTCCTAAACTTCATGAAACTGCCTTCTGTTGCAGTATAAGAGTAACCAATTCCACATAAAGCTTTTCAGATTTATACTTCTTAGCTTTATGTTAGACAGCAGCCCACTCTGTCCCTACACATCAGGGAACACAAATCATATTCTGAATGTTTCTGTCAAATGTCAAAAGTTGTCTCACCTATGGTAGGATAAAACAGAATCTCTTTATGTCTTTTCCTCAATGACATAAATTCACAGCATGCCTCAAGTAAAACAAAATACCAATCCTTCTACAGTCACCACTTAAGGTTAGAAATAAAGCAGAAATATTAGACTTCAGAAATCAATCATTTGGAATTAATATTAATGGGTTGTTACAGAAATATACTTTTATATGGAAATATACTTTCTATATATGCAGAACTTAGACACAACCTTAATTTGTAGAAAAAGAGAAGAGTGGGTCAAATTGAATATTTTTTATTATTTCCAACAGAAATGTATGTCATAAAAAATACTTCCACCTCATTTTTGGCTTTAGGTAGCTCTATAATTTAAAAAAAATCACATTGCAAGAAAACTTTGAGGGCTGTTATCTTGTCTTTCAATCTCACATATTATACTGTATTAGTCAGGGTTTCTATTGCTGTGATGGAATACCATGACCAAAAGCAATGTGAGGAAGAAAAGGTTTATTTCTTTTACATATCCATATCACAGTTTATTGTCAAAGGAAGTCAGAACAGAAACCTGGGGACAGGATCTGATGCAAAGGGCATAGGGTAGTACTACTAACTGGTTTGCTCCTCATGGTTGGCTCAACCAGCTCAGAGGTCTCCAAACCCACAGTGGACTGGACCCTCCCTATCCATGACTAATGAAGAAAATTCCTTAAAGGGTTCCCTGCCTACATGTAGCAAGATTTTATGGAGATATTTTCTCAATTGGGGTTCCTTCCTCTGAGATAACTCTAGCTTGTGTCAAGCTGACATTAAATTAGCCAACCAAATTGACCGTGCTTGACACACAAACACACTACTGTTAAGCCATAGCAATTCCTTTTCGTTCATTCCCCAAACCTCATATAATAAATTTCACAGTATATTACAAATCTAAAAGTTCTATAATCTTTATAAATTCCAACATTTTAAAATTCAGTCACCTTACAAATCCAAAATCTCTTTAAAAGTTCAAAGCCCCTCAACTATGGGCCCTCAGAAAGAAAAAAATAAATTAATTTCTTATTCCAGTAGGGAAGAACCAGGGCACAATAACAACAAAATCAAAGTAAAACCAAGCCCCAACTGTATAAATAACTCAGTATCCAGTGCCTGTGATTCAGTTTCATTGATGGGTACCATGGAATCCTCCAAGGGGCCTAGGCCACTTCTCTGGCTCCACCCTCTGCAGCCCACACAGATTGTCTCCTAGGCTCACACCATTCTACTCCATAGACATTGCTGTACTAACATCTCCAAATTGCTGGGGCCATTTGCTGCAATTGGACTACACTTTCACCAATAGCCTTGCTTCATGGTGCTAAGCCTCAATTCTCTTTATGGTTCCTTCAATCCTGGGGCTTCAGCTACAACAGAGGCCTCTTCTAGACTCTCACAGTGCCAAACCTCAGCTGTTCTACATGACCCCTTCATGCCTTCAAAACTGATACCTGAGAGATGCTTATATATACCCAAGTTTGGCACTCAGCACAAGGTCCGATGTTGGTTGTCTCTAGGACATAGCATGACCCTGAGAAAAACAATTCCCAGATTTTACCTCCTTCATAGTGACCTCCTTTTAATCACCAGTTTATTTTAGTTCTAGCTAATCAGCATCAATTGTCCCAATAAAGCCACGGTTTTACTTCAGTGGTGCTGGTCTCTTGTGAACCATTACTGATTCTTCAGCCCCAGCTGACCAGAACCATGTATTCTTAGTTCAAAATATCAAACAGCCCCAATAGAATCTTTGCTTCCCTCTGAAATCTGTCCCCATTATTTATATGGCTCTCAACATTATCCTCTTTTCCAGATGAAAATTCCAAAGTCCTCCCACAACTTTCCCCAAAACAAAATGTCCAATCCATGGCAATGCCCCATGACCCTAGTACCAATTTCTGCCTTATAAAGGTTTCTATTGTTGTAATAGAATACAATCTCACCTATATTTCCATACCTCAGCTCATCTCAGAAGGAATTTGGGGCAGAAAGGAACCTGTGGGAGACAGGAGCTGATGCAGAAATTATGGAAGATTGCTGCTTACTATCTTTCTCCCCATGGCTTGGTCATTCGGCTTTCTTAGAATTCAGGACGGCCAGCACAGTGGTGACCTCACCCACAATTGGCTGGGCTCTTACCCATGCTGATCACTAATTAAGAAAATACTCTACAGCATTGGTTCTCAACCTTCCTGATACTGCAACACTTTCAACATTCTTCATGTTATGATGCTCCCAACCAGAAAATTGTTTTTATTATTACTTTGTAACTGTAATTTTACTACTGTTATGAAACATAATGTAAATATATCTGATATGTGACCCATAGGTTGAGAACCACTGTCCTACAGGCTTGCCAACAGGTCTGAATATATGGAGATATTTTTCTCAATCAGGATGCCCATCCTCTAAGAAGTTTTTGTATGATGACATAAAACTAGGCAACACAAAAGTGTTTATCATTTATGTTACTCATTCATGTGGATCTTTATGTCATAGCTTTTAAATTGTGATGTCAGTTTCTCTTGCCACCTATAATAAGGTAGAGGCCAACAGGAAATGCCCTAATGTTAAAGAGAGAACAGTATATAGGGTAAGAAATAGACTAACTATATTCATTGATTCATTAGCAAATTTTCTAATTTATGGTAATCTTCCATTTTCTCTAACTAAATCTTCAAGGAAATTTAAGATCCCTTATACGTAGGCATTCTAAGCACATATATATCCTATAGACATATTGTAGGAAGCCATGCTTCTATAATATGTGTGTATGTATGTGTGTGTGTGTGTGCCTGTGCCTCTCTCTGTGTGTGTGTTTGTGTGTGTGAGAATTCTGGGTCAGTTTTGACAAATTTCATCCTACATGATGGGTGCTATTACCTTATGTCTTGACATTCTTGGTATGGTTCTACAGGGTTTCAGGAGATAACATTCAGACATCAGTTTTTACTTTAATGGGTGATTGTTATTTTATATTGCTAAAATATTTGTCTTTATTCTGAGATGCCATTAAACTACCAGAAATCATTTGGTTCCTTTTTTTTTCTTCTTTTTTGTTCTTTTCTTTTAATCAACATGCAAAAATAGCAGATCACTGTTGATTGCAAACAGAAGAATTCTGTGGACTTCCTAATGCTTTCTCAATCCTAAACACCTCCAGTCTAACTAGTAGGATTAAGCACCATTGTCAGACCTGTATGCATTCTTGGTACTTTAGTTATTTTAGATCTTTCTTTCCCATGCTTTTGCTGCTTTTCCAGCACATGCTGCAGATCAGCAATGACATTGACTGTGAAGAGTTCCCCTTCTGGTGCTCTTCTATGCCACTAGCTTTAATTACTTTTGTCATTTGGAACTCCACTTTTTCTCCTCTAGTTAATGACTTTAGTGAACTCATCTGGATTTTCTCTCCCTTCTCCAATACACCAGCATCATAGCCAAGAAACACCCCATGATGATAAACTGTTTTCTGCCACATGGCTATGTTTTCTCAGGGATTTCTGCCCTTCATTTCCTGATGTCCAGTGTTTGATTCATAATTTTGCTTTTTATTGTTTCTGGCAGAAAAGCAAATCTTCCCTTGTTGTTCCCCTACTTCTCTAGCAGTAACATTCTAGGTATACTTTTAAAGAAAAAGAAGAAAAAAATAAACAGATATAAGACTACCCATGTATGCACTCTTATCCATGTACAGATGTGCAGATGCATTTTAAACCTCATCCCATGTGGGACATTACATCAGATTGGCAGAGCTTTTCCAGTGTAGTCACTCATTCTGGTTAAATTGCCTGCTAAAGATTCTACTTGGGCTTCAACCATCATATCTTGTTCAGAAGCCAATCAGTCCCTTTTCTTTATGTGAACTTGAAAGCTGCTTTTTGCAAAGCTCCAAAGAGGAGCACTTGAAACTCTGTGAGTTCGATAGAAACTTCTGTGGGATATACTGCAGGCAGATCCCATAGCATCACTAAGCTCACACACAAGTGTTGTAGCTCATCCTTTAAAAGACTCCAAGTAAGTCTCTTAAAGAGATGGAAGCTTTAGCTCCCATACTCCTTTGCTCAAGACTTCCTAGTGTCACTGAATCTTAACATTCTTAAAAATATTTTATCTGAGGCCTGCATATTCAGATGAAATATTAAGTGCTCCTTCTTCCTACCTGCTCTTCACCTCTGTTTCTGAAAATAGTGAATTAATCTGCATATTTTCAATACTCTTCATTTTATATTAAAGGCTATTTCTTCTATCTGATATACTTTCTTGAATACTTTTAAGTAATATTTTAACATATGAAAGGGAGATTAAACACTGATTAAATCATAATGCAGGTAGAATATTTTTTACTTTCTATTAATAAAGGAACAAATTTTAAAATTTCGAATGTGGGATAGATCAATTGACCTTCAATAGTAGGGACTTCATTAGCTCCTGGTCTCCTCATCCTTCTTGGCTTGATATCAAAGCTTTTAACTTCCTATTGCATTTGAAAAAGTTTTACTTCGCCTTTATCCATCCTATCCCCTTCAGGTCTTTAGTTTATTTACCTACCTCTGGAGTGCCTTTAAATCTGTGTGGTGTCTTTACAGGAAAAGTGGTAGTAACCATTGAAGAGTTTATTTTATTTGGCTTGCCTTTTACCTAATCCATTAATAATTGCCTAGTGGGCCCATAAAACTGAAAGCCGAGAAACTGAATAGCACAATCTTATTTGTTCTTTCCATAGAGAAATAAGTGCACTTGTAAGATTTAATCCTAGAATCCTTTAAGAAACTGGTCCAAATGTCATTGACTTCCAACTGAGAAGTCAATTCTTTCAATTTAGGGAGATAATGCACCATTTTTCATGAGACAAATCTTTTTCACTTTGGGGTTTTTAACAGTATTATCACTAAATATCAATTTAAAGTGCACTTAATGTCACAGTCTGTGGATCAAAAAAGAAGCCATTCATCCTAGATTTAAGTTATTTAAGCTTTCAGATGTGAAAGTGTGTGTATGAAAGAGAAAGACAGGCAGAGGAGGGAGGGATGACGTGAGATAAGTTACATAGGAAACATAGTGATTATAAGATGATGCCTTTTACTTTTCAGTATGAATGGATCAATGAATGGATGGCCATGGATAAAAAGCACAAATTATCTCACTACAAAAGGAAATAAACAGTAAAGCTCAAATAGATTTATATGAAGCCAGCAGTGTGGCAAACACAAGTTTACTGCAATCTTTGTTATTGACTGAAATGGCAAAGTTTCAGCTTTCTGGGGTTGGAATAAAGAAAAAGTTACGTGGCCAAGAACTAAATCTGAGAAACTCAATTTATTGAATAAAACACATGAATTCTGTAAACAATTAAAGATAGAATTTCTTAAGATCTGGTCAGGTGTCAAAATAAGTTTGAAATGAAATGAATAAGAAATCAAACAGAGTCTAGGATCACATGTTGGGTGAGACAGAAAGAAGATAACGAGAAATCTTTTGAAGAATGTGTGATGCTTAATTGCCCACTGAATTTTAGTGAGACACCAGCAAAGAGAACATTAGGTTATGATGAGATTTAAATTACATATAGTCATTTACCTGAATTGTGCTGAAAGAACCTGAGAAAAATACACACCATATAAACCTAACCCATAAGTCAGAGATCTGAGTTGGAAAACTGGTACTTTTTATTGAAGTAGAATATCCTTAGGGCTTAAAAGGTTTTAAATGAGCCAATATGTTCAATATTAGTGAATCTAAAAGAACAGCTGTGACTGAGGAAGTAAGGAACTTTCTACCCTCAAAACACAATGCTATAAAAATAGCTTTATTAATATAGGCTTTGGTAAAATGTATAATGTAAAATGATCCGGTTCTCTCTCTCTTCCATTACAGAGCTGATGTGCTGTCCCTAGGTATTCTCTGCCATGATAATGGAAGGGGAGAGTGGGACGTGATCAATTTTCCTATCCAATGATGACAGTATAGTGTTTTTATAAAATATATAACCAAGATGTCAAGAGGTTACTGGTAATCCTGGCTACTCAAGAGATTGAAACAGATTGGTTGAGTTCAGGGCTTCAAAACTAGCCTCGAAAACACAACAAAACGTTGTCTCAAGAACAAAAGCATGTAAATAATGTTGGATGCTAGGGCATATCTAGGTGAAATTCGTTCATAAGGACATTAAGTTTTCCTTCAGAATCTTAGAAACTAAGCTGGTGAACCACAGAAAAAAATCATCAAGTGCAAATTTTAACTCTAGAATGGCTCTAGACTGTAACTCATGATCATTGAAATGGTCGACCCCGAAGGTGCCCATTTAATCATGCCAGTTAAATCTTTTCCAAATAAATGATAATCGCTCCAACACACCAAAAGAACAAGATGATGAAATAGAAATTAATCCCACAATGTATATCGATAGCTGCATATAAGTAGGACAGAAAGCAGACAGGAGACATATACTTTAGTTACTTTAAGATTGTATTTTTAATCACAAGTGTTTTAAGTGAAAGTTTGATTTCCAAATGCATTTAAACTTACACTCTGGAATTTCTTTTTTAAATATTGTTTTACATTTATTTTTATGTACATTGGTGTTTTGTTTGCATATATGCCTGTGATATTCCCTGGAACTGGAGTTTTAGACAGTTGTGAACTGCCATGTGGGTGCTGGGAATTGAACTCAGGTTCTCCTGGAGAGTAGCCAGTGCTCATAACCATTGAACCATTTATCTAGCCACATCTGAAATTTCTTGTGCAAAGAATTTCAGTCAGAGTCATTGCTTCTCATATTAAAATGCTTATGATTTTGTCTGGGTTTTTGAGGGACATTTTGTTCTTTGTTTCTGGTTAAAATGTGCACAAGAGGATGCCAAACTATCAGTATAACACAGATATTTGTTTCAACATCGTGAGCAAAATTCACATGCAAGCAAATAGTTCACAGAATAAATGAAATCACATGAAAACCTGTTCTAGGTTGCCACCATAAATGAAATATACAGTCATTGTATCTGCAGTATAATGATAGGAAAAGAAATAAACATAGACATTTTAAAAACCTATTATGTATACACTGGAAAACATAGCCCAGATAGTATAAAATTAGTCCTTATTTTTCAATATAAAATTGACGGAATTTTTTTCTTTCTCAATATCATCTTTCCTCTTTGTTATGCATAAACACTGTCATAAACTGCATAGTTTGAAACAGAATGCTTTCAAACTTAGAGGAACATAGTTAAAGTGAAATGTTGATAGCTTAGAGAAGCCAAAAGATTTCTGTGACAATTATAAGACACAGTATAATGCACAACCTACCCCAAAATACATAATATTGGACATTTCACTAGAATAATAAGCAATAATAGGGGTAAGTCTCCCAGTTAAGAGAGCATTCTGCTTTAGCATGCCTTGCACTTGGGTATGTATTTGAATCTTCATTGTAAACATATTTTTCTTACACGAAGAGTAGGACTTTCTAATAGCAAAGCTAAAGATGTAGCTCTTTGAGTTTACCAAAGAATTAATTAAATATTCCTTGCATCTTGCCCTTGATTGTCTTATATCCCATTAGAATGTTCATGTCCAACTTTTAAAGCAATTGTGGGGCCAGTTATACAAATCAGTGATAGAGCACATGTATATCATTTGAGAACCACTAAATAAGGACATAAATAATTAATAGCAGTTGTGGTCTGGAACGGCATAGTTTCTACAGGGTTAAATGTTATTCATATGAGCAATAATAGCTAATGTTTCTTCACTTATTTCTATCTGCCAAATGCATGGCAAAGTGTTTTACTCTTTTACATACTTTCCTGAACATACTCGAAGAAAGTCAGAGGTTTTGAAAGACAAAGTATTTTGCCCAAAATGATATTTAATGAGGTGAAGGACTGAAATTGAAACAAGTCTTTAATTAGCCCTGCTCTCTCTTCCATCCAAAAATACAGATTATTTTTTCATATTTTTTTGTAGCATGAGATTAGACAGGATGTAGTAAGGATGACTCAAGCCAGGACATCTTCTGTCTCTTGTACTTTGTGTTTATGATAGAAATGTTGTTTGTAGAATCAAGAATCAAGTAGTATTTGACTCATGTTTTTGGCACATTTCTCATTATATAATGCCCTCACATGTGATAACACATATTATCAAAAATAACAAAATGGGAGCCTGGAAGTTTCTTTTAAAGAATGGAATGCTACTCAGCTATTAAGGATGAGGACATCATGAGTTTTGCAGGCAAATGGTTGGAACTAGAAAATATCATCCTGGATGAGGTAACTCAGATGCAAAAGGGCATGTATGGTATGTGCTCACTAATAAGGGGATATTAGTCAAAAAGTACAGAATGCCTAGGATAGAATCTATAGAATTCAAGAAGGGTAACAAGCTGACAGGCCCAAGTGAGGATGCTTCAATACCACTTGGGAGAGAAAAGAAAGCAGTCATTAGGCAGAAGGAGGGAGGGACCTGGGTAGGAGAGGAGACAGGGATGGGAAGGGAAGAATATGATAAGGTATTGGGGGGGGGGCTGGAGTAAAGCCCCGAGGGTAAGCAGAAAGAATGGAAACAGGTAACCTAGGGAGGTAGGAGTTGGGGGGACCCTCTAGAATGTACCAGAGACCTGCGAGGTGACAGACTCTGAGGAGTCAACGGGAAGAACCTTATATGAAATGCCCAACAGTAGGGAGAGAGAACTTGTAGAGTCCACCTCTAGTGGAGAAACAGGACATCAAGTGGAGGGATACGGTTGCCATCCCACAGTCAAAAGCTCTGACCCAGAATTGTTCCTATCTGAAAGAATTGCAGGGAAAAAATGGAGAAGAGACTGAGGTAAAGGAGAGCCAGTGACAGGCCCAAATTGAGATCCAGCTCAAGGGAAGGTCCGAGGCCCTGACAATGTTACTGATGTTGGGGTGTCATTGCAGACAGGATGTTAGCATGGCTGCCCTCTGAGGGACCCCAAAAAACAGCTGAAAGACCCATGTGGTTGAACTGGGGAAAAGCTGGAAGAAGTTGAGGAGGAGAGTGGCCCTATGGGAATACCAACAGTTTCAACTGACCTGGACTCCCAAGACCTCTCAGACACTGAGCCACCAAGCAGGCAGCACACAATAGCTGATATGAGGCCCTTATCACATGTACAGAGGACTAGAGGACTGCCTGATCTGCCCTCAGTGAGAAAAGATGCACCTATCTCTTGAGAGACTTGAGGCCCCAGGGAGTAGGGAGGTCTGGGGGGTGAGTTGGGGGGGGATTGGGTTGGTAGGGGATATCCTCTTGGAGGCTGGAGGCTGGAGACTGGAGACTGGAGGTGGGGTGTGGATGGGGGATGGGAGATGGGGGATGGGGGATGGGGGATGGGGGATGGGAAGCAGTGGGAGGCTGGAGGTTGACCAGGAAGGGTATTAAGTCTGGACTGTAAAAAAGGATTAAAGAATAAAAATAAAAAATAAAAATAAAAGAGAGCTTTTGTCATACAGAAATCCAATGATTCTGGAATTTTGTTAAAGATGGAGAAATATGCAAGAACTTCTTCAATGGTTATCCATTTTAAAATTGCCCCTGAATAAGTGAAGTTGTCTTGTCATCTGTCTATCCATTATCACAGATATCAAGCAGTAACTAAATGCGGCTAACCAAAGTAGATTCTTTATATACCTATGGAGCATTTATTCATAAAACAAAAAGTGACATTTCAAACATACATTTTGAAATTTATGCAGAGATAGAGCATTTTAGATTTTTTTTTCTTATCATTAAGACGCTCTGAAAACCTTCCTTTTCCACAGTGCTTGCATATTATAAATGGAAAACAGATGTCAGAAAGACCATTCAGTTTTATTTTTCTGCAGATTCACCATTGTGGCTTATTAAAAGACCATTGCAACAACTAAAAAGCATGTTGCTATTCAAGTCATTTACTAGGTCCCTTAAAAAGGAACTTTATTTTTAGTTTTTGCATTGCTAAAACTTAATCCCTTAATCTTCTTTGAAGGACTTGAGACATAATGCTTTACTGAACAAAGGGACAGTTACTGAAAATGTTAGGGAGGGGAAAGAAAAAGAGCAAGACCACACAGAGAAAAACCAGATGCAATTCTTACATTTAGTCCTGATAGATCATGAAAACTAATGATGTAACTTCCAGAACTGCATGCAAATCAGAGCATTAATCTCTAGCAAAATGGTTTATGTTATAGGAACCCACAAACTGATTTCCTTCAACTGCAGTAAATCAAACATGGTGGGTAGTTTCTGTTTGACTGATGAGTACACATGCCAATGGCAGGAGGGCAGTGACATATGGAAGAGCAATAAATTTTTTTCTGACACTTCAGAGCCCTTGCTCAATGACACTAAAGGAAGATAGAAGACTTCAGAAGAAAATGCAAGCCTGTCTCTATTAGCTGCAGAGCCATCCTAGAGACAGCAGCTCTGTGGTGGAGCTTACACATTTGGTCTTAAATAAATGAATACTCTGAAGGAAGAAAATCAATAGTTCTCTCAGAATAGCATTTGCATTTTCCTTCCAATTATGGTATTCTCCCAGTAACTTAGATTTCCTATAATGGCAGTGAATGATGCCGCACACCTTTTATACTTATGACACTGTGCTCATTTAAATTTGACTAAAGCTTTGTTCTTTGTACTCATCAACAATACCCTCCCTGTCTTTGTCTGTATCAATTTCCATTAATAGTGGGACAATGAGAGACAAATGTTTCAAAAAATTAGAACAAGCATGTTGCACATTATGTTACTATAATTCATGTAAAAGAAATTTTGAGATATCTGGTTCCAAAACACTTCTTACTAATTTTTCAGTTTTCTTAGCATTTTCCCAAACCTCCTCAAATGTTATGGTGTTAGCACCCACCAATTTGAGTTTTAATAGCTAATATCATTCTGTTTAATAGAAAAATTCCAAATTTTCAAAATATTAATGTTGAGTTCTTTCTAGTTTGACTTATGTTGTCTTTGTTTCCCTCTGAGTCCCTGTCAAAGAACTCAGAGGATCTAAAGTGCCAAGTGAGTTGAACTCATGGCTGACTAAGCACATGAGTCAAAATTGATCTCTGGTTCCAGTAGAACTGAATTTAAGTAACTTACATTATTCAGCTCCATTCTGTGAGTCAGGACTGGAAAGGCAAGTTCCTGATTTTGCCACAAAAGAACCAACCAACCAGAGAGCTGGTCATTTTCCGGGCTACCAGGCAGATCACTCATAGAGATATATGTGACAAGTTGGCAATAAGACACAGGTAAGTTACCCATTTTAAGATAGAAAAAACATTGTAGCAGATATGGATACAACATAATGTCAAATGTGATTTAAGGTTCTTTTATCTTTCAACAAGGAGCTATATTTGTTTTCTAAAGGTTTTCAGCCTTCCAAGTGCACATTCACACACACACACACACACACACACACACAAATAAATAAGTAAATTTGGGTTAGCCTCATACTTATTGATACTGAGATGGTAAAGCAGAAAGAAAAGTCAGATGGGCAGCTGCTTCTGGGCTCGTGTCATACCCTGGAATTAAAATATCCACCAAAAAAATGTGTACCACATATAGCCCCCACCATTACAGATATGTCCAGTCCAGATATGTTTCACACATTTCTGTGACCAATGATACATGCTATTTACATCACGGCACAGTTATCCACCACTTATACTACTTGGACTAAGTATGCCAGTGGTTCCTCACTATCCTCAGAGCTCGAAATAAAGAAATGTCCATCATTGGCTTCCATTGTCATAGTGAACATATTGTTATCACCTCCATCATGAATTGTATAGTTACTAGAAACTGAGTCTTGTAGACATTGTCATGGCATATGCTAAATTCAAAGCTGTTAATGTCAGCAAGGGAAGCTATAGAGACATTACATTCTGGTGCCCAGTTGGAAGCAAAATGGCAGAATAAATTAGTAATCTAAGATAAATCTTCAGGAGAAAGTTATTTACTCTGAAGCCACATTATACAAATGATAGACATAACTGATCCACCACAGATGTAAGTCTTAATGTAAGCTCATAAAATATATGAAAAAAAAAATTAAAAGGTAATGTGAAATATTCAAATGAACACAGTAGCTCTCTACCAATGAGCCACAAAGAAATTACTATTATTGAAAATTCACGGCATAAAACTAAGAATAATTATTTTCAATACTGAATGGAATCCCACGTAACACAAATAGTTAAACTTAGAAAACAATGAGAAATTCATCAAAAAGAGAGAAACTTGAAAAAGAATAAGACATAAATGGAAATGAAGAATTCATTTATCAAAAATACAATTTAATATCTCCAGAAAGGCTAGATCAAACAGAATAAAAAGCATATCAACTTGAAGATGAGTATTTTCAAATATAATATTAAAACAGATTTTGTTAAGAGAATAATAAGATAGAATGGATTATTAAACCATATTAATCTTTTGGGATTTTCCCAAAGTGAAAGACAATTCAAGACACACAGAAAACTTATTCAATGAAGTAGCCCCTAGAAACATATCTGTCCTGGGAAAGATCTAATCATCTAAGTATAGGAAGCACTTATGAATTAAAATAGACATGACAAGAGGTCATATCATGACATAGTCTAGTTGTCAAAAATAGAGGGCAAATGGAGAATTGCAAACATTAAAAATACCAAGTCATATGTAAGCAAATCCTTATAACATGAACATGTTTCTAAGTAGGAACCTTATGGAACAGAAAGAAATAGAATGGTTATTTTAAGGACCAAGAGAAAACAATTGTAAGCCCAAAATACATTCATTACATTGGACTGGCTTTACAAAATAACTTTAAGGAAAGCTATATCCAACAGCAAATGAAAGATAATTACTATTATGAAACAACCCCATGAAACTAAGAAACTTGTTTAAAATATAGATACACTAAAGAGACTATCCATATAGTCACCTTACCACAAAAACATGAGCAACAAATGATGTTCCAAACACACAGAAAAGATTTAAGAAAATGGCAGATATGTATCAATTAAAACCTTGACTGTGGATGGACTAAATTCTCCAATTTAAAAAATACAGAGTGGCTAAATGGATTCAGAAAGAAAACAAAATATATTTCCAAGAAAATCACTTTCATAGCACAAATACATGGAGACCAATAGTAAAATGCTGGTTAAATTTACACAATGCAACTGGATGCCACATGCACACTAAATTAAAGTAGGTATTTCTTATATCAAATGAAATAGACTTCAAGACAAAAACAACATGGTACAGACAAAAGATCTGTATGTTCTGAAGATGTGATCAATTCAAACCAAAATAAACCAATATTAACTTGCATAATCCCACATCATTTTTTCTTGTGTATGTGTGCAGTGTGTGTGTGTGTGTTTTGGGGGAAGGGTGCATGCATGGATGTGCATATCAGAACTCCTATCTATATCTATATCTATATCTATATCTATATCTATATCTATATCTATATCTATATCTATATCTAAATCTATCTATCTATCTATCTATCTATCTATCTATCTATCTATCTAGAGAGAGAGAGCGCAAAAATAACAAGAGTCTTTAATGTAGTAACAGTAGGAAAATGTGAATATAATAAGTACCTCTCATTTAAAGTATTTACTAATCCTAATGGACTTAGATCATATTTATAGCTAGGCATGGCAGTGGATACTCAAGAGGTTAAAGCAGAAGCATTTTGAGGTCAAAGGCAGCCAGAACTATATAGAAATGAAAAAGAGGTGGGGAGAGAGAGGGCAGGGATAGATGTGGGGAGAGATACTTAATGAGACACACACACAGAGACATAGACAAACAGAAAGAGACAGAGAGACAGAGAGAGACAGAGAGATGCTGAGATTTACCAAACAATACATTCACACAACATTGTTTAAAAACCCTTACAGCAATTGGGCAAAGGAAAGAAATAAAATATACACCAATAGAAAGTAAAGATAAATAGTATTTTAAACAGACTATATATTATGCTGATAAAACCCGAAAGATTCCACTAATACTATTAGAACTTACTGAAGAACTTAGACATTGCAGGATACAAAATCAAAATTAGAACCAGGTAGTGATGGGACACACCTTTAATCCTAGTGTTTCTGCATTTGCAATCAGCCTGGTCTAGAGAGGAAGCTCCATTACAGCAAGGGATTCACAGAGAAACCCTGCCCCCCCCCCAAAAAAATATCACAATTAATGAATATATGGAATTGCAGGCTGGTTTCCAGTCTAGCTGAGGTCTGAACCCCGATGGTCATAATTCACCTACATGACACAGTAGGGGTTCCCTCATACTCCTGGAACTCCTGCCCCTGCCTAAGGTACCACCTCCAATAGCCCCCACAAGAGAAGCTCGGTCAGTGGTCAGTAAGCAATGTCCCAAGCTTCTGACCTTCAGGCTAAACTCTTCCCCAGTTACCTAGCAACAGTGAAGACCATAAAAAGGGGTGCTCAGCCCACACTTTTCTCTCTTACTCTTACTCTTACTCTTACTCTTACTCTTATTCCTTTGTCCTCTACCTATCACTTCTCTCCCCTCTTCTCTCTTTCCCTCTCTCTCCCTCTCTCTCCCTCTTTCCCCTGCATTTCTATAATAAAGCTCTTAAAGAATAGACAGTTTCTGCTCCTTTAAGTTCCACTGCGCACTCAGGTTAGTGTTGGGAACCTCTTCCCCTATTCCCTCTCTCCCACAACCCTGGTGGCTTTAGCAAAGTAGCTCCAGGGGGGGTCCCCAGACAGGGCTGCCCCTTGACCACCCCTGAAGAGTGGGATAGAGGAAAGCCCACGCAGGGATGAGTGGATAGGGTAAGTAGCAGCCTTCCCACGCCTGACTGACCAGAAAATAGGGAAAATCTGGCAGGGTAGTAGGCATCTTTTCCTATACCACTTCCCCCGGGCCCCCTGGCCCCCCCTTTTATTTTGTTCCCAACAAATGAAGTTATGAACAAATTAAATCAATAAACTGAAAGACCCCTGTGATTAAGAAGGAAACCAAAAATCTGGAAAGTTTTTCCTTATTCATACTTTAGTTAATATCATTACAATGTACGTATTAACCTGACAATTTACAGATTCATATACAATATCATACCATTGACATCATTCATGAAATTATAAAAATTATTATAAAAATTCATATGAAAGTCCCCAAGTACCCAAAGCAGTTTTGAGCAAAATAAAACTATAGATGTCATACCTGACTTAAAAATATACTACAACACTGTACTTATCAAAACACTGTGGTATTGGCATACAAAGCGACACTGAATAAATCCCCAAAACTCACTGTGCCCAGAAATACCCCCATTCATTTACAGCTAACTCATCCACAACAAAGTTGCCACAATCATAGAGAAATGATAGCTGAGTAAGATGGCTATTCAATTAGATTTAAACTAAATAGCCATTTCTCATAAAAACAAACTGAAAATGAATCAGGAAGACCTCAATTTAAGACCAGAAACTATCAAACTATTATAAGAAAACCATTGTTTTCTATAGATTTACTTCAAAACAAAATTATGTAAAATACATTTTGATAAGTCACCCAAAATAATTAACATGCACAGACACATGGGATTATATCAAACTAATAAACTTCTACAAGGCAAAGTAAACAAGTAAATAACAATCTATAGAATTGGAAAATAGTTTTGAAAATTATTCATTTGAGAGTGTTAATATTCAAAATATATAAGTAACTTAAAATAGTCAAAAGAAGAAAAACAAATAATCCAATTAAAATTAGCATAAAGTATGAAAAGGTACTTATCCAAAGAAGAAATTAAATGGCCAACAAATTCATGAAAAAATATTTAACTCCATTAGCTTCCAGAGAAATGTAAGTCAAAATTATGAGATATAATAATAATTATAGATGATGAGGTCTTCTTTGTAGAGGGATTAGAGGAAGAAGGAGGGTTAGGGAGAGAAAGAAAGGGTGGAAATAATATAAATACAGCATACTCATTTACATAATTCTCAAAAAACACCCCACAATAAAAAGAATCTTGAGACATCATCTTCCCTCAATAAAAATGGCTTCCCTCAATAAAAAATGATAATATGAATATGGAGAACAAAGGAATTACATACTTTTCATAGCAGATTCTTCAAGAAAAGAAAAATAAAGATCTACTGGTGACCCAACTAATTCCAAAGAAAAATAAAGCAATAATCCATAGAGATACCTATATATTGTAAAAATAATTTTTAAATTTCAAGTTTTCCTTTCCCAACCCCAGTTCCCAGAATGATGATTCTGAGACTAATTAGTTACTATTAAATGCTGCGCCATCTATAAGCTTTGGCTCATTCCTTGAGTAGCTATTAACTTATTTAACTGTTTAATTACTCTATGTCTACCACTTGGTAGCCTCTCCTTTAGTCTCAGTCTGATTCTCCCTTTTCATCTCCTTATTGTTTCCTTTAGTGTCTCTCTGAGTTCATCTACCTGCTTTACATACACCTCCCTGTTCTGTCTTCTGTCTCATCTCCAGTCTTGCCAGCATCCCCTACAACTATCTTTAAGTGGACCCAAAATTTTTTTTTAAATTTTTGCTTCTTCTATACATAGTAGATAATTCTTTTAAATTCCAAATCATATTGTTTTTCCCCTTTATTTAATACCCCCAAAGGCTTCCCATCACACTTAAAAGCCTTGCTCATGGTGGCTTGTGTGGTATGACCTCTGCATGCTGGCATCTTTGTCTTGTTCCTTCTCCCCTTCACTCATACAGTTCCAAAGGATCTGGCTCTTTTGTTTCTGGATCCCAGCTAGCACTCGTCTACTTCAGGTCCTTTGCTCTGGCATTTGCTTCTCTTAAGTCAGTCTTCCCCCAGATGAAGGGTTTCAAACCCCTGACTTTTCTTTTTTTTTTTTTTTTTTTTTTTAGAAAGCACTGTTTGAAGTTACTCCCTTGAAATCCCCTTTCTGCTTAGATGTTTCAAAACCTACTTTAATAAGAGTTCTTAAACACTTCAACCTCCCTTTTAGCCCATCAACCAAAGGTAGGGGGAAAAGGTTGTTAATAGGACAAGGGAGATATGGACCTGTTTAGTAGTAGTTCTTTGGGGGCAATTCCAATCTTTGTTGTCAGAATATCAGCAGTCCAGTCTAAAATATCAAACACAAATCAGTAGCAGCAGTCCAGTCTAATCAGCAAACACCAAACACGAATCAGTAATAGCAGCTAGATCCAAAAGAAGCTGTGAGGCTCCATCAACTTGGTATCAGTTTGTGGAAGCTGCAAGAAACAGCTGGAATGACACAAGAAGTTCTTTGGCATGTTTATCTCTATGAAGTCATGTCAAGCAAAGATGAGAGAAGACCAGGAAAGTTTTGCAAGGCGATCAAATGCAATCTGAAACCCTGAACATGGCAGAATTGTTTGTGTTGCCTTAAACATAATGTCTATAATATCTTCATCAGTATCAGCTCACAAAATGTCATCCATTTAATGATTTTAATGATTGTTGCACAACATATTGACACAAAGTTGGGCTATTTAACATTTCCTATGAAAATACCTTCCAATGGTATCGCTTTAGTGGACCACTGTTGTTCAGAGTAGGTACTTAAAAGGAAATCTTTCCCTATCCTGCTCATTCAAGAGTATGGCAACAAAGTAATCTTCCAAGTCAATTATTATAGATATAATCTCTGTAACAAATAAGGTAAAAAAAAAAAACAAGCAAAAATAAAAACAAAACAAACAAACAAATGAAATCAACAACAACAAAACGCCCAGGCTATAAAGGTTGTTTGAGGTAAAGGCTGTAAAGGTTAGTTGAATTACTTCATTAACTGTTCTTAAATTGCTATTATTCTCCACTTACCTGATTTCATTCTTATAACAAACATAGGGAAATTCCATGGGCTGGTAGGCTCTGCTGTATATTGAGCCTCCAGCTCCTCTTATAAGAGTTGTCCAAGTGCCTGTAACGTTTCTTTTGTTATGGTACTGATTCCTCCCTACACCCTGGATCCTGGCTAGCCTGCTTCATGTTAAAGAAGTCTACATTATCCAGGCTGCTTTGCTACATGGCATCAAGGCAACTTTTGAGCAGGGTGCAGCAGGATAAAATGCTGGAGGAAGGATAGTACACCATTCCTGCCTGTCATTCTGCTCTGGGCAGCTCCTCAGGCAGCAGATTCTAGGACATAGGTCAGCCGTGGCTTCATCTTGTACCAGGTGACCCCATCCTGGTTGTCAGTGATGGCACCTCCCTGATTGCCCATCTATCCCTATGTAGAAATGGCTGTTTCTGACAAAGATGTTTTAGAGAATATGTTTAAGGTAACACAAGGAATTCTGCCATGCTGGAGGTTATAGTATATACTTCTTTACTATAGCACTCACCACGGTATCTGGGAAGAATTCAGCCTACCTGACCTTCAACAGATGAATAAAGAAAGCATTGACTTTTTATGGCTCATAACCCAGTGCAATATAATTCAACTACTCAATGAATGAAATCCTATCACAAAAAAACTGAGTGGAACTAGAATATATGTTCAGTCTATATGTCAGATAGAGACAAATTCCATAATTCTATTTTATATATAAATGTTCAAAGGGAGATAAATGAGCCAGACATAGTAGGTCAAGTCTGTAATGCCAAGAAACAGGAGGCAGAGACAGTAGGATTCAGTTCACCTTCAGCATGGACTACACAGCTAGTGCAGACTCAATAAGAAACATATATTGAGACTTTGTTTTCTAAGTGAAAAGACAAAACGTTACAAGTTGTTTAAAATGTATTGACTAGAGGTTAGTAAGACAGAACGATACTGGGAGATTAGATACTGGGTTTCAAACAATATTAGGTAGAATTATGAAGTTCTAGTGTTCTAAACAACAGTAGAGATGTCTACTCTTCCAACAGCCTACTTTATACCAAATATTAAATATTAGAAAAGAGGGAGTCTAGAGAGATGGGTGAGTGGTTAAGAGCACTTGTTGCTCTTACAGAGGTTCTCAGTACCTATACATGGTGGTTCACAACCATCTGTAACTATAGTTCCAGGGAATCTGCCACCTCTTCTGAACTTTTCAAGTACCAGGCATCCATATGGTATATATATATATATATATATATATATATATATATATATGTAAAACACTTATACATATAAAAAATAAAATCTCATTTTATTAAAATATGGGCTCCCTAAATCAAATTTATAGAGATTTAAAAATGTGCTGTGACAGATAAAAGTAAATTCATAACCATTAACTGTATAAAAAATAATGTTTCATTTACCAATTAATTTATCAACCATATGTGAATTAATATTATATGCTAGATCCTGTATCAAGGGGCTAAAAAATCAAAGTAATAAATGAATAAGGCAAATACTTTCTCTTAGTGGTGCCCAAATTTAGGAAACTGAAATGTGTTAAGGAACAGGAACATTTATATTGTCATTTCTAATCATTATGCATACTATATTCCTTGTCCTCTTTGAACTCAGTGCTTGCTGAAAGAAACCTGTTAATTATGTGAATACTATATTCACTATAAGTTTTACAAAGAAATTCCAATAAGTTGGAGACTGTAAAATCTTAAAAAATAGAGAAAAATAATGCAACTTTGTAACAAAAGCACATGGTAGGCAGAGGCAAAACCACTGCCAACAGAAGTTCCAGGCCAGCCGGGTCTATATAGCAAGAGCCTGTATTAAAAACTCAAAGAGAAAAAGATGAAAGAATATTTTTGTCTTCAACATGAAAAAGGAAGATGGGAGAGTAAGAATATTTCTGGAAAGCAGTATATGCAAAAGACTGAGGCAGTTGGGTTTTCTTCAGTGTTGGAGAAGTTGCAGACCTGATTGACACACAGGAAATAAAAGGTAAAATGGCATAATAATGGACTGTGAACTGCGATGAGCATTTCAGAGTAGAGCCTAGTTGCCAGTTTTCTATTGATCTTACAATACAAATGCATTTTAAATATAATTCAATATATTTCAAATTGGCATTAAGGATGAAGAACCAATAACACAGCAGTTAAGTGCACTTACTTGTTCTTGCAGAGGACCCAGCTTTGGTCCCCAGCACCCACACTGGCCTGATCACAACTTCCTGTAACTCTAGTTCCAGGGAATCTAACATTCTCCCCTTTTATCTATGGGTACCTGAATACATGCAATGCACATAAATACACTCAGGCATATACATATGCATAACTTAATCTTGAAAATACATTGATTCAAAATAGTTATATATACATATTTTTTGAAAAGTGAGGTGAAATATATGTAGAGCTATCCTTACCAAAATGTTTGAATTACTGATTTTAATCATTGTAATTGTGTACATATGGAAATTGTTTTACTTAAGTCACCAACTGAGATAATAAGCATTAATAAGAAAATGTATTCTTCTGCATGGAAGATGTATGAGGAAAACGTGTAGTTTATAAGAACAAACTTCAGAATTTTCTCTAAAAGACAGGAAATATAAGATTTAAGAGAAAATAAGGAAAGGGTTTTTTGTATGTTTGTTTTTTGTTTTTATTTTTTCTTTAAGACACCCATGGCCAGATTTACTGATGAGGACACAGAAGAAAGAAAGCAACTTCCATCTGAGTAGTAGGTGACTCTATATCATTCTATTTTCCTGCAAGTCTTGAACATTTAACTGTTACAACGTGAATTTACAGTCGTTCACCTCACAAAGTACAAGGAAAGAACACAGTACCATAAATTGATGAGAAAAACTGCATTGTGGGTGTGAACATTTCTTTTTGAGGTTGTTAAACTTCCCATTCCAATCCCATTAGGTTTTGGTATTTCTAGTACTTTTATTTCATTGATATATCATCACCATGGCTCCTTTATGAAACACTGATAAATGTGTGGGGTAAATGCATTACTTTCTTTTTGTGTGATAGAACACCCTATGTTTTAAACTATGGATTTGAATTCCAATTCTGAGTCCAACATTACTTCCAGCCTTCATTTTTTTCCACACTCTGAGGCAGAGTTAAGACTTCAAATAGCTGTTAAACTCAATATAACACATATTTTAGATCCAGCCTATAAACATTGGATGTGGAGGTGAGTTTTTCTGACTTTTGTTCTTATCTCTGAGAAGAAGAAAAAAAATTAGATCCCTTTAAACACTATGCTAATATAGAAGCTTAAACATTGATACCAGCATATGATAAATTATCTAAATCTAAACTGAGATCTAAGCAGTATGTGTAGAAATTACAAATGAAAGAGAAGTATTTATCACTTCTTGGATCCAGTACATTGAAATAACCAGAGGAACTAGAGAAATATTGGTGCCTGAGTTATATTAATTAATTATAACATTTTCCTTGAGTAAGATCTGATATATTTGAAAAGCTACCAAAGAGGCCTGGAGAGATGGCTCAGTGGTTAAGAGCACTAACTGCTCTTCCAGAGGTCCTGAGTTCAAATCCCAGCAACCACATAGTGGCTCACAACCATCGGTAATGGAATCTGATGCCCCCTCCCCCTTCTGGTTTGTCTGAAGATAACTATGATGTAATAAATAAATAAATAAATAAATAAATAAATAAATAAATAAATCTATTTTTAAAAGCTATCAAAGAGATGCTAATGTTGACCATCAATAATTTAACTAGTAGTAATGGTTTAAAGGATGTTAAGAAGATAGACTTTCCATAAAAATAACTGCTGTAGTTGCATAATAAACATGTCAAATTAAGTTAATTACATAAAAGATCAAATCTCAATTATATATGTATACATACATATTCTATACATATAAAATACATAAATACATACATATATATCAGAAAGGAAACTGAGGCTAGAGAATTGCAAATTTCATATCAACCTGGACTACATAGAAAATTTTATGGCATCTTGGGCTACACAGCAAGACATTGATTCAAATACATGAAAACAAATCAAAAGCTTTAAAATATGTCTCACAAAATGGTTATTTTATGCTGAGTAATAATCCAATACTCTAGAAAAGCAAAACACACTACATTTCAAAGCAATGTTATAAATTGCTGCTTGTAGCTGTCATTACAACGCTTGATTTAAAGTCTCTATTGTTTCCATCCACTTCATCATAGCTGTAGCTGCTCATATATGATGGCAAAGCCAGATAATAAGGATAGTTTAAAATATGTTTGTCTACATGGAGAGCCTATATTTGGTTCCATAAAGACACTTAGAATCTGGCTAATTTAAGACTGAGATAGAAAGGACTGAAGTCTATATATTCTATATGTACCCATCTATTATACATTCAACTGGGCCAATGTCAGGAATTCCTTAAACTAAACTCACAAATGTCTATAGGTATGTGTGTAGTAAATACAAGTATATAAAACCAATATCGAAACAACCCTCTACCAAAATAAATAAATAAATAGATAGATAGATAGATAGATAGATAGATAGATAGATAGATAGATAGATAGATAGATAGATAAAATAAAGAAGCAATGACTTCACAGTCAAATAATCCTGGTACCAAATGGAAATGCTACTACTTACTTTCAGTTCAACTCCACTATGCCTCAGCTTATTGTGAAAAAAAAAAAATCTTAGACAAGTTGCTGAAAATGTCAAAAAGTACTGTGCTTTGACTGATACTCTATACTTATTTGTAGAGTATTTGCTACAGTTCAAGTAAGACACAAGGATTAAGAAGATGAAGATGAAAAGGAGATCTTAGAATATGACAGTTACTGAAATTGCACTGTGTAGTGGATGGACATGGAATGAACTCTAGAGATGCCTAGATGAATAATTGAACTGCTCATAAGGAAGGCGATCTTTAAGATTTCAAATAAATGTTTATAAGAGATATGATCTTGCTGGGCGGTGTTTTTAATCCCAGCACTTGGGAGGCAGAGGCAGGTGGATTTCTTAGTTTGAGGACAGCCTGGTCTACAGAGTGAGTTCCAGGACAGCCAGAGCTAAAAAAAAAAAAAAGAAAAAAGAAAGAAAGAAAGAAAGAAAGAGAGAGAGAGAGAGAGAGAGAGAGAGAGAGAGAGAGAGAGAGAGAGAGATCTTAGAGATCATATTCTACATGACGAAGAAACAGTAGTTTGAAGCAAAGTGACTGTGGCGGGAGAATACAAAAAAACGCATTCACCAGTGTACTCATATAAATAAAAATAAATAAATCTTAAAAAAAAAAAAGATGGAGAGGTGGTGCAGTGGTTAAGAGCACTGACTGCTCTTTCTGAGGTCCTGAGTTCAATTCCCAGCAGCCACACAGTGGCTCACAACCATCTGTATTGGGATCTGATGCCCTCTTCTAGTGTGTCTGAAGACAGTGGCAGTGTACTCATATAAATAAAAATAAATAAATCTTTAAAATAAAAAATGCATTCCTAGAAGATTTATTTTATTAGGATGCAAGGTATTAGATGGTGTGCCTTGCCATGAACTTGACTTTTTTTCCTCATGACGACAAGAGACAATAAAATATTTTAGGCAAAGAACTAAAGTTATGTTTGTTCCAAAAAAGGATCATTCAAGAAAGATTTTGTAGATCAGGTTTGAGATGGGTAAAACTTGAGAAAGAGAGAGAGAGAGAGAGAGAGAGAGAGAGAGAGAGAGAGAGAGAGAGAAATAAAAATGGATTAAATGCATAGGTATATTTGCTAAAATTTCAGTAGGGATCGAGCCTAAATATATAGATCAAAAGTTAACCTATTGAGTGAAATGAATAAACATGTGAATGTACTAAGTGTGGTGTGGGAGATCGAGGAACATTTTTCATTCTGGGACATGGACAACAGAATGGACGGCAGCTCTGGCTTGCTGGTGGGATTGCAAACTGGTACAACCACTGTGTAAATCAATCTGGAGGTTCCTCAGAAAATTGGAAATAGATCTACTTGAAGACCCAGCAATACCATTTTGGGGAGTCTACTGAAAAGATGCCCCACTATGCCACAGGGACATATGTACCACTATGTTAATAGTGGCCTTATTTGTGATAGCCAGAAGCTGGAAACAACCCAGATGTCCCATGACCGAAGAATGGATACAGAAAATGTGGTTCATTTACACAATGGAATCCTAGAAATTAAGAATGAAGACATCTTGAGTTTTGAAGACAAATGAATGGAACTAGAAAATATCCTGAGTGAGGTAACTCAGACCCAAAAGGACATGCATGGTATGTACTCACTACTAACTGGATATTAGCAAAAATAATAATAATAATAATAATAATAATAATAATAATAATAATAATAATAATAAATACATAATACCCAAGATACAGTCCACAGAACTCCAAAAGGCCAAGAAGCTGAAGGTCCCAAGTGAGGACACCACAGACCCACTTGGGAAGGAGAAGAAAGCAATCACAAGTGGGGAGGGAGGGAGAAAACTGGGAGGGAAAGTGGACTGGAGGAACTGGGGGTGGGGAGAGAGGGGAGCCTGATCTTGTATTGGGTGAGGGAAATGGACTGAAGCCCTGAGGGCCAGCAGAAAGAATCTTATTAGGCAACCTCAGGAAATAGGAGGTTGGGTGGGGGACCCTCCAGAATGTACCAGAGACCTGGGAGGTAACTTAAAGGGAGAGACCTTAGATAAAATGCCCAACAGTAGGAGAGGGAACTTATAGAGGCCACCTCCAGCAGGAAGAAAGGACATCAAATGAGGGAGGGAACCATCCCACTGTCATAACTCTGACCCATAATTGTTTCTGTCTGAAAGAGCTACAGGGATCAAATGGAGAGAAGCCTGAGGAAAACAAGGTCCAGCAACAGGTCCAAAGTGGGATCCAGCGGCCTGACACTATTACTGAGGCTATGGAGAACGCACAAAAAGAGACCTAGAATGACTGCCCTCTGAAAGACCCAACAAGGAGCTAAAAGGGTATGTAGATATTTGCACCCAAAAGATGGATGGAAGCAGCTGACATCTGTTGTTGAATTAGGGAAAGCTGAGAGAAGCTGAGGAAAAGGGCGACCTGCAAGAGGACCAGCATTCTCAATTAACCTGGATCCCCAAGATCTCTCAAACACTGGACCACTAAACAGGAAGCATACCAGCTGATATGAGGCCCCTAACACATATACAGCAGGGGACTGCTGGGTCTGGGTTCATTCAGAAATGATGCACCTAGCCTTCAAGAGACTGGAGGCCCCAGGGAGTTTAGAGGTCAGGTGGGGTGGGGTTGGGGGTGGGGACATCGACATGGACACAGGGGGTAGGGAGGAGGTGTAGGATGTGAAACAGTCAGAGGTGGACTGGGTGCGAGGGGAATAAATTCAGTAGTATAAAATAAATAAATGAAAAGAAAGGTAAGAAAGATTCAAATTCAGCTTGGAAAGCTCTCCTGCTTTACTGAAATAGAAGAAATGCAAGATGAAGCATCCTGAGATACAATTTCTTGTCATTTGGTGTGTTCCACATATGATTTTTTTTAAATTTTACTTCGAAAATACAAAACTATTGTACCTGATAAAAAGTTAAAAATGCATGAATAGATAGAGCCGGGGGAAATGGGGAGTCCAAGATCATCATTTTAAACTATGGAAAATTAAGAAATACTTTCTAAAATAACAAAGTATGTAAAGTTATGTAACTTATGAAATAAAATATAAGTAATCAAAAGTGATTTTATTTGAACCAGAAGAAAAAGGAGGATATATTACAAGAGGAAGCTAATTTTTTTTCATAACAACAGCTAATCTCTATTATTTGAAAATAATAAATCAGAAATAGAAGAATATGTATTCTTCAGTTACTAAAATATATGTGAAATATTCAAAACAGTGGCAAAATCTGTTACCTTTGGATAGTAGCACTAATTTGCCTTATATCTCCTATTAAGTTCAAATACAATGTAATTTAATGATTTTCATTAAAAATTGTATTGTTTTGGATTTCTGACTTCTGATCTAGGGTACTACAAAACATGAGAGTCATATGCGGTGCTATCATTTTTTTCACTCCTATGGATTCACAAAGAACACTTGTCCTGGGCATATATTCTGAGACAATAGATCCCTTCATGAGGCACATGAAGCTATTAACACATTAATAGAACATATGGTACTTTTTCAACAATGAGCCCTGTACCATTTTAGAAGAGCATAAACCTCTTTTGACTGCCATATTGCCCAGGGCACAGTGAGAATGTAACTTCAACTGCCTACTCTCATACAGTAACTATTTTGCCACATGGTAGCTCTCTTGCTAGTTAGATGGCCCAGCAACGATCATAGCAATAAAAAGCTCTTTAGAATACTAGCAAAGCACTTAGTTGCCATTTTATGCTTCTAGGGGCAAAATAAACAGGACTGACAGCAAAACTAAATTGTACAAGGACATACAGTGTGACTTTATAGAATAAACCAATCCACTCTCTGCCATCATTGAGCCCTATTTCACTCTATTAGTCATATAATTAAAAAGCATATATTGATAACTGAGATCTTAATATTGGCACAGAATTAATATTACCAAATTTCTTCACATACCTAAGGCATTAATAATAAAAAAGGTTTGAACAGAAAACTAATCCTTTTAGATTGAACATTTCAATTTGAACATGTCTACTTATCCCTTGCCAAGACCCACAGAGGGAAAGGAGTGACATTTTAATGCTTTAATTATGAGACAAAATTGCAGTAAAATACATGGATAAAGACAAAGGTAAAATTGAAGATGGCTGTCAAAACATGAACTGCAGAATTTATCACATGACTTCATTTTTAAAGAATTATAAGGAAGAAAGCAAAGCAAACTAATAAATTCAGTATTTTACTTAGCTAGTCTTAAGACAGGTATTATTTATAAGTAAAATTGTACCTAAATGCATTCTTAAAAAAATACCCTGGAAGATTTTTTGCTGTTGTTGTTGTTTTTGTTTTGTTTTTTTTTCACAGACCTCTGACTTAAAATCACAACCAAGGTGGACAAATTGCTATAAGAGTCCATTTGGATTTCCCGAGGCTCTTTCCTGAAACCTTGTGGAATTTATTGAAGAGAGCAGACTCAAGTACCTTTCAGGCCAGTGATGTGCTTTACTTCTGTTTTTATTCAGAGCCAAGTGTTCCCAGAAAATACTTGTGTTGCTCACACAATCAAGACAGAAATAAATCTAGCTCATGAGAAACTGAGGCCAGCAAGAGCACGGCATGTGCAGCACATCCATTTAGAGCCTACATTAAGTGGGAAATATTATCAGCAGAGAAACCAAATTAGGTCATATTTCAAGCTACTTTTCTAAATTGTACCCCTCTAGCAGTAAACCACAATGATTGCAAAAAATGACTTAGAAGTATGTAGCTGAGTAGTCTTAATGTTAATAAAATATACAAACCCAAAGCAAAATTATCACCAATGCTTCTACATGCCATAGGACATGATCAACTAATATACTATTGTGTAGTGTGAGTGCTCTTTATTTTTTTTAACAAGTTGTACTAATGTGTGAGGAATGTCCAGGAGGAAAAATCATAATGGTTTTCTATTGTCCCCAAATACATGAAAATGAATCTATATAGATTATTTAAATGGAAAGTATAGACATTTAGTATAGAGGGGCACAAACCCTATCAGGGGTGAATAGTCACAGTGTTTTATAAAGGAAACAAGCAAAGACCTAAACTTGTCAGCACTGTGATAGAATATCAGGTATCTGAAGATATATATATATATATATATATATATATATATATATATGCTTTTCCAAGAACTGTAGCTATGTAATGCATGTGACTTGCAAAATTGCAAGCTCCATATTGAACAGGAAATATTGAGATAGGTCAACCTAAAGCACAATACAATCTAAAATATAAAACAAGAAAGAAGCTAATTCTCTTTGAGACACATAAGATTATAGACTGTATTTTCTCTACATAGTTGGAAAGTAGTGCTCAATATACAACCTGCTTCCAGTATTCACAACTTGTTTGTTTAGCAAAAGAAGCAGGAAAGTCTAATCATATAAAATATGATGAAAAGTAATAATTTTATTCAGCCCACAGGTTTTATTTTCTCACTTCTATTTAGGTCATTAAAGCATACTAGACACTATTAGATCTGAATATAATTTAATGACTGTTTTATAAAAGTCTGCTTTTCTTTCGATCCTTTTCAGCATTGTGGCTACCGTGCACACCCTAAGTGATTTATGACCATTAGGAAACTTGGGAGGAAAATAAAAAGAAATGTTTCCCTTTCAGTTAAAAAAAAATCACTGTGAAGCATGCTGTAATATATACCCCAATTCTCATCAGGCAACAACAACAAAAACCCAAGCAAGCAAGCAAGCAAGCAAATAAACAAACAAACAAACACCACAAAAAAAAACAGTACCAAGATTATATATTTAGATAGTAAGTCTCTAACTTTTTTATCAATGAATTGCATTACTGATCTTTAGGGACTGTAAACAAGGCACTCAGTACTAGAGCTCAGAGAATAATGGTGAGAGATGTTAAATATTGTGTTTGTACTACTGATTATGAATTATACTGAACAATGACAATAACAACAACAACAACAACAACAACAACAACACAGTATTTTAACATAAAACAGAGACCAAAAGTAAAATAGCCTTAGGTAAATATCTTCTGATGGACTTGTTAGAACTTTTTCATTTTCTTGAGATTTTAAGACTCTTTTAGATGGTACCTAGCCTGATGTAGCATTAGGCTTTCAAGTGTTGCCAAATTTCTTCTTTGAAAGCCATGTCCACTTGCTTCTTCAACCTAATATGCCATGTCCTGCTTGGCCAAGACAGGGGTGCCATTACATGGTTCCTGTTCCTGGAACAGAGCCAGCAGAGTGTGGGTCACGATGAGTGTTAATTATTGCTGTGGGCATAAGGCTCATTTGTAATATATATGTGTGTGTGTCTGTGTGTATATATATATATATATATATATATATATATATATATATATATATATATATATATATATATATATATCTTTATGTTCCTCCTTTGAGGAATGCCCTCTCTGGTAAGATTAATGGCTCCATGATAATCAGAAACAGCATGAGTCTGGGAGGAGAGGGCTTGACTATGTCTTAGCAAAATGGTAGATTGCTGTGACCTTCAGGATGGCCCTTAAGACTGGGAAAAAATGCTGAAAGCATGACTTCAAAAATTATATAATTTCTCCACTATGCAAAATATAAAAATGCAATATGGATTATATGAGGGATTTCATGGACCTAGAAAAACAGTCACATCTGCACTATGAACCAGCTTGTCAGAAAGATTCAGAAGCAGGCAGATACAAAGGCAGGCAGATTCCTGAGTTCAGGGTTAGCTCAGGACACAGGGAGTTTGGGCCCATGCCCAATTGTGGTAGGAATGGTAATTTCAGGGTGGGGGTCACACCCAGCTAGCTTATTGTCTTTGTTTAACATGGTCAGGCAGATGTCTAAATTCCTTTGCAATATTAAGAAATAGTAGTATGTTTTAGACACAACAGAAGAGGGTGAGAGATCTCATTATGGATGATTATGATCCACCATGTTGTTGCTAGGATTTGAACTCAGGACCTTCAGAAGAGTAGTCAGTGCCCTTAACCACCGAGCCATCTCCATCCCAATTCAGTTTCAGCCTCCCCATTGGGAATTGAACCCTGGTCTTCCATGTGACAGGCAGGGATACTTACATATAGTAATAAATAAATCTTTAGACAGGAGTGAGCAGGGCCAGAGCAAGTGGGGCTGGAGTGAGCAGAGGTCCTGAGTTCAATTCCTAGCAACCACATGATGGCTCACAACCATCTGTACAGCTACTCATATACATAACATAAATAAATCTTTTAAAAGATAAAAAGAAAAGAAAAAGAAGTAGTGTGTTTGCTGTCTTTAAGAATCAAGGTGCCCAATGGAGAAGCTAGAGATAGAACCCCAGAAGATGAAGTGGTCTACAACCCTATAAGAAGAACAACAATATGAACTAACCAGAACCCACAGAGCTCCTGTCTCTAGCTGCATATGCAGCAGAAGATGGCCTAGTCAGCAATCACTGGGAAGAGAGGCCCCTTGGTATTGCAAACTTTATATGCCCCAATACAGGGCCAAGAAGTGGGAGTGGGTGGGCAGGGAAGCAGGGCGGGGGGAGGGGAGAGGGAACTTTCAGGATAGCATTTGAAATGTAAATAAAGAAAATATCTAATAAAAAAAGAATATATTGTGGCCGGGCGTGGTGGTGCACGCCTTTAAATCCCAGCACTCAGGAGGCAGAGGCAGGCAGATTTCTGAGTTCCAGGCCAGCCTGGCCTACAAAGTGAGTTCCAGGATAGCCAGTGCTATACAGACAAACCCTGTCTCAAAAAACCAAAAAAAAAAAAAAAAAAGAATATATTTTAAAAAAAGAATCAAGGTGCTGGGATAATGGAATGCTGATTCACTTGATATTCAAAAGAGAACCTGGGGTAGTGACTAAATTGTTATGTAAATAAAAGAGTGGGCTTTTAATCTGCAAGAGATGAGCTCTCTAGGGAGTTTTTAGAATAGCATGAGAAAGGTGTCTCTGGAGCAGAATACACACACACCACCACCACCTCCACCACCACCACCACCACCACCACACAGAGAGAGAGAGCACATAATCTGAAAAGCTGTATCAAGCAAAATATAGACCATCAGCTTGCACTCCTTATTTGACCTCAAGTCATTTGTTTCACTGCTCTAAGACACCCCTTCTCACAGAAACCCCTCTCCAAACTGAGGCTTGTCCTTAGAACTAATGCTCTTCTAGTTATATTATCTCTTGATGTTTTCCAAACTGACTACTTTTCATCTCTAGTGCAATTTCTGCTCCACAAATTCTTGTCCACAGAGAGATGGTTTGCCCCTGGTATACTCAGTTTGACCACTTTTCATTCTTCTTCAGTGATTATATAGATACACATAGCTTTTGATTGCCTTCTGTATTTTATATCCCTCTATTTTCACTTCTAGACTCTGTCAATTTCCAGCTCTTTTTTTCCCCTTTCATTTTATTTTAAATAAAACTTAAGAGCTCTGGCTAGCCTGGTACACACTATATATCCTAGCCTACCCCCAAAGTTGTAATGATTTTCCTGCTCCATACTCCCAAGTATGAGAATTACAAGTATGAGTGACCATGACCAGCTTCTGAACTTTTATATCTAATACAACTTCCTTAAATCTCAGCCATTCCACTTGAATATTAAACAGTGTCAGAGACCCTCTTCATTATCTATATGCACTGCATTCTATTTGATCATCTATTTTAACTTGGGCAAGTTAAAGAAAAATGGTTTCTTCCTTCCTTAGATATAGTTTATCAAATAGTATCTGTAAGAGCTCCTGGGAAAGCAAAACTTGTTGGATGCTCCATGTCCCAATTTTGTTTTGAGGTTTAGTGGTGATTTAATATGTTTTTCTTACTCCTTTAGATGGCTCCTTTTATGAACTACTTCCCAACACTTTATTTTCTATTGCAGTTGGGTTTTAACTGATATGTGGAAGTCTGGAGACAAGCCTCTAATACATACAGGTATTAAGAGTATTTTCCTCTTTCTAGTTATAAATTTTCAAATTTGTTGAGGTAGTAAAATAATTACATAACTTTCCCCCTTCCCTTTCCTCCATCCACTTCTTCCATACACCCTTCCCTGCTTTCTTTTAAATTCACAGTCTCTTTAATTAGCTGTTACTATATGAATATGTATACACACACACACACACACACACACACACACACACACACACACA